>CM061543.1:164010217-164400217 GCA_030864215.1 Capsicum pubescens | reverse complement strand
TCAACATACAATGCAATATTCAAGAATGCAAAAGACTTCAAAGAGAAACCATGCAACAACTATCAATACTCTAGAAGTGACTCATATTCGACCTCAACTACATTATACTCCTTTTGCCTCATTTTTTGGGAGATGACAAAAGCACCCGCCTCAACTAGTTTACATGCCTCCCCATAAGAAGGAAAATTCCACACACCAAGTTATCAAGTACGCAACAAAGAATTTAAGTGAGAAAATCTCTCTCTCTCTCAAGGATTATCAATTCAAACAAGTACCATGCCATCGACTTGCCCTTATTTTCAATTGCCACTACAATGAATACACTTGGTTAGATATTTTGAAGGGTTTTTTGAGCTTGTAACGTAGGTTTGGGGTAGGGTAGGATATCATTTTGGGCCAACATGGATATACCCTCCTTGAAAATTTACATCACACTATTTTATCCCACTTTTGATCATGGGACACTTCTTTTTGTTTTCACTCTTTGCACATGTGCCTACTTTTGTTTTCTTAGTTCACCCATTTTCTTTTTATTTCTTTGTCTTGCACCCTTCGTGCTTTTCTTTCCTTTGTTGGATATTTTTTTTTCTTATTTATTTTTTCTCAAAGATCAATCCCTTAGGCACTCACTTACAACTTCGTGGCCCAAAGTTACCTCTTCCAATGTTCACCACCCCTAACTTAGGATTTTAGCCTCAAGTCTTAATTTTAAGTTTAAGAAGGGTAGGGTTCAAAAGAGAGATACAAATTGAAAGGCTCACGAGTTGCAATGTGTTTTCCAAAGATAAGTCCAAAGGCTTAAAGTGGGTGAATAGGGATAACATCTATGAAAGGATAGTATTTTTAGGCTAAAGTGGACTTCTAATATCACGAAGATAGCCTAAGATCATCTCACCAACCAAGTACAATCAAAATTAGCCTTGAGAGACTAATGGAGCAAGTTCTAGATATTACAAGTACACATGAGATTTGTACAAACAAATTCACCACACATGGTATGCAAATTTTCCAAGGAGGCTTAATTTCCCCTCCCGCTAGAGACAAAAAATGGAGTATCTACCAATTTTCACAAGCCAAAATTTTTGGAGTCACAAAAAGAGAAAAAGTTTTTTTACAAGGTCACTCACATCCATGCCTTTGATTTTTGAAAATTTTTTGATGGAGGGGTGTGTTTGCTTTGCATTTGCACCACACATAATTTGCTAATTATGTCACCAATCCAAGCCTTCGTATCATATTTTGGCTTTCATACGAGCGAACGATATGGCTACTCAGAATTCGCCATAGGTAAAAGTATGATCCTAAATCTAAAATGCCACAGGTACTCAGATCTCCCCTGCTTCCATGGCTCAAAACCTAATCACAATGCTTTTCCCGTAAGAATGTCGTCACTTAATCTATCATAGGGAAAATCTCATCTAATATTAGCATAACCAAAATAAAATGAGAACTAAAAATAAACTAGAAAATATTCCATGAAACATGGGTATTATCCGAGTGCCCAAAAATTACAACTCAAAAACAAAACAACAAAATATCCAAGTCAACCTAAAACATCCACAAAACATTGACAGATAAAAACATAAAAAATCTAGGAATGTATCACTATCACCAATAACATGCATAAAATATAATGCATACATGGAGGATATACCCCCAACCAATAGCTTGCAGTGTCCTTACTGCATAATCAAGTAACCAATAAAAGGGGAAAAAGATGTGCTCTGTGTATCTGCATCATGAGCTGCTATCTTCCTCAGACTCGGCATCAAATCCATCATTCTCATCACAAAACCACTCAGTTGGACCCTCATTATCACTCCCAACTCTTGGTAAAGGAATCCTCTCCTTGAGTTTAAGCACCTTGAAGATGCCCTTCACCTCTTTCCACATCTTGTTGAAGAATTTATCTTTCTTCTTTTCTCTCTTCACTATCTTTTCATGCGACTCCTTGAGGTCCTTGTGTGACTGTGCCAATGTTGAATAGGCTCTTCTATTCTGGAAATGGTGGCTCCCATCTTATTCTGGTCCTCCATGTACACTATATAATATGACCAAGCTACATAGAAATAACGGGTGGTGGAGGATTTCCCTGGTACCTATGGATACTTTGACATTACCTACTTGATCACCCGCATCTCCCTTAAGATCTCATCAAAAGGTTTTGCTAAAGAAGGTCTAAAAGAGTCTATGTCCTCTTGGGTTAACTTGCCTATGTCTTTTTCTTTTTTTTTTTACCAGGTGCACCCTCACCTCGAATGTTGATTGGAAAGATGTGGGGGTTTGGTTTCACCAAGGTATCTACTAGATACTCCTCTACTTCATCCCTCTTGTACAACTTAGTAATAAGAGATGAAAAGAGAAGAAGTGTACCACCCTGAATCTTGAAATACCTCCATTATGAGACACAATCTGCCCCTTGTTAAGAGCAATGCTAGAGAAGATATAGGCCACCATCCGAGCTCGCATATCTGTGACAATAGTTATATGTGTGCACGGCAAAACCCAGCTATAAATGATATTTAACCATATCTTTGCCTTTTCTGTGAAGTCGTTCATGGATATCCCTCTCTTGGTAGCATCCCAGGGAACCTCTTTGCCAGGGAAAAGTATAATAGCCATCCAGGTCCCTGGATCATAACCCTTTACCTAGAACTGAGCTATGTCTGTATTTGGTAGCATATATATATTATTTATCTGCTCTGGTCCAAAGTGTACCTCTTTTAACCTAATATTCATTATTGGGTTTGAGAGGGAAACTACACTAAGATTTGCGTAAAACTCTCGCACCCATTACTCATGGGAAAAATAGGGGTCTGGGACAAAGCATATCCACCTGGTAGCAGTGAGCCTAGTATGAAATGCCAGTAATTTCTTCGACACTTTGTCTATGCAAATACCCCTTTCTGGGAGTAGCTTCGTCCTAAGGAGGTCATTTTAGTAGAGGTTATGACATTCTGGAGCCATGAGGGCATGGTCATAATCGACTATTTTGTAGCTGAGTACCTGTAACCAATACAACAAGGACCATCATTAGTATTTTCACACCAAAACCATGCTAGGTTAATCAGATAAGCTAATGGGGCAGTGTCATAGTGGGTTTTGGGGTGAAAAATGGGCATGCAAAATTTTTGGTCGCAACTAGAAACTGCTCTCAGATGTAGTAATCGTGGACCCTTGATTGCGATCGTGGCCCTAATGAACGTAATCGCAGTATCTGAGACCAATTTCGACCTAGTTTGCAATAGTACCAAATACCAAATTTCAACCCAATTTGAGTTCCAACTAACCAATTAGTCATTATGCTAATGAAACTTAAACCCTAAATGCTTGATTCTGCTCTTGAAATTTGATGAATTTCACAATACATTCATTAGAGAAACACATGGTGTACACACTATTTACACTCTATTTAGGCCAAATTTCAAGTACTCAAAACTTCCCCATTTGTATGTACACCAACTACAACAGCCTACCATACAATTAATCGCATCCATGCATAGATTTAGCAATGGGAAACACTAATTCAAGACTACTCCTAAAGTACAAGTTTTAGTCTAGTAAAAGATACAATTCAAGGGAGTTAGACACATAGCGTAGTGTAGGATGCATGGGGATGCAATGACCAACTTGATTACACTAAGATTTCTAGTTTTTGGATGTAATTTTTGAGAGAAAAGTTGAGAAAGGAAAGTAAAGGAGAATGGTCAGTCGGATGGTGTTTTAAACTGATTCAACTACAATTGCAGTCAAATTTTTATAAATATGGTTACTCGGCTACCGCGATTGCGGTGGCACGAGCCCACGATAGCTATACCCAAACTAATTTTGGGTCTTCTGCACTTCCCTGCTCAGTCTAAAACATAATAATTTCATACTTTCCTTTTCTTAAACTTGTTCCAAACACTCTTCAGCACCTTAATTTCATGGTTTATGCATAAACAAAAATAAAATCTACTTTATCATGCATAAACAAAAGGATAGGTGCCATATTCGTGGCATGATGAGTTGTCTCTTCAACTACCGCTTATGCTTTCACTTAGAAGTTTTGAATCTCTGTCCAAACTTTTGCTCACTATATATTGAGCAGCATTGGGATAGAATATTCAGATCTTCCAAGATAAAACTAAACAGAAGCGAGGTTGTGGTGATGCGTCCTCTATCTCACCACTTTGAAGACTTGAATCTCTTACAAAACTTCATATCAAATTTTTGAATAGTCTTGTTGTGTATCATTGAGAACATCAAAAATCCACTTGTTACTCGTTGAATTTTGCCTTTATTGACCTTTAAGTAAGGGGTATCATCTCACCCTGTCAGAATGACAAACTCTAAAATATAAGGATCTTACACCCCGTCTCCCAAGTTTGTCATTTTCTTGGGTGTTTTAACTTTCAATATATACACTAAGAATAATGTTGAAAATTAGATCAAATAAGTTTTTTTTCCTAATTCCGGAGTCACATCTGTCTTGACATTCTCACCCTAAAATGGACTGGAGTCTTCACAAACTGTTTGCTTCGCTTTTTATTTTAACGCTTGCACCATTTCCTCAATTTTGGCATCCTTTACTATGTTTAGTTCGATTGGTTAGGAAACCATTGAGGATTCTTCAATTTCAAGCTCACTTTCAAGGATGGGCATATCCATGATACTTCCAAGACGGCCTCCTTGCTCATTTCTTTAATCTTTTCATTTTACCCTTTGAATGCCTCATTGGATTGATGAAAGTCATGCATGTCCTCCTCCAATGTAGTTGCCCGTTCTAAAAGAGTTTGAAGCATTGATTAAATACCATTGTATATTTCATGTTATTCTTTCTTTTCCACATCATGAGTCCTATCAAACTTATAAGAAAAACTAGCATTTTCGTTAACATAACGAGGAGAGGGGGAATTTTGACAATCACTCCAATGTCCATCACAACCCCCATATAAAAACAATCATACCCCCAATAGGATTGAGATGGTTCACACATCTCTTTATGGGAAGTATATCTATAATATTTCCAAAATTGGGGTCCATCACAATATGGATATGGATCATCAAGATAAGATTTCCAACAACCAAACTCACTTTCACTCCAAGATGACATGGGAACAAACAAACAAAATTGAAAATCTACCTAACATAAGAAAAAAAAGGAAATCACAGATAAATATATACACGTTTGAATTCAAGAAAGTAAGCAAAAATTCTAAACCAACTCAATATGCCAAACTGTTCCCTGGCAGTGACACCATTTTTGATAACGCTCAAGTTGCACGCCAATTTAAGTGTAAGGAGGTCGTTGTCAATATAATTACCCAACTTTGAGTCGGGGTCAAATCCATGAGGAATAATGTGAGTGGTGATTAAATAAGTTCGAAATTAAAGTTACTTGCTAAATTCAAATATTTTATACAAATATTGTTAAGGATATTGAATGTTTTCAAAATGTGAATACTTTTCAACTTCCAAAGGACTAATTCGAGGCTACAAATAATTAGAGCATAGTCAATTAGGAACGGATCATAGGGTTATATTTTACTAGGGGAAACTACTATGTAAGTACAAGACAATCGACTTTAAATTAAGATCAAGCATACATGGGTAGGATTAATGAGGGGTTTTGATACTAGCCTTAACAAAGTACCAAACTATCACCCACAGATTATTTCAAATACCTCATGAGTATGGTCAACCAATCACCACAAAGCCTTAATTTGGGCATCCCTATTTTTAGGATGATGCCAAGATATAGAAATTCCACAATTTATCCTTATTTATAAGATAATAAAAAGGGAATAACTATTATTTTTCTTATTGTTCACAAATGCTCATACTAACTACAACCGTCTTTAAAGGATGAGGTGGAATATAGACTACCCATATCCCTCTTTCAAGGATGATGTGGGGATTTAGGAAATTTGTGGTTTTCACCAACAAATTCCATTTTGCAATAAAGAATTTGTAAAACCCAATTACATGAACTAATAATTGAAGTTAACACTCATAACCCACACATACTTGTACACTATTCTAACATAACCCTAAGAGGAAGAACTAACAACTCATAAGATTAACAAACAAATATATAACCAAAATCTCCATCAATTTGATTTGTTGAAAGATAAAGAGAATGCAAATCCAAACTTTAAGGTTCAACAAATATTCAATGGAAATTGCAAATCCTTCACTTAGAATCTACTCAGATGTATTCTTCACCCTAAAATTAGTACAAAGTTGTTCCCTTCAAAATTGGAAACTAGATGGTGGGAAAAAGTCCCAAAAAATTCTGGTATATTTTTCAATGAGATAGGGTTGAGCCTCTCAAGGGAAATTGGGAATATCTCATTTGAAATTACAAGCCTGCCCTTTGGAAAGAATCCCGCATTACCACGATTGCTAGTACTTATCCATGATCATAACTATCACAACCATGATAAAAACCTTGCGATCGTGGCACTTTGCGGTAACTGGGGCTTGTTTCTGCATTAGGCATTCCAGCTACACTTCTCTTCTCCTTTTTGATTCTCTTTAGCTCAAATCTACATCTTTCTATCTCATGACTTATATGCCTGCAAAATGTAGAAATTAGTGCATTTAGCCACAAATATGTCTCATTTATACATTCAAATCAAGGTAATGCGCATGAATGTTGAGCGAAAATAAGTGGTAAATTCACCACTCATCAATTATGAACTACGATTTAGTTTTTAACAGCCCTAGTCAATATTTATATTTAGAGATAGATATGTAGATAAGTCTCCTTCATAGATGCTGAGTTCAATGGTTAGTTATTAAGCTCTGCTTTTCCCCAGGAAACTAGGTCAGTAGTCATGTTATAATATGTGTAATTGATAGGTAATCCATGACTTTTAATGACCCTTCAGGTCATTTCTCGCATTTTTGTGCTTTCTTACATTAGAGAGTTCCTACAGCTACCCTAAGTCATTTATGACTTATTGGGATTGAACATTTTGTCACCAGATAGTTTGTTTGTTTTTTAGAGTAATTTTCCTATTTTAGATCTTTTAAAGTTAATGATATGGTGTCATTCCTAAACTTAAGAAAAATAGTCATGGATGCTATATCTAGTAGTTTTGTTAGCTTTAAAATATTAATTATAGGCTAAGGTAACTATTAGCATTGTGACAAGGCTTCAGTCTCATTTTGGCCTATGGTATGGATTTTGGTTGAATATGAATCCATGGGTATAAGACCCATATTTTGTCAAAAAAAACTTGAATGGGAATTTTGATGGTTCTATTGAGTCTAGAATGCTGAATCTTATAGGGTAGCATAGTTTGATTGTTTACTCGAGGTTCAAAACCAATCTCGAGAACCCATTCATAGTCCCTTAGCACTTAGTAAATTTGGTTGGTGCCAACTTTGTTGGGGAAACCATTTTAGCGGACAAGAGACCACTTTAGGACTAACTACTTTTGTAGCGTGGCATCGCTTTAGTGGTAGCCTCTTAATCGACTTTGGATCGCTTTAGTACAGGACAACCAGTTGAGGTTGAGTCATTTATCAAACACATCAGTTTACTTCTAAAGCAACCATCGTGAGTAGTTTATATATGTTTCATTTTCTAAAAACCATCTATATTTCTTAATCGTTGGACACCATTATTGAGAGCTTCATCCTGAGAACTGTGAGTGAATTGTATTTTGGTACTGATATTAGCTTGAAGATGTGTTTGTGGGCATTATATAGTTGATACTTCCATAAGTTTTGGTTAAATTCCCATGTAAATTCATTTATTTAGCTCTTGATTCTTGATTTATGGTGAGACTATTTTTGTACTATTTAGACTCGCATTCCACTCAAATTATGGGTTTAATAATCTTTGAGCTGAGAGGGATATTGTGAAGTTTTAATTTTATGACTCTATAAGCAGGCGCCTTATATGATTTTTGTTTGACTTTCTAATCTTGATGTGTAGAACCTTACCGTGATAGAATGGTAGTGGTCGGAGGCTTCTAAAAAAGAGAAAACTCAGAATAGAGTGTTATATGAGTTTTAGAAGCATCTAGGTAGGCTAGGCTTACCCTTCCTCAAGACTTTACTTTATTACGCTATTAGAATTATATTATGCTAGTTTTGGTTATTTCATATGACTTGGATTTCCCTTTGTGCATTTATTATGTAATTTAGCTGATTAGCTACCCTTTTGGATATCTTTCGGCTAATTTTCCTTATGTTAGTTTGTAATCCTCTGATATACTAGACTTAGTGTACTTAGTGCCTTGGATCGAGATTGGGAAACCTTAGTCAAGGTATGGGAATATTCTTGCTTTAGATCTGGGCTTTGGGTCTTGTAGTGGGCCCTACCCCTGTATAAGTAAAAATGCCTAAAATTGCTTATCTTTGAGTTAGAACAATACCTATGTGAATTCTTAGGCTAGTCTTGGGTGTTGGACTGGCTTAGTTACCTTATGTATAACTTATTTAACCTTATTACCCTAGATAGGGTAGTATTTTTGACATAGATCAATATCTAAACATAGTAAATAGGACTCATCCTGCTTTAGTTGATTTTCCATATAAAATTAAAAGATTTGAGAGATGTAATAATTTAGAAGTTTCTTGTCTTTATTTTATGTAGTAATCCTGGTTCAAGCTTGACACCTTGCATGACCTTACAAATTAATTTTGGTTTAAGTCTGGCATTTGCTAGTTTGATGTTACCTATTATCAACCTCGATTCAAGTCCGACATTTATTTCACTTATGGACACTTACTTGGGCTTGGAATTTTTATAGAAATGGTAAAAATTATGGATATGGCTGGAAATGAGTACCAGGTATACATATCACATGTGTTGGTTCTTTTTATGTTCATTATTGTTGTGATTTTATCCCTTTATTAGTGTTACTGTTGTTTGCACCCATCGTGCTTATGGGGGCATAGTTGGGTTTATTTGTTCTTATTGGTTCTTTCTAGACTTATAGGGACCCAGATAGGTTATATCAAGGTTCTTTCTATATCTTGTTTTGATGATGATCAACTAACAACAAGGGACCAGGTCCATGGGTATTTATGTTAACATACAATTGTCACATATCTGCGCAGTTTTGTCTGTTAGTATAACAAACTGTACATGTGAGCTGTGTACCAATCCTTCTATAAATAGAAAAGAGTGTTTCGCAATTCAATAGTTTTTGCAATTTAGCTATTCAAGAAGAAAAATGGCAAAAACTTAATATTGCTCAAGTTCTAAGTTTTCGTATGCTAAAAGAGTAATTGTTCTTGAGTCAAGTCTTGGTCTGTAGTCGAATAACTCATCTTATAAGAGTTATACTTTTCTTGTGTCTTCAGAGTGCTTAGGTAGAGTTACCTGAGTTGATATTTGTTAGGCTTAATCAATATTCAAAAGAGATCTTGACAGAGTTGTCAAGGAAAGTTTGTTATAGAGTTGTTACTAATTAGTGGAGCTTAGAGTTAATTTCCAATAGAGTCTGTAATCATTATTTTTATTATAGTGGATTTTCGAGTGCTTGTGAGGGAAAGCCGTGGTTTTTCTCCCTTGAGCGAGAAGGTTTCCACGTTAAATCATTGTGTTCTTTACTTTCCTACAAAGTTTTATTTCACTGTTGCTTTACTACTTTATTGCCTGTATCTGACTCTAAGGGACCTGGTCCCTTATAAAGTGGTGCACACCCAAGTTTTATTAATCTGTATTAGAGCTAAAACACTAAAAAAGGTTGACACCTATAATGATTTATTAATCATGGTTGCTCCATCTAATCTGGAAGAAGGTCAATCTACCACTAGACCATCCCGCTTTAATGGGCAGTACTATGGGTGGTGGAAAACCAGGATATATGACTTCATTATGGCTCAGGATAGTGAGCTTATGGATGTAATACTTGATAGTCCACAAGTGCCAGTTAGATAGGTCAAATAAGGAGACATAACAAGGATGATTTTCAAAACCAGGAGAGAGTGTGATGATGAAGATCAAAAGAAAGTTGAGAAGAATTATAAGGCAAAGAAATTGCTTGTCTGTGGCATAGGACCTGATAATTATAATAGGATTTTTTATTATGAAAATGCTAATAAAATCTGGGATTGCTTGAAGACTGCTCATAAAGGAACCATGGATTTGAAAGATTCAATAGTTGATATTATGACTACTCAATATGAAACCTTCACAATGAAAAAAGGAGAAACTATCCAAGAGAAGCATACTAGATTCACTTAAATCACCAATGAATTGCACTGCTTAGGAGAAGTTATTCCTTTGTATAAACAGGTGAGAAAAATTCTGAGAGTTCTTCCTAGATCCTGGGAAAGTAAAGTAGATTCTATCACTGAGGCAAGAAACCTGAAAATGCTCACAATGGATGAAATTATTGGTAATCTAAAGACTCATAAACTCAAGAAGCAATAAAGGAAAGAGAAGAAAAAAACAAAAATAGAAAAATCTCTTACAATGAAGGCTCCAAAGTCTGATTCAAGTGAGGAGGAAACTAATATTTCCTACTTGGAAAAAGGGATTGTTAGAGAAATTAAGAAAAGTCGTTAGTTTAAAAGAAGAGAAAGTAATAGCAAAAGGGAGGTACAATTGAGGTTTGCCACAAATGTAGAAAACCTAGGCATTTCATCAAAGATTTCCCAATGCACAAATTGGATTATCAAGAATATCTAAAGTCTAGAGGTAACAAAGGAAAAAAGAAGGACCAGGTTCCTGAGAAGTCAAGAAGAAAAGATGTAGCTGATTATGCAGTGAAACAAGCTCTGGCAGTCTTGGGTGATTCCTCTAATGAATCTGATGAAGCTGAAAATCCTAAAGATATGTTTATGTTGGTTGTGGAGGAGAGTGAAGTAACCTATGATCCCTTGTTTATCTTGTGGGAAACACAGATGATGAAGAATAAAGTGAAGTAACTCTCTATGACATTAACAAAAATCTAGATAACTACTCTTCTAGAAAGATAAAGAAGCTTAGAAAACTGTTGATTGATTTTATGTGTGAACTGACTTTTAAGAAAAATGCTCTGTAAAAGAATGTAGAAATTCAAAATCTTGAATTGATTGCATTAACTCTCTAGTTATCTAGAACTGAGGAACTGCCCAAAAAATTAAAATACAAGAAAGTGAGTTTAATGAGTCAATTGGAGAAAGTAAATGATTCTGATGGTAAAGGGACGAAAGAAGCCTCAAGGCTTAAAATTAAGCTTGAAGAAAAATTGATGGATTCTCAAAAGCACCTCATGTATGCACTCCATAAGAATGAAGAATTGGAAAGGGACCTGGTTTGTATAAGAGAAGATCTTAAAAAATCCCTAAAATGGACCACATCCTCACAAATCCTTTCTAATTTAACTAGTCAGGGAGTCAATAATGGTAAAGGCCTTGGATATCAGTATAGAACCCACTCACTTGGGTCTCTAAGAAATATAGTTCACAGAACCTACCTCTATGTACATATTATGGAAGGGATGGGCACTTGAAGGAGAATTGACAAAGTTGGATTAGAGCTAGAATTAACAGTGCTAGATACATCTATCAAGAGAATTCTTATCTTAAAGTTTCCAAACCTTTGAAAAATATCAAGAAATCACTACCCAGTTGTTCCAAGAAAGACTTGATCACACCTTTATCTTTATTTTTGGGAACTCAAACTCAAATGGGTTCCAAAATATAACAAATGACTTTGTTTGCAGTGGGAGAAAGGGATAATAGTTAGAAATTATCTATGGATAGTAGATGTTCAAAGCATATGACTGGAAGGACTGACCGTTTTATCTCTCAATACACTTCAAGTTGTAGATGTGTCAATTGAAATTGCTAAAGATGATGGTCAAGAACAAAGTGATGTAGTTGAGAAGGATGAAAGTAATGATGACAAAGGACCTCGGTTGCAGATCCTAGTTTTTGGAGAAATGCTACAAAAAGGGATTAGTAAAAATATCCAGGGACCTAGTCGTAGTGGAACTTATCTCAAAAGGTCAAAATAGAGGCATAAATCTTCTTACCCGCTTAAGAATCTGTCCACACCTTTGCAATCTAGAGTCCAAATAAGAGCTCAACAAGAAATTTCATGGAAATCTCAGCATTCTTGACCCAAATTAATCCTAAAAATATGAAAGAAGCTCTAAAAGATACTGACAGGTTCAATGCAATGCAGGAGGAGCTTCAGCAATTTGAAAGAAGTAAAGTCAGGTACCTGGTCCCTAAATTAGTTGACAGAACAATTATTAGGAATAAATAGGTGTACAACAACTAAAGGATTTTGGGATTCCTCAGGCACTGTCCCTTTGATGTATGACAATACAAGTTCTTTCAACATGGCTTAGAATTGTTAAAGTTGGATTAGAGCTAGAATTAACAGTGCTAGATACATCTATCTAGAGAATTCTTATCTTAAAGTTTCCAAACCTTTGAAAAATATCAAGAATAACTAACTACCCAGTTAGGTAAAGAAAGACTTGATCTCACCTTTATATTTATTTTTGGGAACTCAAACTCAAATGGGTTCCAAAATATAACAAATGACTTTTTTTGTAGTGGGAGAAAGGGATAATAATCAGAAATTGTTTATGGATAGTAAATGTTCAAAGCATATGACTGGAAGGACTGGTTGTTTTCTCTCTCAAGACACTTCAAGTTGGAGATGTCTCAAATGAAATTGCTGAAGATGATGGTCAAGAACAAAGTGATGCAGTTGAGAAGTATGAAAGTAATAATGACATAGGATCTCAGTTGCAGATCCTAGTTTTAGAAGAAATGCTACAAAAAGGGACTAGTCAAAATATCCAGGGACCTAGTCCCAGTGGAACTTATCTCAAAAGGTCAAAATGGAGGCACAAATCTTCTTACCCACTTGAGAATCTGTCCACACCTTTGGAATCTAGAGTTCAAATAAGAGCTCAACAAGAAATTTCATGGAAATCTCAGCATTCTTGACCCAAATTAATCCCAAAAATATGAAAAATGATCTAAAAGATGCTGACAGATTCAATGCAATGCAGAAGAAGCTTCAATAATTTGAAAGAAGTAAAGTCTAGCACCTGGTCCCTAAACTAGTTGACAAAACAATTATTGGGATCAAATGGGTGTACAACAACTAAAGAATTTTGGGATTGCCTCAGACACTATCCCTTTGATGTATAATAATACAAGTGCTTTCAACATGGCTAAGAATCCAGTGCAACATAAGAGGACCAAGCATATTCATATGAGGCATCATTTTCTGAGAGACAATGTTGAGAAGAGAGCTATTTGCATAAAGTTTTAGCAGACTGAGGATTAGATAGTAGAGATCTTTACTAAGGCTATTCACAAGGAATAATTTGAAAAGAACAGGTTGAGGCTGGGGTTGATCAAAATAACCTGACCTACTAAATGAATTAGTTTTTCTCCATTGGCTATGATCAGGAGACATGTATACTTGATAATGTATGTTCCTGTTGGTCTAACTCAGTACCATAACTTTACGGGTATACATGCATTGGAATAACTTTGGAAGAGAATAGTTGAGATAAACATAAATTTAAGGATTCACTCAAGAAAGAGGGGAACTATGGTCCTATCTCTAAGGTCAGTATCAAAACAATGTTCTTGAAAATACATAAAATTTTATCTAAAAAGACACGTGTCTTTTCTTGTATAAATAAAAGTTGTCAACTATTTAGTAAGGTGAAGCTTCGCGCCTATTAGGACTAAACATGTCCTCATTAAAAAGGCATGTCAATTAAAATGATCACCTCCCTCAAATATAAAATCAAACTTATTCCATTTTACTCTCTTCCAAATTAATTTACAAATATTCTTCCTTAAATCATTCATCCCCCTCAGAAAAAAATTGTTCTTATTCTCTCTCACACAAAATCTCAAAATGGACGATATTCCCACCAAATTGAGCCCTACTAAAGACCTACAAACTAGTCAATCCCTATAAATTCAATATGAAAAGCCCCAAATTAATCATTTTGATTCTTCAATACCCAGAACAGTAGAAGATACCTTCTCAAATCCTCATCCAGAATCTGAGTCCATACCACATACTACATTCTCTTTAGAAACTACTGAGACCAAGAGGTATTCGTTCCTGTTGAAACTTCAGCTACCATAGAAACCCATACTAGGTCAGCCATGGCGGTAGACCTAAACCAAGGCTTTGGTTCACCAATTGAACACTAAGTTTATCAACCCAAAGTTTCTCTTTCCTCAGGAGAATAAAAAATACCTGAATCTACTGAAATACCTAAAGTACTTGGTTCTCCTACTACCTCAGAGTCAAACCCCATTTTTAAACAACTATGCAATAAAGAAATTCAAGTAAATAGGTCTTACCTTTCCAGTAGTGAGAATTAGGTTGCTGAGAATTTACTTTTTCTTGGAAATAATCCCAAGGAAACCTTTTTTGTGTAGAATAGTAAATAGTATATGAAAAGGCTGATATCACAAAGGATTGAGAATTTTTGCAACTTCCAAGTGAGGAAGGTGAAGTTGATGATGATGATTTATCTGTAAGGTGGTCAGTTCAATAGCAAAGGGGTAGTAAAGGAAAAGAAAAAGTGATGGAAATTGGTGTGAAGGTTACCAGAACATACTCAACTAGAATTTTTGAGAAAAGGTTAAGGGAGACTGTTTGAAGGCTAACAAGTCATCTACTGCTTGGAGAAAGAGACTAAAGAAAGCTAGTGTGTAAAGAATAAAAATTCTAAAGTTGTAGACATTGGATAAGGTGAAGATATTGATCCTGATTTTGATGTTGTAATAGAAAAATTGAGAAAAGGAGTCAATAAATAAGAAATGACAAGGTCCTCCACTATGAAGTTAAGAAGTCCCAATGGGGTAAAACAAAAAAAACATTGCTGTAAATTAGAAGATAGTCTTTGAGGGACCTGGTTCAAAGAAGAGAAAGTGTAATGATAATGAACTAAGCAGTGATTTGAAAAGAAGAAGAAAAGAGAAAGAAAAAAAATTGTTTCTATAGAAGAAAACAATGAGATCTTAAAAACCTAGAAAGTACTATTTGGTAGAGGTTTTGATCCTAAGATTTATGAAAAACCTGGTATGGTAGAGTTGATAGAGTATGTAAGACACCAGAGATGGTTACACCTCCTAGAGAAACTAGCTCTCATGGTCATTGAAAAAGAACTGAGAGAATTCTATTATACTATGGATTCTCAGATGATGGGCTGAGCCTAACAGTCCTGGTGCAAGAAAAGTAGATAAAACTGGATGAAGAGACACTGGAAAAAATCCATGATGTTTCTATTATGGGTGTGAGGACTGTTTTAAAGCAACAGGCCTCAACTGAGTTTATGATTGATGCCTTAAAAGTCAGAGGAATAGCAGTAGCTTGTGTAATAAAGGAGTTTCTCATAAGTAAGTTTTAGATAGTCTTTGAATTCGTCAAGAAAGTCATTCTACCAAGTTTAGAGAAAAGGAATATAGCTAGTGCTGTCAATTTGTTCATAGCAGAATGTCTCAGTATGTTTGAGTTGATAAGTCTGTTCGCTCTAATGTTAGAGAACATATATAAGGTCATCTAGGAGAAGGAAAAAAAACATGGTATGCCTTATGGGTATTTCTTAAATAAGGTCTTTAATAAATTTTGAGTTGTAGAGATAAAAGGAACTCCTGAAACAACAAAACAAATGTTCACCTTGACTACTTTGCTTGAAAATGAGTGTATTGGCGGAGAGGTTTAGACCATGTCCTAGGTGTCAGAATTATTTGTAGTTCAAGGGAGTTTGAGTAAGGAATTGGAAGAGATAAGAGTTGCTATGGCTGCTAAGAACGTAAAAATTCTTTCACTAAAATTAAAAAAATCTGAAACTGTCATTAGATGGACCAAGTTCCAATGAAGCACTTAGTGCAAAAAATACAGATCTGAAGAAAAAGGTTTCAACATTTATTGATGAGGTCCAAAGTTTGAATGAGGAAGTGAAGGACCTAAAAAAGTAGTCATTGGATTCTCATACTACTGCAAGTGCTAGAATGGAGATGCTTCTAAAGTCCCTGTCTCCTAAACCTCCCTCTAGCTAAGTTCTATCAGCTCTATCTCTTTGTTATCCTTGTGCCAGTTTCTAGTATTTTTTTTATATGCCTTTTGAAGGATTAGATGTTTTATATTTTTTTTGGTATGCTATAATGGTGCTAATTCTATTTAATATGAATTAATCTTTGTTTATGTGTTTCATTTGTCTCTTCTTTACTCTATATGTTATTCTTCATGTTAGTGTTACTCCAATGTCCATGAGATAACTGACTCGTGCTTATTTTACTCTTGGTTTACTATTTTTACATTTTTATGATACTAAAATGGGGAATACTAAATTCATGTGGTAGGGACTAGGTACTAGGTGTGACACATATGGTAAATGTTATGTTGAAGCACTAGTATATTGATGGGGGAAAGCATGGTGCATAGTGATAGGGGGAACATTCATTGACAATAGTGGTGATCACTCTTATTGAATGAAGTTTGATGCTCCAAAATTTGTGGTTTGTCATAATCAAAAGGGGAGAAATTGATATATCTTGTTTTGATGATGATCTGCTAATAACAAGGGACTAAGTCCCTTGGTTTCATGAAAATGTAGAGTTGTCACATGTCTATGTAGTTTTGTCTATTAGTGTAATAAACTGTGCAGGTGAGCTGTATACCAATTCAGACACCGGGGCCAATCAAAATTTCTACCCTAATTATTATTCTTCTATAAATAGAATAGAATTCTTCTTAATTTAATAGTTTTTAAAATTTAACTATTTAAGAAGAAAAATGGTAAAAATTTAATATTTCTTAATTTCTAAGTTTCTGTGTGCTGAAAGAGTAATTGTTCTTGAGTTATGTCTTGGTATGTAATCGAATTACTCATTTTATAAGAATAATTATTTTCTTGTGTCTTCAGAGTGCTTAGGTAGAGTTACCTGAGTTGATATTGGTTAGAGTTAATCAATATTGAGAAAAGGTCTTGACAGAGTTGTAAGGGAAAGTTTGTGATAAAGTTGTTACAAATTAGTAGAGCTTAGAGTTTAGTTTCAACGGAGTCTGTAATCATATGTTTGATAATAGTGGATTCTTAAGTGATTGTGAGGGCAAGTCATGGTTTTCCCCCTCTTGAGTAAGAGGTTTCTACTTTAAATCATTGACTTCATTACTTTCCTACAAAATTTTATTTCATTACTGCTTTATTTCTTGTATCTGACTCTAAGGGACCTGGTTCTCTTATAAGGTGGTTCACCCCCAAGGTTTATTTAGTTTTTATCACTTTTATGTTGTTCGTATTTTATTCATTATATTCGCCCGATATAAGTTTTTATATCCATTCTACCTCATTATTATTGGCTTAGGTTTACTTACTTGCATTTTATTGTTCTTTTACTATGTTTTAGCTTAGTTGGACTATGATGCCTACTGTGTACCTGATGTTTTGGTACATATAAAACACTTCTACTTCTTTTTCCTAATGCATATCTGAGTATGAGTCACCATCGTTGATGATATCCTCGAGTTTGCTGTTGATTTTGAGATAGAGTGAGTTTTTAAAGTCTGGAGATGATCCTCCTTCTTCTATTGTTTTTGGATTTTTTAAAGTATATCCAAGACTATAATGTATATTTGAAACTATTTAGTACTCTCTTTTGGTTTAGTGACTCTTGTACCTACCTTACTAGATTATAAGGACACTCCTTTAGCTATATTTTTTCACGACCCGATTTACAATTCATGATGGCACCTACTAAACCACTCAAGTAGGTAAGCTAAACCATAACCTAGAGCTATTAGAAATGGGTTAACTTGGTGGAAATACCCCCCAAAAAGGGACAAATAAAGAATTCAATACATAAATAAGCAATGCAATAGAAATAGTCTAAAGGTAGCCATAATAGACAAAACCATCCTACGACCTGGTATAGCCAGTACAAGAGCTACTATAAATTCAACCCATCTCTAAAACAAATAATACTATCATGTCTATAAACTAAGGACTAGACATATGTAAGGTAAAAGGAAATGGGGCAACTCCAACTCCAAAAGGTCTTCTATCTTTGGAATCTAACATAACACGACCCTCGAATCAATGACAACAAATGGTACTTGGATCTACACTAAAGAGGTACAAAAGTGTAGTATGAGTACCAAAACCATGGGTACTCAACATGCACCATTGGCTGACTGAGCTAAATCATGATATAAATACAATAAAACTCAAGATAACATAACTAAGTCAAGGTAGAGACTAACCCGAATCAACTCCAACATCATTGTATATAAATAAGTAAATAATCGAAATAATAATATAACATAAAGGATCAAACGCATGAGATTATAACTACAAAATTGGCCCCTATAAGCCAATAAGTACAGAAAAGTAAATAACCCAATACAGGCCCCCATAAGCCTTGAGGGTACACATAAAGATCATATAACCCAAACTACCATCATTTACCAACTCTCGAGGTACAACCAGAATTTATCCATACCATTCCATATTGCAGTAATTTCACTTTCGGACTTAAACTGTTATAGATTTTACCAATATTATATTCCTTATCTAGACTCGAATCGGTAATCGTATATCATGAATAACACATTCCATAGTCGGACTTTAACCGATAATAATATCATCAATGCCATCATCAATATCTTAACTCAAACCGGTAATCATGTATCATCATATCATAATAAATGCCCGAACTTGAACTGGTAAGTATATCTTTAATATTATAATCAATATCCAAACTCAAACCAGCAACCATTTATTAAATATCATAAGCAATAGCATAATTATTAACTCAATCAATAGTATAATCACTAGCATAATCAATAAGCCTCAACTCTCAATATTCAACCAATCATCACCATCAGGTTCCAAAGTTTCTCAATATTACCTCAATAAGCAATCTAAAGATATACAACAAGCATAAAAATGAGTTTTCAATAGCTAACATAAATCTTGACCTAAGGTGGGTCAAAGGGCCTACTTCTAAATCCTTGAACCCATTACTTGGTAAATTCTACTCCAGACTAAATTAAGGTATCTAAATCTAATTTTAGGTGTCAAAAAAGCCTTAATTATCCCTAAGATGGAAATTCTACTCATTATCTAAGCAACTAATCCAAAGCACTTAAATTACGGTTCCCAAATAGCCTAGAAGGTTCAACAAATCCAATTATCGCCAAATTGATCATTAACACCTAGAACACATCCCAAATCTAACATAATATCATAAACATACTATGACATAACTCAATTTATGAATGGGGAAAACCTAGCCTACCTAAATGTTGTAGAATGCTAGTAGAATCCACTAAATCACAGACTTTCCCTTCTGAGAAGCTTTCGCAAGATACCAAGCTAGAATAATGATACCCATATTGCACAATTGTGCTTTAGGTCCAAAAATATTCAGAAATCGCATGTGGGTGCCACATATGAAAATCACTTTTTCGAAACCAACCCAATGTTCCCAAATGCTCAAGGATTAATATACCCTCAAAAATAGGTAAAATTAGAGCTAAATTGGGGATAAAATCAAGCCACCGAGGTTTAGGAATTTTGAACAAAAAATGGAAAAATCTTCCATGAAAAAGGGTGAAATCTTAAAACAAATTGAAGGAGAATCATGAAATAATCGTTAATCAAGCTACCAAATCACCCGCAAGCTTTAATCCAAATTTTTTCATTTATTTTGGGATTTAAGTCTCAAGAGAATAGATGATACATGGAAAAGACGGGATGAAAAAGGTCTATGTATACCCAACCTAGGTACCCGGATGTCGCTCTTGCGACCCGGGGATCGCAATCGCCATATCTGATAGCTGCCCACAGGAGTCACTATCGCTACATAGGTAGTGCAATCATGGTATTTGGGTGGCCTTCCAAGGAAGTCGAGATTCTTCCCTTTTAGATCGCTATTAGCAATTGCACCAAAAAAACTGAGAGACATAGATATCTCCAAGTGTCCGCTAACCCCTTGGGATTAATTTAAAATCCCGTATACGCAAATGGACTATGCTACCTTATAAAATTTGACGTTTTGGAGTCAATGGCATATTCAAAATTTTCATCTGAGATCATTTTAACTAAAAGTGTATCCCACACCTATATTTTATTTCCTTAACTTTCTGACCAATAGGTCAAAATGAGTTTGAGTGCATTGAGATCCGAACAAAGAGTCTTCCTAGCCTAAAATTTATATTTCAGAGCTGTTGGAATAGTTGGAATTGGCATATGAAGTCGCTTGTCTGGAGTTTTTGCTTGGTAGTCAATTTGAATCAGTGAAGAATTCAAAAAAAGGAATTGTCTCTAATAACCAAACAAACTACCGGATAACCATACTGTCAGTCCCAACAAGTCAAAAATAACTTGGGGTTGCTATGGGAAAGCTCTAAAGGTGAAAATAAGTGGAAATACATAAAATGACCTAATGGGAAATTACAATATCCACTATTAAACAAGACTTTCTTCCACAAAATTCAAAGATTAGGATGTACCTGAAGTCTTAAATAGGTGAGGATGTTTAGTCTATATCTCGCTCTCAATATCCCAAGTGGCCTCCTCCAATGGGCGGTGCCTCCCTAAACCTTAATTACCAGAATCTCCCTAGAGTGTAACCGCCTGAACTCACTAGCCAAAATGACCATAGGCTCCTCTACGAAGGTCAACCATTCATCTAACTTGACTGATTCCCATCTAATCACATAAGATGGATAAGAAATGTAATGCTGCAACATAGAAACATAGAAAATGGGATGGAAAGTAGTAAAATCTGCTGGTAAGGCTAACTCATAAGTCACCTCACCAACTGTGTGAAAAATCTTGAAAGGTCCAATATATCTAGGGTTGAGCTTTCCTTTCCTCTCGAACCTCTTCACACCCTTCATGGGCGACACATGGAGGAAAACCTAATCACCAACTCCAAATCAAAATGCATAAAGCCTACGATCGGCATAAGACTTCTACCTACTCTAAGCCGCTCTCAACCTGTCCTAAATCATCCTAACTCTATCCAACGACTCCTGAAGCAAGTTAGTACTACGGGGTCTATCCCCCGAAGTATCAAACCATCCAATCAGGGAATGACAACGCCTATCATAGAAATCATCAAAAAATGCCATCTCAATACTTGAATAATAACAGTAATTATATGCAAACTCTATGACACGAACCGAACCAAGGCCTGGTCGTAACGTGTATCTCAAGCCCGTCAAGGATCGGAGACCATACCTAACACCCTTACCATAGAAAACCTTACACCCATGTCATGTGAATTCTGAACAAGTAGCAAGATAAGAGAACTTTAAATTAAAGATATTATGATATAGGCATAACCAAACCAACTAACAACCAACCCATCCCAAGTCCACAGTAGTCCAACAAAGTCTCTACTAAATCGAATATCAATAAAGTGTCGGGACATGCCCCCGACTATAGCCAAAAATAGCATCCAATACTCTATAACTCAAAAGAAAAACATAATCTAGAAATGAATCCTTCTGAAGCATGGAGGCTCAACACTTCATGTCGACTCTCGATCAATCCACAATGACTTAGTAGGAGAAGTAGAAGTATGTCCAAATCCTACATTGCATGGGGATACAGTGTCTAAAGAGGATTAGCGAGGTGAATGCTAGTATGTAATTGAGGGATAAAGATAAGATAATGCCATCAATTTATGCCAGGATAGGGAACGAGATTTACCAGACACTTTAAAATCCTAACCTGGATTGTGTATCTAAACCATAATATAATAGTACCCACGAGCTATATAGGCCCTAAATCTCACCCCCTAGTCAGGCCCCAGTGCAAATAGCCACACGAATCGGAGAATAATCTCATAAATATGCACACGGGGGACTTGAATCTCCCAACATACACTAAGGTGACATTAGAAACCAATCATGCAATGATTTATGAGTTAATTGAACCTCCCTAATCATTAAATAATAATGAGGGGGACTCGAACCTCTCTAGTTACTTTGGCCCCCGTATCGACAAATGCAGTTTCCAGTTTCGGTCACCTGGACCTCCACTTTCATGACTCATCTACATAACCCTTATTAAATCCCACTTAAAACATTTATCACACAATCCTAATCATGAACCACATTTCACATTAAGGAATACATTATTGGTATCATCATACCAACTACAATTGTAAGGTAACAACAATATGCCCAAATAATTACATCACTTGGTGAATTCACAACCTCTTTGGTTTAATTAGGCCATAACTTGTGAAAACTCAATTTTATAAAGTTCAATTAAGCATCATAATGCAATAGTTCAAGAACTGTTAAATTCCCACATTCCTCATACCAAAATCAATTTCACAATTTGGGGATGAGGTCATAACTACTTCAAAAGTCACAAGTTTGGGGAAAATCACAATTCCCTAGATCATTCACCACACCCATGCACCCACATGTAATAAAAATTTAAACCATAAATAATTATTATTAAGCTATAGAAAAACATTGTCCAACAACAAGCATTCAAAAACCCCAACCTTTGTTTCAAAACCATCATAAACATCTCATGGACAATATCTTAAAACATATACTTTTAGCAAATTAACAATCTGGGAAGATTAACATTCCTGTAATAGCAAGATGTATGGAGAGAAGTCAACCTTGAAAGCCCTAACTGATCAACCTCTTGAAAACCTTAAGTGTTCTTGACATTGAAGAATTTAAGAGTGTTGAGAAGTTACTTTGATATGTTTCTAAGTACTAATTACACCCAAATGAGGTTATAAGGCGTGGGTTTCAAGTTGGGTGAGAGCGGAAATATCTAGAATGCCCCTAACTTAAGAGCTAAAAAAGTGCCTCCTTTAACTATGAGTCAACCACTAACTTGTAACCACTCCTTACGACTAGTCACCATAAGTAGTAACCAAGAAAGTCTGTAGGATCCCACACACTATTGATGTTATGACTCAATTGGTACCACTCAAAATGAGACCCTACAACTCATAGGGTCCAATTATAGTCAACACAGAACCCAATTCGGTAAACACTGGACATCCTATGATTTGAAATGAATGATCTACAACAAGTTCGTACAACTTGTAGAGAGCTACTCGTACTCAGAGCAGAATTTAGTCACTTAATTTTTTATTTGGTTATGATTTCATCCCAATGACTAGTCATGAGTCCTTACGACTCATGTCCCAAGTCATACCCAAGACAAAAACTCAACCACTATTCACTGGACACCTTACGACTAGGGTCACCTAACCCATCAAGACACCCTCTGCCTTGTAGGGTGAGTCATAGTCAAGGAAGAGAGCTCAAAGCTCAAGAATTTTCAAGGGACAAAAATCTAGGGTGTTTCAATTATCCCCCACTTGGATCATTCGTCCTCGAATGATGGGTCAAAGTTATTACAAGCATAATTTTAACACAACGAACAACCACACTCCCCTTTACAAAAGTCAGAAAACAAAGATGTAAATAAATACACATACCTTAATCATGATTACCCAGAATGGAGACAAAAATGTATACTTGGACTTCATGTCCTCTTCGGCTTCCCATGTAGTTTCCTCAACATTTTGGTTCCTCCAAAGAACCTTTACCATAGCCATATCCTTGGTAGGACAAGGAATCCAAAATACCCACCTTCTTCAAAGAAAAAACCGTCAAAGGATCATCCAGGCAATTTCTCAATATCGAAACATGAAACACCGGAGGAATGGAGCTTAAACTAGAAGAAAACTCAAATTCATAGGAAATATTACCAACATTCTTCAAAACCAAGTACATACAGACATACCGGGGACTGAGCTTTCCCTTCTACCCAAACCGCATCAATCCCATTATAGGAGACACCTTCAAGAATACCCAATCGCCAACCTCAAACTCTAACTCCCTACACCTCATATCTACATGGGACTTTTGGAGACTATGGGCGGTCTTAAGTCTATCCCGAATCACCTTTACCTTCTCCATGAATTGGTCTACCAAATCAGGGACAAACATCTCTGCCTCACAAACCTCAAACCACCCAATAGGAGATCTACACCTCCTACTATACAATGCCTCAAACAGAGCCATCCTAATACGAGAGTAGTATCTATTATTATATGCAAACTCTATAAGAGAAAAATGATCAACCCAACCACCACCATAGTGAATTATGCAATCTCGAAGAATATCTTCTAATGTTTGAATAGTTCTTTTTTTTGCACATCATATTGTAGGTGAAAAATAGTACTAAGGCTCACCTTAGTTCCCAAACCTCTCTGAAATAAATGCCAAAAGTCTGATGAAAATTGAGTAACCCAATCTTACATGATAGAAACAGGCGCCCCATGCAACTTCACAATCTCTTGGAGGAATAAATTTGCATAATCCTCTGCCAAATAATTAGTCCTCACTGGCACAAAGTGAGAAGATTTAGTCATCCTATCCATGTTGACCCAAATCGAATCAAACTGATTCCAAGATTGAGGAATATCGATAATGAATTCCATATTAATCACTTCCCACTTCAACATTGGAAACTCAATTTCTTGATAAAATCCTCTGGGCTACAAGTGCTCAACCTTCACTTGTTGTGAACGATAATAATCCGATGGCTTCGGATAAGGAGCACTAGCCATGGAGTACAAACCAAAATTTCCCCACTTCTTCTTAGGCCACTTTCCACCGTCTCTGCCACTCTGCTGCTGACCTCTACCCTAATCAGTTAATCAAAACTTCTTACTATATATTTCTCCTATCTTTGCCTGCTTCTTCTTCTCTTTCTCAACCTGCTGCATATACAAAACCAATTTGGAGATATCAATATCCTTATTCAACAAGGTATCCTTACTCTCTAGAATCAAATTACGGGATAATGTAGAAGAAAATTTACTTATTCTAGCCCTCATGCTAGCCACTAGCTCAGGTCCATACCCGAACAACTGATGGAATTTCAAGGCATACACCTTGATTGTCATCTTTCCTTGCTTCAGATTAATAAAGTCTTCTATTTTCTACCCACTAAACTCTTATGGAAAGAAGTAGTCAAGAAAAGTACTAGGGAAATCATCCCGCAGTGCAGATTCGATATTATCTCCCCTAGACTATTCCTACTCCTCATACCATTGGTATGCTACATCCTTTAATTGATAAGCAACGAATTACACATCCTCAACATCCAAAGCATACATAGCCCAAAAGATCTTCTCCATCTTATCTATACAACCTTGAGGATCCTCTTCAACCTTAACACTAGGAAAAGTTGGAGGACTCAACCTCATAAACTGGCCAACTCTTGTGGCCTTAGAAGATGGTGTAATCGAAGCTACACGTTCAGACTAAGAAGCTAACAACTTAGCCAACATATGAATAGACTAATGAAATTCAGCATTTCACACATCTGAATAAAGAGCTCGAAGAGGACTAGAGGGAACTAGTGGAACTCCAAAAGGGCAATAAATAACTAGACCCCTAAACCAGATCTATACCCCATAAGCAAGGTGTGTCCCATCAGCATTGTCCTCAAGTGAGAAAGAGGAGTTTCCATGTGCTTCAGATCATCTGGGAAGCATGATCTAAAAAGCAAGCAAATGAAAATTAGGGGAGATTTCGATACCGTAAGCTCTACAACCCAAAAAAAGACAACAAGAAAGGAAAATATTCCTAAATGCCTCGTAGCCTCTCACATATAAGTGTGGCACGCTACATACCAATAAAAGAGATTTTACTCGACACATTTTTGTGGACACCCTATTAACCATCAACCCAGGATCTGTTAACACCTAACATGACCCAAACTAAGGCCTGGTCGTGATGGGTATCTCAAGTCCAACAAGGATCGGAGACTACCCCCAACACCCAAACCATAGACCACCTTATACCCATGTCAAAAGAATTCCGAACATATATCAATATAAGCAAACTTGAAATTAAAGATACTATGATATGGGTATAACCAAACTAACTAACAACCAAACCATCATAAGTCCACGACAGTCCGACAAATCCTCTACCAAATCGAATATCAATAAAGTGTCAGGACATGCCCTCGACTATAGCCAAAAATAGTATCAAATAGTCTATAACTCAAAAGAAAAACATAATCCTAAAATAGAGCATTTTAAAGAATGAAAGCTCACCACTTCAAGTCGACTCTCGAACAATCCACAATCATTGAGATGGAGAAGTAGAAGTATGGACAAATTCTACATCACATGGGGATACAACATCCGAAGACGGTTAGTGGGGTGAATACTAGCATGTAACTTATGGATAAAGATAAAATAATTCCATCAATTCAAGCCAAGTCAACCAATACACATAACCATATGCAAATATATATATATATATATACTTCATGCTGGAATAGGGAATAAGGTTTAGCATGTATGTTAAAACCTTAACCTGGATTGTATATCTCAACCGTCATACAATAATACCCACAAGCTATATGGGCCCCAAGTCTCAACCCCTAGTTGGGCCCTAGCGTATGTAGCTACACAAACCAAAGAATAATCTCATATATATGCACACGAGGTACTCAAGCCTCCCAATATATACTATGGTGACTTAAGCACCCGATAAAGTAATAATTTTTGGGGGACTCAAACCTCCCTAATCATTAAATAATAATGAGGGTAACTGGAACTTCACTGGTCACTTTGACTCGCACATCGACAAATGCAGTTTCTAGTGTTGGTCACCCGGACCTTCACTTTCATGACTCAGCGACACAAACCTTATAATATCCTAATATCTTAGTTAAAACATTTATCACTCAATACCAATCATGAACAACATTTTACATTAAGGCATAGATTATGGGTATCATCATATTAACTACACTTACAAGGTAACAACAATATGCCCAAACAATTGTATCACTTGGGGATTTACAACCCCTTTGATTCAATTAGGCCATAACATCTGAAAGCATAATTTCATTAGGTTCAATTCAACATCATAATGCAATAGTTCAAGAGCAGTTCAATTCCTATATTCCTCATAACAAATCAATTTCACAATTTGGGGTTGAGGTCATAACCACTTCAAAAGTCACATGTTTAGGGAAAATCACAATTTCCTAGTTCATTCACCATACCCATGAACCGATATGTTAAAAACCAAATTTAAAGAATGAATAATTATAACTAAACTATGGAAAAACATTGTCCAACAACAAACATTCAAAACCACCATCCTTTGTTTCAACACCATCATAAACATCTCATGAAAAATACTTTAAAACACATGCTTTTAATAAATTAACAGTGATAAAAGAGTAACATGCATGTAATAGTAAGATGTATGGAGAGAAATAACTCTTAAAAGCCTTAATTAATCAACCTCTTAAAAACCCTAAGTGTTCTTTACCTTGAGGAATTTGAGAGTGTTGAGACATTACTTTGATGTGTTTCTGAGTGCTAATGACACCTTAATAAGGTTATAACATGTGGGTTTCAAGTTGGGTAAGAGGGGAAATGTCTAGAATTCCCTTAAATGCTAGAAAAGTGCTAAATTTGACTATGAGTCAACTATTGACTCATAACCACTCAATTTCTATTTTGGGTATGATTTCTTCCCAATGACTCATTATTAGTCTTTATGACTCGTGTCCCTAAGTCTTACCCAAGACAGAAACTCAAGCATTATTCACTGGAAACCTTATGACTAGGGTCACCTAATCCGTCAAGATACCCTATGACTTGCAGGGAAAGTCAAAGTCTAGGCAGTGAGATCAAAGCTCAAGAATTTTTTAGGGTAAAAAATCCTGTGTGTTTAACTCTGCCAAGGCTAAGTGCTCCTCCCCTGGCCTCCGAAATCCATAACACTGGACCAGAGCATATCCTCAGGAACTTGAATAGTCCATTCGGACTGGCAACCTGTCTGCAGATGAAAGGTTATACTAAGATCCACCTCAGTACCCAACTCATCCTAGAAATATCACCAAAAACTAGAAGTGAACATGGAACCTTGATAAAAAATAATAGATAAAAGCACACCATGCAAATAGACTATCTCACGCATATAGATAAGACTAACCTGTCATCACTGAAAGACATTTGTCTAGGAATGAAATATGCCAACTTGGTCAACCTATACACAATGGCCCAAATACCGTTGGAACCACAGGAAGTATGTGGTAAACTAAAAACAAAGTCCTTGGTAATCCACTCCCATTTCCATGCAAGAATGGACAACCTCGGAATAAAACTAGTTGGTCGTTGATGCTCAGCCTTTACTTGTTGACAAAATAGGCAACGAGCCATGAAATATTCCATATCTCACTTTATTCCACTCAACTAATAATTCTATCTTAAATCTCTATACATCTTTGCTATGCCTGGGTGAATAGAATATCTAAAGCTATGAGCATCGTGAAAAATCAACTAGATCAAGTCATCAACTCTATGAACATAAATGCGACTATAAAACCTCAAAACACTCAAGAAACTATGGTAGCCCTCTTGGACTCACCATGCAACACCTAAACACAGAGGATCCAAAGTCTACTATCTTAAAAGTAACAATCTCAAATTTGCTCAAATAATGAAGACCTTACCTCAACACTACCAAGAATTCTCGAAGGGTCTTAAATATCAAGTCTCACTATCAAATTGGATAAGGACTAAATATCTTATGCCAACGGCCTCTAAGAGATAAGAATACAAGCCAAAATACCCACACTCTCTCCCTTTTGACTAAAGGCATTTACTACCACATTCGCTGTTACGACCCAATTTCTCAGGCTATATGGAGCCTACTATAACCCACCAGTAAGCAATCCAATCCCATAGTTCAGATCTGGTGGTAACAGAATACCATAAGAATGAAAGAAATAATACAAAATAGATAAAATAAAAGGCTAAAATACATAAGAAAATCCCAAAACCTAGTGAAATTAGTACAAGAGCCTCTAACGTAAGAAGGATACAAATGAGGTACTAAGTGAATATATAAATACAACCATCTATGAACCCAACATAGAGACTAGTCTAGCACATAAGAGGGAGAATAGTAATACTCCAAATGTCAGGAGCTCACTCTATGTCTCCAAACCATGGTTGCTCTACATGATGTACACAACACCAACAATTACTCATACTATGATATACAGGCTGTAGAAGTGTAGTATGTATACCAAACATGTGGTACTTATAGAAAACTACCAACTGAGCTCCAAAAATAATGCATATACATATAACATATAAACCAAATAAAAACTACTTCGATTGTTCATCAACCACATAAGAAAGCCAATGAGATAATAAGGATAAACTATCCTATTCATGTCCAAGAACTAACATAATATGTCTAAGGAAGTATTTGGGATGTACTATCCTATTCCATCCATAATCAAGAGTATCAACACTATACCTTATATCACTAGCCAATGTATAAAATAAGGGCAAAAGAAAGATATATATAGTTGTACAGGGGCAAGGAATAAATATACAAACTGAATAAACTTACATATATATGAACAAGGTCAACTCGAGGTACAATTGAAGTGCAACTTATTAGTCTAGCATTTTAAGATTCATAATCATTGCAGGAACTAGTGCTAAAATACCTCAGGGTTTCTAATCCATATGTCTAATCACAAGATAATCATGAATAATAATAATATAATCATAAGATAGAAGAGTCGGAATCATACCTCGAACCTCGATACCAACTCATTAACCAATTTGTCATATCTAACCATAACAATGATCATAATAATAATAATAGCAACGACAATGCGAGAAACTGGCTAATCTAGACAAATAATACCTAATTGATCCTTTCACAAACCCCCACTACTCTAGGCTCAAAAGTTTCAATCAATATACAACACACCATAAACCATACTCATCACCCACACCTATGTAGCCCCTTATAAGGTAGATAGATATAGGCACATACTGGTGATAGGAAATACACATGCAAGAATGAGTGTAAAAGAATCCACAATATCATAACCAATCCTTGTACCATACTGAATATCCATACTCAAACTAGTAAGTGTAATCAATATCAGAACCATCATCATCATAATCATTCTCTAGCCTTGTCAGGTATATAGGTATATCATCATAATCATCCTACTAGATTGAAATAGGTATATATAATCAACATCATAATCATTCTCTAAAATCAAACTGGATATATCATCAACATCATAATTATCCTCCAACCTTTTTGGGCATATAAACATATCATCATAATCATCCTCCGGCCTTGTCGGGCATAAACGTGTATCATCATAATCATCAACACATATATATAACATCAATTCTATAATCTATCATTACGATTTACTTAAAATTTATATCATCAATACATTATCCTCCTCTATCCCATACCAAAGAGATTTGTATATAGATATATAATAGGTGCATAGACTCAAGTCATGGCTAAAAAGAGTGTAAATTCATTACCTGATGTAAACTTTTGAACTAAATCATTATAAAAGTGTAGAAAGGGTCAAAATCTCTCATGATCGGATTAAATAGTAGTGTCAAAATAATTTTAAAACATTATTTTCAATCATTTTACTCATAGATTATTTATTAAGATAAATAGTTATTATTATGAAGATATTTAATTTTTAAGGTGAAAATTGGGTTTTAACCCCTATTTAGGAAAAACAATAATAGAATTATATCCTAGTATTAATTGTATCATGTACTGATTTAATGATCATGAATGTACCAAGTCTATGTATGCCATCACCAGTATTCAAATAAAAGAACCATAAACATTAATATATCTATAAACTACAAACACATCCTTTATAATAATAAACACTTCCTAGATGTCAATTTGATATCATAACACGACCTTGGTCCCTATAATGTGTCTGGAATAATTACATTTTCATAACCACAGCCTTAGGCCCACGTACATATCCAGAACCCATATCAATAGTCATAGTCGTAAGCCATATCTTATCTATAAGGCATAGCATATCTATAAAGTATATCATATCTATAGGTTATAAACATCTATAAGACATATCATATCAATAGGCCAGATATTATAACTATGAGATATATCACATTTATAAGGAATCTCATATCTATAGGCCATATATCATAACTATAAGGCATACCAAATCTATAAGGCATGTCATATCTATAGTCCATATATTATAACTATGATGCATGTCACATCTACAAGGAATCTCATAGCTATAGGTCATATATAATAACTATGAGGCATATATTATCTATAAGGCATCTCAAATCTATAGACCATATATCATAAATATAAGACATATCACATTTACAAGGCATCTCATATCTATAGGCCATATGCCATAACTATGAGGCATATCACATCTATAAGGCATCTCATATCTATAGGCCATATATCATAACTATGTATATGCCTATATTATTAAACATGTCAATGGACGACACCATAAATATAGTCTAAAAGCCACATTGTAGCTATAATCCATTAAGCATAATCTAGGAAAACTATCTTCATTCAGCAAGTCACAAACCTTACAAAAAATTCTTAATACTCTAAACTATGTCTAGCATGCATATATAAGTCCACAAAGGCTAACACAAGTCTTGGCCTAAGGTGGACTAGAGGAATCTCACTTCTAATCCTCGAATTTCATATTTAGCCAATCTATCCCAAACTAGGCTATGGTATCCAAATTGACTTCTAGATTGTACATAAGCTATAATCAATTCTAAGATAAGAATTCTACCTAGAACATGAGATATTAAGTCAACTCCATCTAAATTATGATTTTAAGATCACTAAAATAGCCTAAATAAGGTAAATCATACTAACCACACTTCCAACATTTAAACTACACCCTAAATCTTTCATAAGAGCACAAGTATTCTATGAATTAGATCAATCTATGAAGAAAGCAATAGGATCCTAAAAGTGTAATATGTATTTCACCTTATGGGTCAAATTACTCATCGAATCCCCAAACCTCAATAATCAAGACTAAGTCACGGTGTTCCACCCATAATAAATCTTAACATTCATATTCATATACAATATATAGAATAAATCATCTTGTGAAGAACATTATATAGAAGCCTACCTCAACACCAAATTAAAAATCCTTGAATCTTCCCCAAAATGTCCATCTTCACTCCACGATTCTGAAATTCCACTACTCTATCAAAATTAAAAACTAGGCATCATTAGGAGTCAAATGATACTCATGTTGCTATTTAATAGTTTGGATTAAATTTTGGGTTAATAATAGGCCCGCAAGACCCGTAAGTGGAATACAAAATTGAACCCATCACGAGGTCACTCGAAAGACAAGAAAGTTGTGCTTAAAATCTAAACACAAACTGAAACACCCAAGGTTTTGGTCCTTAGAAATTTCCTAGGTTTTACACTCGCTAGACATCATACGACTAGAGGGTACTAGTCGTACACTGGGATACGAGTCAGGTGACCCAAATCATACATTGTCCAGTTTTGGGTGGTTGAGTTTCTACTATGGGTAAGACTTGGTAGGTATGAGTCGTATGGTAGGTGATGGGTCATTGGGTGGGGTTTTTTCTTCACTTAATCTGAAACTTGGTAACTTAATTTGGATCTGATTATGAGTGTCTCACCATGAGCCATAAGGTAGGTTATGAGTTATACTATTGACTCACATGTTGTACATTGTCCAAATCCCCCTTTGATTCTATTCTATTGTATGTACAATTTAAGGTTACAGGTTGTATTCTTGGGTGCGAATGGACCTTGGTGGTCATAAGTTGGTTAGTTTTGGGGGGTCTAGGCCATATGCTTAGAAACTATCCGGTTGGTAAGGTTTCTTATGGAGTGGATAGGATCCCGATATGCTCTTCATCTTCTCCTGCAACAAAGGTGTTGCTTCTATATTTGTTTCTGCTTCTGGTATCGTTATAGGTGAAAATTGATTATATGCTTTTGCATCCTGACAGGAGTCTGAAGCATCACCTAATATCGTGACTAGTACGTTAAAACTCTTTTCTCATGACGTGTATTTTTTACTTGATTCGGGTTCCTCTTTCTATTATATGAACTTATTTGTGGTTATGTATTTCCTGAGGTTATTTCATACCATTTTTCTATTTCTACCCCCAATAGGTGACTCTGTGATTGATTGAAGAGTCTATAAGGGGTGTATGGTATCTTTGGTAGTAAGAAGACTTTGTTGGATTTGTATGAACTGGATATGGTGGATTTTGATATTATTCTATGTATGGATTGATTGCACTCGTGCTATGCATCCTTAGACTTTTGGACCCTTAAGGTTGTCTTTAGTTCCATGGCGAACTGGTTATTGAGTGGGAGGGTGGTTTCCTAGCTCCTAAGGGGAGGTTTATATCATATCTTAGAGCTTGGACATTAATATCCAAATGGTTTCTCCATCACTTGGTCCAGTTTAAAGATTCTAACTCGGATGGTCCATTTTTGCATTTTTATTCCGATTGTGAATGAATTTCCTGAGGTCTTTCCTTATGACCTTCCTGGTATTTCTCCTGATAGGGAGATTAAGTTTGTGATTGATCTAGTTATATACACTCATCCAATTTCTATTCCCTCTTATAGAATGGCTTCGACTGAGTTGAAGGAGCTTAAGGAGCAACTTAAGGATCTTTTGGATAAGGGTTTCATCTGTCCTAGTGTGTCCCCATGGGGTACACCACTATTATTTATGCGTAAGTAGAATGGTTTCCTTTAGATTTATATTGACTATTGATAGTTGAAAAATGTAATGGTTAAGTAAAAGTATCCTCTTCCAAGGATAGATAACTTGTTTAATCAGGTGCAAGGTGCCAAATTTTTTTCTAAGATTAATCTTTGGTCTAGGTATCATCATCTAAAGATTAGGGAGGTGGATATACCTAAGATGGCTATCCAAATACTGTATGGGAACTTTGAGTTCCTGGTTATGTCTTTTGGTTTGACCAACACTCCAACAATATTTATAGATTTGATGAATATGGTCTTTTATCAGTTTCTGGATCTATTTGTAATTGTGTTCATACATGACATCCTAGTGTATTCTAAGAGTGAGGTGGATCATGCCAATCACTTTTGTGTTGTGTTGCAGACCTTGAAGGAGCAACAGTTGTATCCCAAGATTTTAAAATATGAATTCTAGTTCAATACAATCACTTTTTTGGGTCATATTATTTCTAGTGGAGAGATCATGGTGGATCTATAAAATGTTTTGGCATTTAAAAAGTAGCGTACACCCACGACTCTAATCGGCATTCGAAGCTTCTTGGGTTTGGCTGGGTATTATAGAAGGTTTGTGTAAAATTTTTAGGCTATAGCTAGCCCATTAACTAAGTTGACTCAGAAGAAGGTAAAGTTCTCTTGGTTGGATGCATGTAAGGGTTGTTCGAGAAGCTGAAGTATAAGATAACTTTAGCTTTATTTTTGACTTGGTAAGAAGACACTGAGGGGTTTGAGGTTTACTGTGATGCATCCCAGGTGGTACTTGGTTGTGTATTGATGTAGCATGATAAGGTGATAGCCTATGTTCAATACCCCAAACTTTCTTTAAGTCATATCTAGTCTCCAGAAGAGTTAGTGATGACTTCCAAAATGATTAATGTTTAAATCAGATATAATTTCCCCAATTTCAACTTTTTATCATGTTTAAAATTGAATTAGCTTTCCAACGATTCCAATTTCATCCATATACGGTATTGGAGTAAAAAGTTATGGACGTTTTATAGAGAACTATCAGAATTTCCCATAAGCGACGGTTAGGACGATGGACCATCGAGCTAGCGACGGACCATCTCCCAAGCTATTTTGACTAAGGCAGTGAACCCATTTTCTGGCCAAGTGCGACGTCTGGACCGATGGACCGTCGAGCTAGCGATGGACCATTGCACAAACCATCGTAGATGAGGCAGGAAGTTCAGGTTCTGGCCAAGTATGATGGACCATCGACCAAACCATCGCCACTTCCGATCAGCATTTTTAAGCCATATTAAAAGGGTATTTTGGTTTTTTTCCACCTGTTTTAACCCCAAATTATACCAAACCAGAGCTCATAACTTTATTATTCATCTACAACACCAAATTAGGGTTTCTCTCAAAGATCAATCCCTAAGAGCAAGAAACCCTAGGTGTTTAGTTCCAAGTCAAGAATTCAAGCTTTCCTCAACCAATCTTTAAGAAATCATCCACCCAAGTATGTCAAATATTGATTTATGGGTTCCTTTCACCTATGAAGCTAAAGAAACCCTATTTGAAATAAAAACTTTGGATTCCATGGTATGAATTAAATTATATCAATGTTTATGTTGTTGTTTGATTTCCAAGTTGAAGTCTTTAATGACTATCATGAAAATATGTTAGTATGTGGTTGAAATTTTTGCATTGGAAGTGTAAAATATTGGCATGAAGTATTATTTTAATATTCATGCCTAAGCCTAAAGATATGCATGCAAGGTGTTTGATAAAATGCCTAAGAAAATAGGAATTATGCCTTATGACTCATTTGTGATCAAAATTGATGAATTCATGTTTCTCCCTTATATTTGATATGACTCCCACGTTATTGTTATGCTTTGTAATAGATTGATGTAATTCTCATGAGATTAGGATTATGAAATTATTATATGTTTACTTGCATTCCTATTCATGTGTAAGCTTATAGCATGCAAATATTTTATGAAAATTCCCAATGATTGTATTATGAATTGTTGACTATGGTCATGTGTCAAGAAATATCATGTCTTATCAGTTTTATGCTATCAAGTCCTGGGGGTACTTGTACCCAATAATTTAGCTGTGTGCCTAGAGCCAGTGTCATATTTTCCAGATACTCTCAGTCAAGCTATGATTCATAGAACTCAGTTAGTTATGTGACTTAGGAAAACTCAGTAAACTCAGTAATCTCAAAAATCTCAGAAATTCAGTAATCTCAGTAGTGTTCCATCAGTCAACAAAACTCAATGAACGTAGTCTAGTTCAGTTCAATTAATCATGTTCAGTATCTCTTCAGATGGGAGTAGGATTCAACATCGAGTGAGCCTAAGGATAGGAGCTCACCTGTTATTAAAGAGTGTGATTCCTAGAAGCAATCCTTGCGCTCTATAACTACGTAGCCAGCGTAGGTTGAGACATCAAACCTGCTAGTTGAGGGTAGATGAGGTGGCTTAACCTGTTACTAAGGGTCCTACCATTCTCCTTAGAGTACTTGTTAGATGAGGGATTACTCACAGCTTGTCCTTACCAGTAGCGCGGTATTGACACCTTTCCAATTAGGGTTATAGATTGGACCCCAACTCAATTATATTATCTTATTTGGGGCATGGCGGTTAGATAAATACTTCCTATAGTTATAGTATCAGTCTTAGTCTCAGTAATACAACTTAGATAGTTCTACAGAATTTAGGACTATCAGATATAGACACCCAGTTCAGTACAGAACTCAACTAGTTCAATCAAAAATAGGACTGTCAGACACAGTCATTCAGATAATAGTATATCAGTTATAAGAAACTTATGTTATCAGTATTCAGATTTAGTAATGCCATGATCTCAGTCACAGTTCTTGTATTCATGCATGTATTCTCACGTACATGTTATTCAATCAGTTAGTATTTTTTATGCATATAAAAACCCTTACATTCAGCTTACCTCACTTGCATGCTAGTATATTCAATCGTATTATCACATTTGTGCTATGGTATTTGATACCATAGGTTCAGAAGTACGAGCTCCATAGCATCGTTAGTAGATCAGTTGTTCAAAAGCCAGACTAGCAGTGAGTCCTCATCATTCGAGAATAGCATAATTATTTTATTACTTTATTATTTCAGTAGTCTAGAGTTAGTTGGGGACATGTCCCATCAACTCCACAATTTTTAGGCAGTTTAGAGGCTTCCAGACTATAGCATATTTAGACAGTTATTTAAGTTTTGTTTTGGTATTGATATACTGTATTTCCAGATGTTATGTTTTATCAGATATTTAAACCTTATGGACTTTTAGCCCTTTTCCATATTTATACAACATATTATGCAGTGCCTAGTTACAGATATTAGACATGGGTTAACTTATGGTCCTTCGGGGTTATGAGAACCGTGTAGCATTCAGATTACCAGATTCGGGGTATTACACTATGCTTCTAAGCAGTTAAAGGTGCATGAGAGGAATTATCTTACTCAAGATTTGAAGCTGTTAGCTGTGGTGTTTTTGTTAAAAATCTGGTGGAACTATTTGTATAGGGTACATGTGGATATCTTCTAAGATCATAAAATCCTACAGTATATGTTTTTTAAGAAAGAGCTTAACCTCAGACAGAAGAAATGTCTTGAGCTTCTCAAAGACTATGACATGAGTCTTCACTACCATCCAAGTAAAGCTAATATAGTTACTGATGCTCTTAACAAGTTATCCATGGGTAGTTTAGCTTATGTTGATAAGGAGAAGTGGGAGTTAGAGAAAGATATTCACCATTTGGCTAACCTTAGAGTTCGACTCTTGGACTATGAGGATAGAGGTGTGTTGGTGAAAGAAGTGGTGTGGTCATCTCTTGGTGTAGAGATTAAGGAAAAGAAAATATTAGACCCTATCTTAATATAAATCAAGGGTAATATTGGTGGGAAAAAAGTTATGGCATTTGGGATTAGTGGTGATTGTACCTTATGGTACCAAGCAAGGTTGTGTGTTCCTGACGTCGATGCTTTGAAAAAAAAGATATTAGTTGAGGCGCATGAGTCACACTATGTTGTTCATCTAGGTTTGATGAAAATATATCATGACCTCAAGGAAATGTATTGGTGGAATGGTATGAAGAGGGATGTGGCTGATTTTATGGCCAAGCGCATGGTGTGTTAACAAATGAAAGTTGAGCACATGAGGACCAAATGGTTTTATCAATAGATTGAGTTGCCAAAAAATAAATGGGAAGTGATCAACATGGATTTCATTACTGAACTTCCTTGGTCTGAGAATCAGTTTGATTCGATTTGGGTCATCCTAGATAGGATGACAAAGTCGGCTCACTTTTTGCCAGTAAAGACTAATTTTTAACTAAGGATTATGCGAGGTTGTATCTTTATGAGATTGTGAAGCATTATGGGGCACCTAATTTTATCATCTTTAATTGTGATACACAATATTCATCTCACTTTTGGTGGCCATTTCAAAAAGAGTTGGGGACTAAGGTTTGTCTGAGAACTGCTTTTCACCCATAGATGGATGGACAAGAAGAAAGGACTATTCAGACGTTGGAGGATATGCTTAGCGTATGTGTGATTGACTATGGTTGTAGAAGAGTTGACCATCTACCACTTGTACAGTTTGCTTACAATGATTTCTATCATTCTAGTATTGGTATTCCCCTTTTAAGGCATTGTATGGTAGGAGGTGTAGATCTCTTATTGGGTTATTTGATCTTGGTGAGGTATATATATTTGGCTAAAATTTGGTTTACCAAGCAATGGATAAGGTGAAGGTGATTCGATATAGGCTTAAGGCTTCCCAAAGTTGCCAAAAGTCCTATACGGATGTAAGGTGAAGGGACTTGGAATTTAAGGTTGGGGATAGGGTGTTTGTAAAGGTGTATACCCTAAATAGAGTGATGTGGTTTAGGAAGAACGGGAAGTTCAGTCCTTGGTATGTTGTTCCTTATATGATATTTATATGGGTTGGTAATGTGGCATATGAATTATAGTTGCCTTTTAGTTTAAGCTTCATTCATTCAATGTTGCTTGTCTCTATGTTGACAAAGTACGTAGGTAATTCTTCATCGATTGTTCCTTAGGAGGGATAACTTTTTTGGGTCATATTATTTCTAGTGAAGGGATCATGGTGGATCTACAAAAGGTTATGGCTATTAAGAAGTGTCCTAGACTCATGACTCCAACCGATATTTGAAGCTTATTGGGTTTGGACAGGTATTATAGGAGGTTTGTTGAAAGTTTTTTGGCTATAGCTGGCCCATTGACTAAGTTGTCTTGGAAGAAGGTAGTGTTCTCTTATTCGGATGCATGTGAGGGTAGTTTTGATAAGCTTAAGGATAAGCTAACTTTGGCTCCGATTTTAACTTTGCATGAATGCACTAATGGGGTTTGTGGTTACTGTGATGCATCCCGGGTGGGACTTGGTTTTGTCTTGATGCAGCATGGTATGGTGATAGCCTATGCTTCATGTAAGTTGAAGATGCATGAGAGGAATTATCCTACTCATGATTTGTAGCTATTAGTCGTGGTGTTTGTGTTAAAAATCTAGTGGAACTATTTGTATGAGGTGGACGTGGATATCTTCTCAGATCATAAAATCCTACTGTATGTGTTTACTCAGAAAGATCTTAACCTCAGGTATAAGAGATGGCTCGAGTTTCTCAATGACTATGTCATGAGTCTTCACTACTATCCAAGTAAATTTAAGGTAGTTGCTGATGCTCTTAGTAGGTTATCCATAGGGAGTTTAGCTCATGTGGGCAAGGAAAAATGGGAGTTGGTGAAAGATATTCACTATTCGGCTAACCTTATAGTAGCCTCTTGGACTCTGAAGATGGTGGTGTATTGGTGCAGGAAGTAGTGCAGTCGTCTCTTGGTACAGAGATCAAGGAGAATAAAATGTTAGACCTTATCTTGATAAAAATCAAGGGTGATGTTGTCGGGTAAAAGGTAATGGTATTTGGGATTAGTGGTGACGGTACCTTGCGGTACCAAGAGAAGTTGTGTGTTCCTGATAACGATGGTTTGCGAGAAACGATATTGGCTGAGGTGAATGAGTCTCCCTATATTGTTCATCGAGGTTCGACAGAAATGTATCAAGACCTCAAGGAAATGTTATAGTGGAATGGTATGAGTGGGATGTGGCTAATTTTGTGTCCAAATGCACGGTGTGTCAACAAATGAAAGTTAAGCACATGAGGCTCGGATGGTTATATCAAGAGATTAAGTAACCTGAATGGAAATAGGAAGTGATCAACACGGATTTCATTTTCAGTCTTCTTCAGTCTCGAAATTAGTTTGATTTGGTTTTGGTCATCGTGGTTAGGATGACAAAGTTAGCTCAGTTTTTGCTAGTGAGGAATAATTTTTTGGTTGAGGATTATGTGAGGTTATATCTTCATGAGATTGTGAAGCTTCATTGAGTACCTATTTCCATCATCTCTGATCATGGTACGTAGTTTTCTTGTCACTTTTGATGGTCATTTCAGAAAGGGTTGGGACTAAGATTAGTTTGAGTACTGCTTTTCACGCGCAGATGTATAGGCAAGCAGAGAGGACCATTCAGACATTGGAGGACATGCTTCGTGCATGTGTGATTGACTATGGTGGTAGCTAGGTTTGCATCTAACTCTTGTAAGGTTTGAATACAATAATAGCTATCATTTTAGTACTGGTATGGTCCTTTTTGAGGCATTGTATGGTAAGAGGTCTAGATCTTCTATTTTGTTGTTCGAGTTTAGTGAGGTAGATAGGTTTGGCCTGAATTTGGTTTACCAGGCAATCCAGCAGGTAAAGGTGATTCGGGATAGGCTTAAGGCTGTGCAAAGTCGCCAAAAGTCCTATGCAGATATAAGGTGAAGGGACTTGGAATTTGAGGTTGGGGATAGGGTATTCCTAATGATGTCTCCCCTGAAGGGTGTGATACGGTTTGGGAAGAAGGGGAAGCTTAGTCCATGGTATGTTGTTCCTTATGTGATCTTGAGAAGGATTGGTAATGCGGCATATGAATTGGAGTTTCCTTTTAGGTTAAGCTCTATTCATTCGGTGTTCCATATCTCTATGTTGAGAAATTGCATAGGTGATCATTCCTCGATTGTTCCTTGGGAGGGATTTTGTATCTCAGATTTTCTATCTTATGATGAGGTCCCGATTGATATGTTGGATCATCAGGTTTGTCGGTTGCGGACCAAGAATATGTCCTCGATAAATATTCTATGGAGGAACCACAAAGTGGAAGAGTCTACTTAGGACGTGGAAGAGGACATGAAGTCCAAGTATCCATATTTGTTTTCCAATCCGTATGTTCATGCTTAAGGTATGTGTTCTTCATTATATCCTTATTTTTTCGTTTTGATTAAAGAAAAGATTATTTTTCTTGCATCTTTGTTTATGGTAAGAGTAGAGGCATCTAGGGGGTAAATCATGCCTATACTGTCATGTGCTGTCATTCGGGGACGAATGATCCTAGTGGGGGAGAATTGAAACACACAAGGTTCTGTTCCTTAGAAATTTCCTAGGTTTTGAACTCACTGGACATCATACGACTAGAGAGTACTAGTTGTATGCTAGGGTACGGGTCAGGTGACCCAAATAGTAGGTTGTCCAGTATTGGGTGGTTGAGTTTTTGGTGTTGGTATGACTTGGTGGGTACAAGTCGTATGGTAGGTGATGGGTCATTAGGTTAGTTTTTTCCTTCATTTACTTTCAAACTTGGTAACTTAACTTGGATCTGAGTACGAGTGGCTTACCATGAGCCATAAGGTAGGTTAATAGTCGTACCATTGACTCGTATGTTGGACAGTGTACAAATACCCCTTTGATTATATTCTGTGGTGGGTACAGGTTAAGGGAATAGTTTCTATAATTGGGTATGAGTAGACCTTGGTGGTCGTATATTGGCTAGTATTGGGGGTAGGATGCCTAAGGTACCACTTGTATGGTAGGGTACGATTGGAGGGGGTTGGTCATACCTTTCTGTGGGAAATTTATATAGTTTAAGTTTTGGGTATTCTGAATATTTCCCTTTATATCTCCTTGGGACCTAATGACATAAAACACCTTTTTTGGGGCTTCATTGATCTATTTGAAATCAGTCAAATACTCTAAACTCTCTCCAATCTATCTCAAGGGTCTTGGGTCAAAAAAGGCTAGGGTTTCATCAATAGGATCAATTTGGGGCTTGTAAGGGTGGTTTTTATTCATCTTCTTCACTGTCTAAGGCATGCTACTCCTCCCTCATTGTTAGTTCAATCTAAAGGCATTTTTTATTAATTTTTTTCATGGCATAAATTGTGATAATGTTTTAGTTTACAAATATACTTTAGGGGTTTTGGTTATAATGGTTGGTTATGGTTTTCTCATGTTTTTCATTTGTGGTTTTTATATTATAATGGTGGTTTGAACATATGGTTGCATAGGAATGGTCAATTGGTACTTGGAATTGGCTTTAGAAACTATATGTCCCCAACGTGTTTGTCAAAATGCCTATAAGGATACTTTTATTACATAGTTGGACTTTTAATGAAACTATTGCATGGTATAACATGGTAATAGAGCTTAAGCTAGATTGGATGGTTTTAAATGGTTAAATGGTAAGGTTTTGGTTGTCATGGTTATGGTTTAATTGGAAACTTTATGGGGTACAAGGGAATCCCCAAGCAAACGAAGTAATGAATATACTTGCGGGGTATATGGGAATCTCCCGACCAAAGTTAATAATGTAATTTATGGGTATATGGGAATCCCTTCTTTAAAAAGGTTCGCTAAGGATATTTTTTGCAATCTCTAGTCAGTATGCGATACCACTTCTCATAGACTTGGTTAATAATAAATGGTATGTTGGTTTGGTTGTGTATTAATTGTTTTAATAGGGAAATAATGGTGGGGTGTGATAGCTAACCATGAAGGTGTGAGTCCAATGGATGGATATTGGACACTCATGTTTTCTGACATGAGGATTGGTCATATCGACCATATATAATACTTTTGGGGTACACGAAAATCCCCTAAGTTACACTTGTATATATGTATCATGGAGAGTGAAGGTTACACAGGAATCTCCTGCTCTTATGGTATCTTCGATTCCTGCAGCTACACACATGGGGGCCCGTTCAAGGGGTAACGCTGGACCCATATAGCCCATGGGTGGTTCTAGGATGGTTAAGCTACACATACCCAGGTTAATTGTTTCAAAGTCATACTAAACCTGGTTCTCTTTCCCGGCATGGTATATATATGCATATATACATATATACATATATATACATGTGGTTGTTTACTTAGTTTTAAAGGTTGGCATTATTTTATCCTTATCCTAAGTGCATGCTAGTGTTCACCCGCTCACTCGTCTTCAGGCACTATTTCCCCATGCAATGCAGGAACCGCCATCCTACTCCTCCTGCTCAGTGATTGGATTTGGGATCATCTTGTGTTTGATTGAAGTAGTGAGCTTCCATTCTACGGAAGGATCCATTTCATATCATGGACTTATTTACATTCTTTAGTTGTTTTATAGACTATGGTTTTGGCTATGATCGCGACCATGTACCTACCGGATTTTGTTTTTCTTTTGGATAGAGGCTTTGTGTGACTACTATGGGTTGGGATGAGTGGTATCGGTATTGGTGTCAACCTTGGCAGTGGTATTGGTATTGGGGATAACACCAGTTATCTGAATTTGATTTATGATTGTTCCATTTTGTTTTGGATTATATACATACATATATATATATATATATATTTGGAAGTCATTTGAAATGGAATGTAGGGCGGTAATGGTGGGGTATTAGGGTGGTCTCTGGTCCAGGTTGGGCTTGTGGCACCCAACACGACTAGGCCCTGATTTGGGTCGTGTCACAAACGGAGAATAAATCAGGTCTCAAATCAACCCTTAAAAGTTTAATAATTCAAAGCCCTAGTTCTAGGAATTTAGGAATCTTACCATGAATTTGTAGGGAAACCACAGAATAATTGGTAACCAAGCTCACCAAATCATCTAGTAGCTTCATCCCACATAATATCACTATTTGGAGTTTTAGCTCTCGAGAGAATGGGTGATGAATGAGCAGAATCAGGCAAAAAGGATCAATTTATACCCAACCTAGGTCCTCGAGAATTGCTAGCTCCACCTGAGGATCTGCGATCGCCATATCTTGTGGCTACAAATGCTAACCACGATTGCAACCAGAGCTTCGTGACCAAAACATATGAGGTCTAATAAAGATTGTAACATATATACCACGATCGCGGTATGTTAGTGACTGCCAAGGGTGTTGCGATCACGACCCTAGGCACCGTGATAGTGATGCACCAGATACAACAATAGACTTGGAAAATTCCAAAGTTTCCACCAAGCCCTCTAGATTCATCCAGAATCCCGTATATGCAAACGAACTATGCAACCATAACAATTCGATGTTCCAGACTCAATGGAGCAATTGAAATTTCAATCTGAGGTCATTTTGACAAAATATGGGTCCCACACCTAATTTTAAATTTCTTAACTTTCTGATCAATTGGTCGAAATGAGCCAGGGTGCCTTGGGACCTGAACCAAGAGTCTACCTAGACTAAAATCAACATTCTGAAGTTGACGGTGCTATTGGAATTCTCATTCGGGTACATCTACTAAGAGTTTTGGTCCGAGACCAAATCTTAAACAATGAAAGCTCCAAAATAATGAAATTTTCCTAAAGTCCAAACGAACTATTAGATCACCGAACCGGCAATTCTGGCAAGTCATAAATGACCATAGCCACTGTGGGAAGGCTCAAATACTAGAAAGGCATGCAAATTGGGGAAATGACCTAGACGGTCATTACAATATCCACTACTAAAAGGACTTTCATCCACAAAAGCCAATGGATAGCAAGATTTCAAAAGCTCGAAAGGATGAGGTACTAGGCCCAAATTTTCCGAGCATGACTTCCCAGATAACCTCCATGAAAAGAGGAAACTTCCCAGATATTTTTCCCCAAGTATCCCTTTTCAACAAGCTCTCTCACTTTACTTCCCAAACAATGAAACTTAACCTAAACCACCAACTGGCCTCCAACTAAACCGAAGAAGGCCTATGCATGGAGATCTTAACCATGACACGCTTATACCATCTCGTTACCCGCACAAATCAACAAAGGCTCATTTAATCAAAAATAAAACAAAGGCATGAGTCATACAACCAGTGGAGGACCCAGGATTTAAAGAGTGTGGGTTCTTACTACAGGAAAAAAAAATTACTTCAACCAGGTTTGAACCTGATCACACCTACCAGTGGAGAGCCTTAAAGATCAACCTAAATGCCAGTGCACCTAACCAACTTCTTCTTTGGTGGGTGCTTTTATATAATTTATACCTATTTTCATATATGTTTTTATGTAATTATACCTATTCCGCGTCGAGTTTAGTGGGTGTCGGAGCACTAAAAAATTATGTGTAGGTCCGCCACTGCATACAACCCACTCCAATCCAATTACAACCTTCCTTTACTATGCCACACTTGCTATCATACCCAAACAAGGAGGAAAATCACCTTAGTCCTGCCCGCACAATCTCATCAAAGAAACTCAAAGAACCATAATTGGCCTACTGAAAGTCCATACGACAAACATGAGAATAAGCCCATACGGAGTTACCTAAGCACCCAATAAAGATAATCATGGTATGCAATCTTTCCCAATGATATAACTGGTCGAATTAATCATTGAAAATAAATCAAGGAGTCCAAACCACAACTACTTACCACTAAACAATCCATTCCAGGATGTTCCATCAACTGAGATTGGAACTATGTTGGATCCTACTTAAGTATACTACTCTTGCTGAGTTCATCATCTGAAAATCTCAATAAATTTGAAGACCTGAGGGAAAAGCTGAAGAAACCAATATTGGGTCCATCGGCTATCATATGAGCACTTATCAATCATAATCTATCAAAACTCAAAAAGACCGAATAGGTAACCATGGAATCGGCTCAACCAGCTGATAATTGAAACTCGAACTGAGAAAATCTAAAACGAAGCTGCACTCAAGCTTTACAACTCTAAGCTGAAATCTCAACACCAAGGCTGAATCGCTTGACCTCAAATACCTAAGACAAAACTGAAGATGGGTAGGCATTCATACTCCAAATCTATCATAATTTCTAAGCCGCCATTCCAAGGCATCAACTCATAAACTGAGCAAGTAAGTGTATATTAATGTTAACTACTTAAATAAACCCTAGTATCCAAATCTGACACATACGAGCTAAATCATACCGAGCCAAAATTGAAACATAGTTGAAGGACAAAATAACAATAGAGGATAAATCATTGGTTGAAAACACAAAAATTCAACCCCATATCTGCTGGAGGGCATGAACTATCAAAACATACTCAAGAACTCCCCAAGGTTGCAACTCACACTGGTAATAGCAAAAAATTTAGCAACTTAGAGAAATACAACTTTAGCCGGAAACTAACCAGTACAATATTCCATCTTGGCAAGGAGTACTCATAGGTAAATATCACCAAGGAGAATCACTCCACCAAATCTTATTAGAACGAAGAAACTATGAAAAGGGGATTTCCTGAATCCACCCAAGTAGGACAATCATAACTCAAACAAACCATGAATCACCTCACCGAGGAAGAAAGTACTGATCCTAACACCTATATCAAGGTCAAGACCACTATCGGAATATGAACCAACAACTCAAGATAAAGAATTTTCCAATTTGACACCTAAAGAAGCAATCATAGGAAAGACCACCTGCCTCTAACTCTCTAACTCCACTTTAGACAAGAACCATATCATGACAACAAAGGATCATCCAATCTCCACAATAGTACCAACAGAAAACGATCATAAGGGGATGATCCCAACAGATCTAAGAGATGAATCCATAATATCTTGACATCAATACTTAAGCCATCATCGGGCGATGAAATAGCCACAAGCAAGGAACGTACCCCAAACTGGTCAATCTAAAAAAATGGCTACATAAGGAAGGACGTCTAATGTAAAAACCTTCAAAATGCATGAGGTAAGTCTAAGAATCCCAAACTAAAAAATAGGCAATATAATTAAACTGCCAACTCTAACATCATAATAGAGCCTTAGAAGTTCAACATACCTTCAATACCATAGTCCACTCCACAATCAATCTAGCATAGCCAACAAAAAAGGAAAACAACCAACCTTACCTCTCTACAGAAAATAAATCATCAAATTGGGCTATAGATGCCCAAGCCAAAAAATAAGAACCATAAGGTATAGAATTCTAACTAGATAACACTAGTAAAAACAACAACCTAGCGAGGATCAATAACATCAAGTAATGATAACAATAACTACAAAAATATAAACATCAATATAATGAGTAGGCGGTGCCAAAAATAAAAATAAATAGAGAGTACCGTTCAAGGGACATAATAAGGACAATATGCCATGGTAAATAGGACTCAAACCTAAATGCTACACCCATAGGGGAAAATATCAATGTAGATCTACTCCATACACTACTAAAATAAATCATTTACAAGGTACTCATATAATCATGAATTCAATAACAAGGCACACAACGACCAATATGAACTTATCAAGGAATATAATCATTGATGGGTGCAAAAATCCCAATACACACAAATGAAAAAAGTAAATACAGGAAATAAAAGCACAACCATCATGGTGAAATCCAAATCCCATGCCTGGTGGGTCTAAGGGAGAATAAATCTAAATGGGTCCAAAATTAGATCAACCAAAAAAATTATCAACTGAGGTGCCAACTGCACTATCTCTATCTGAAGGTGCCACAACACATGAGGCTGATCTAAGTGAGCTGAATGACTAGCAATCCCACTCTAGGGACACTTTCTACACCAGTGATCGATCTCTCTGTAGTCCTAGAAAACTCATGAAGCCCTAACCTAGCGATAGACATAAAATGAACCCAAATAGTTGTCCAACTGATATTGAGAGCACTCTCTACTACCATGACCATTCTTCCCGCTATGATAGCCTACCTCAAGAACTCTAGGACAGTGGGGAATACATGCTAACTCTGTTTGAACAACCAACTCACATCTAGGAACTCTTTAGACCAATGTCCCATCTTGACACAACCATAATAAGCTCTTATATTACTCTGTGATTCTACCCTTACTGACCCTAAACGGATGCCACAGCCTAAAGACCCATATTGAATACTCTACAAGATCTGATGAGAACTCCACTCGCTATAATGACCATTACTAAGCTGAGAGTGATTCATAGTATAAAACACTACCTGTATAAAATTAATAGGTTGTAGGTAAAACTGAGCTCCACTGAAGGATCCTCACTCCCGGATGAAATACCAATAACACTATACTGATGACATGGTCTCTTACTACCACCTCCATAAGTCTCAATGCATGCTCTCTCTATGTCCCTCAAATGATCAATAACTTAAGATAAGGAAGGCCTAATTGCTATCAAGTGATCCGATGCCAAAAGGAGTGGCAATGCTAATCCTCTAATAAATACATGCACCATGTCCAGATGAGAAGGATATAGCATTGGAATATGCCTGATCCAATCAAGAAACTCAATATTGTACTCAAAAATTGCTAAAAAATCTTGATGAACACCAATAAACCCGACTTTGACCTAAGAACTTCTCGATGAATCGAATGTAATCCCTGACTGTAAGGTATCTGCAATTAGACTCAGGACTCCTAATGTTGAACCCAAAAGGCTGAAGTAGTCACGAGCTCAATTAGAGCCTGAGCTGGCCCTAATTCCTATGGCTGACGCGAAAGATCTTTATTATCCGTTTATGACTCTTTAGTTCAATGCTATGCTGAAGCTCTAAAAACACAACTTGAAGTCTCATTTACATCTATCAGTAATCTCGCATCGCCCATTTAGAATAGAATAGAGTCAAAGAATGTTCTTGAGGCTCATAGCATCCCAGACACATGACAAGTAGTTAAGAAATAAATTTTCTAGGAAGGCCCTATAGCCTCTCGAAGATAGGTTATAAATATCTTCTCACCAATCTGCAGGACTCTACTAAACACTTAGATCTTGTAATAAGACATCGATGAACCTAGACTTTGATACTAATTTGTCACGACCTAATTTCTTAGGTCATGATAAATCTTACTATAACCCACCAGTAGGAAAGCCAATCTCATAGTCTGAAACTACTGGTAATGGACTACCAAAAGAATGAAAAGAGAAATGCAGAATAGAACAAATAAATGGCTAACATACATAAGAAAATCCCAAAATTTGGTGAAATCAGTATAATAGCCTCTAACATAAGAAGGATACAAATGAGTTACTAAATGAATATACAGATACAACAATCTCTGAATACAACATAGAGACTAGTCTAGTACATAATAGGGAAGAAAGTAATACTCTGAATGTCTGGAGAACACTCTATTTCTTGAAACCATGGATTCTCTGCACGACATATAAAACACTGATGATAACCCATACTATAATCTGCAGGCTACAGAAGTATAGTATGAGTACCAAACACGTGGTACTCAGTAGGAAACTATCGATTGAGCTCCAAGGATAATGTAGATACAAAACATATAAATAGAATGGAAACTACACCTAAATATCCAACAACCACATAAAAAAGCTAAAAAGACAATAAGGATAAACTATCCTATTCATGTCCAAGAAACTAATAAGGCTAGGAAAGTATTAAGGATGAAATATACTATTCCAGCCATAATCAAAAGTCTCAACACTATACCATAAATCACTGGCCAATATACAGAATAAGGGTGAAAGAAAGATATATATAAGTATACAAGGCTAAAAAATGAAAATACAATTTGCACAAATAAAATAAGGGGATATACAGTAACACCATAGTTACATATAGATAGATACACACACACACACACACATATATATATGAACAAGGTTAACTCGAGTTACAACCTAAATCAAAAGACTAGCATTTTATGATTCATAATCATAGTAGAAACTAGTGGTAGAATACATTAGGGTTTCTAATCCATACGTCTAATCATGAGATAATCATGCATACTAATAATATAATTATAATATAGAAAATTTAGAATCATACATCAAACTTCGATACAAATCATTAACCAATCTGTCGCGACTAGCCATAACAGTGATCATAATAATTACAATGACAACGCAAGTAACCGGCTTGTCCAGAGAAATAATACCTAATTCTGACTTTCACAAACCCCTATCTCCCCAGGCTTAGAAGGTTCAATCAACAACAATACACCATAATCCATACTAATCACCCATACCAATGCAACATCTTATAAGGTTGATAGATATAGGCACATACTGGTGATAGGCAATGTGCATAAAAGAATGAATCCAACAAAATCCATAATTTCATAACCAATCTAAGTACCATACTGTATATCCAGACTCAAATAGATAAGTATAATCAATATCATAATCATCATCATAACCATAATCATCCTTTAGCCTTACTGGGTATATAATAATATCATCATAATCATCCTTTGATATTGAACCAAGTATATATAATCAACATCATAATCATCATTCAGAATTAAACTGGGTATATATAATCAACGTTATAATTTTCCTCTGGCCTTGTCGGGCATATAAGTATATCATCATAATCATCCTTTGAGCTTTCCGGGCATAAAAACATATCATCATAATCGTCAACACATATATATAAAAACAGTGATACAATCTATAATTTGGTATTACCTGGAATTTATATCATCCTCTTCTCTATGCCGAAGAGATATGTATATAGATATATAATAGGTAAACAAACTCAAGATGTAGCTAAAAAGAGTGTAAATACATAAATCCATTGCTTGGGGTAAACTTCAAGACTAAATTATTATAAAAGTATAGAAAGGGTCGACATCTCTCACAACTAGAGTTAATAGTAGTATCAGAATCACAGACAAGAATTTACCTCAATCAATATTTAAAACATCATTTTCAATCTCATTACACATAAGTTATTCATTAAGACAAACAATTATTATTATGAAGAAATCCACTTTTTAAGGTGAAGAGTGGGTTTTAACTCCTATTTAGGAAAATTAGTAATAGAATCATATTCTAGTCTGAGTTGTATCATGTATCGGTTTTATGATCATGAATGTACTGAATCTATGCATGACATCACTAGTATTCAAAAAATGGAACCATAAGAATCCATATATCTATAAACTACAAGCACATCCTTTACAAGGATAAACACTTCCAAAATGTCCAACTGATATCATAACACGACCTAGGGTCCAATAATATGATCGAAATAATTATAACGTCATAATCACGTCCTTAGGAAATCATACATATACGAAACCTATATTAATAATTTAATCATAAGCCATCTCTTATTTATAAGCCATAGCAAATCTATGAGGTATATCATATCTATAGGCTATAAATCATAACTATGAGGCATATCACATCTATAAGGCATCTCATATCTATAGGTCATATATCATAACTCTGAGGCATATCTTATCTATAAGGAATCTCATATCTATAGACCATATATCATAATTATGAGGCATATCACATCTATATGGCATGTCATATCTATAGGTCATATATCATAACTAGGAGGTGGATCAAATCTATAAGGCATCTCATATCTATATGCCATATATCATAATTATGAGGCATATCACATCTATAAGGCGTCTCATATCTATAGGCCATATATTATAACTATGAGGTATATCACATATATAAGTCATCTCATATTTGTAATCCATATATAATAACTATGAGGCATATCTTATCTATAAGGCATATCATATTTATAGGCCATATATCATAACTATGTCTATGCCTATATTATTAAGCATGTCAATGGACCACATCATAAATCAAGTGCAAAATCCATAACCTAACTACAAGCCATTAATCATAATTCATGAAAACTATCTTCATTCACTAATTCAGGAAGTAACCTCATACTAAAGGCTCAATGGTCTTAACTATGTCTAAAATGTGTACATAAGTCCACAATGGTTAACATATATCTTTTCCTAATGTAGGTTGGAGGAATCCCACTTCTAATCCTTGAATTCCATATTTCGTCAAATTTTACCCCTGAAATAGGCTAAGGTATCCAAATTGACTTACAGATGGTACATAAGCCATAATCAATCTTAAGATAAAAATTCCACCTCGAACATGAGCAATTAAGTCAACTCTATCTGAATTATGGTTTCAAGGTCACTAAAATAGCCCAAATCTAGCATAATAGAACAATCATTCTTTGAATTAGCTCAATCCATAAAGAAAGTTTTAGAATCCTAAAAATGTAATAAGCATTTCACCTTATGGGTCAAACTATTTATCTAATCCCCAAACCTAAATAATCAAGACTATGTCATGGTGTTCTACCCATAATCAATCTTACCATTCTCATTCACATGCAATATATAAAACACATCATCTTCCAAGTCTATTTCTGTATCTGGTGCACTTCTTCATGGTGCAAAGGGTCACAATCGCAAAATCCTTGGCAGTCACCAAGATAATTAGGAGAAATATGAGACCTATATTTCATATAATAGGTCGGGTGATAACGCCCAAAATACAGCTCTCGTAAGAGTGTAAGCGGTCGCTGTCAAATATAGAACCCAACTGGGTTGGGTGTCGAATCCCATAGGGAATACTTGGTCACTAAGTGTTGCAATTATTAGCAGACTGTTGGTCGAAAATTCTACAGAAAGGGGGGATGGTTTAGGAGTGAATTAAAAGTATCAAAATAGCAAAGTAAAAGCGGAATGCTTTGTTTAGTAAGATTTTAATCAATGAGAATTGTAAGTTAGGATTATGTCCACCTTATGAATTCTACGTATCTATTAACTATGAGTAATACAGGATTTAGACATGCATGCACTTATAGAGATTCGTATTCTACTGGTAAATCCTAGTGTCTCTCGACTATCAAGGATTATCTCACTTTAACTCTCTCGAGCTTAAAGTGTATATCTAACGGTACAAATTCTCCAAGAAGTTAACCCAGTTACGGTACTAACGTGTAAATAGGGGTTGGTAGCCCTATTTCCTTGTCACACTCTCTTTTCCAAACATGTACCTTTTCTCTCGAACAAGTTAATGCTATAATGGCGTATTCTATATGTTTGCAACCACAAGAATGTAATTAAGATGAAGAGAGTAATGATATAAGTAGCATACGTATCAAGAAGTCACAAACTCATAGTAATAGATAGTATATCATAAGGCTTCCATAACCCTAACAGAGAAGTTTAGCTACTCATGATTACAACGGAGATCACAATAAACATCATCATCGTACCAAAGCTCAAAGAATCTCACGTTGAAGATGGGTGTGGCGTCAAACTAGGTTGACGTTTTTTCCCTCTAGACGTTTCTTACAAGTTAGCGTTTTTCTCTGTATAAACTTATAGAATCTGTAAACTGAATAATACTCCAAAGTTGAATAAAAAGTATCTATCAATTCGTGAATAATGAAAAGCATGAATGAATGCATGCTGAAAAATTCAGCAAATAGGGTTTTTATAACATCCTTGTCCTAGTCCTATTAAGTTAAGGCTGATCCCCAAGTCTTTAGAAATACTGTTTTTGCCCGGGACAAGTTCTCCATGCATCACTTTCAGTCCATAAGCTTCCAAAAGCTGCCTTCCCTATTATGTGAAGTTTCCCTTGCTACCAAAAGGTCCACAAAGTGCTGAAATCTTCATCATTAATACCTGAAAACATGCTAATCATGTTGGTTAGCTCACTTACAGGAAAATGGACTAAAAATGCAGGAATTATATATTTTGTCCATAAAACTTAGCTAAAATATGGGTAAATTATGGTGCTTTAGGCATGTAAATACGCCTATCATCAATGGGTCAGATTTTGGGTCAAGAACGAGCCCCAAATGGAATCCAAAATTAACCCGTCATGAGGTCCCTCGAAGGACAAGGAAGTTATGCTAAAAAGTTGAGCACAAATGGAGCACAAATCAAGTTTCAAATTGACTCTTATTGTTTATGAATTCAAAGCCCTAATTTCTATGAATTTATCAAGAAATTAAAGGGATCTTACCATGAATTGGAAGGAATATCACGAAATAATAAAAAATCAAGCTCCCAAAATCATCTACAAGCTTCAATCCCACTTAATCTCAATATTTAGGGTTTTAGCTCATAAGAGAATGGGTGAAGAATGAGAAAATTGGGAAAAAGGGTCATTTATACCTAGCGTAGGTCCTATTGCGACCAAAGGCTCCACTATCACCACATCTTGTGGTTGCATACGCTAACCATGATTACGACCAGAGCCGTACGCTCGCGACATATAGACCCTAATCAGAATTGTCGTGATAGCGACATGTATACCACAATTGTAGTATCTTGATGACTGCCAAGGTTATTTTGATTATGATCCTTTGCAGCATGATAGCAATGCACCAGATGCAACAATAGACTTGGGAAATCTCCAATTCTTCGCCAAGTCCTCAGGATTCATCCAAAATACCATACACAAAAATGGACTATGCAACCATGCCAAATTTGACATTCCATATTCAATGGCGCAATCAAAATTTCCATCCGAGGTCATTTTGACAAAATATAGGTCCCACGCCCAATTTCTAATTTCTTAACTTTTTGACCAATAGGTCGAAATGAGTCCGGGTGCATGGGGACTCGAACCAAGATTCTACCTAGCCTAAAATTAATATTTTGGACTGGATGGAACTATCGAAGTTCTCATTCGAGGCCATCTACTGGGAGTTTTGGTCTAAGACCAAATCCTAAACAGCAAAAGCTCCAAAATAGAGAAATAAGACTAAAATCCAAACAAATTTTCTGATCACTAAATCGATATTTCTACGAGTCATAAATGACTTGTAGCCACTGTAGGAAGTCTTGAAATACTGGAAAGACACGTAAATTGAGGAAATAACCTAGAGGGTCATTACATTTTCCTAGACCAAATGATATAAGATAGATATATAAAAATCCTTAATCAACTCCATCCATGTACGCTACCTAACATAGAGCTCTCTCTTGGTCATAAGATGTTGAAGACTATGATGATCGATGAAAATATTACAATTCATACCATAAATATAACGCCTCCAAACCTTCAGTGAGAAAACTAATGCCGCCAACTACAAATCATGAGTGGGGTAGTTACGCTTATGCACCTTAACCTACCTCAAATAATAAGAAATAAAGAGACTCTACTGCATTAATATAAAACCCAAACCAACACCAAGAATATCACAATACATGGTGAATCCCTCACCCTCAATATGAAGAGCCAAAATTGGAGCCGATGTAAGAAACTCCTTAAGCTTTTGATATCATAACTCACACTCCTCAAACTAGTAAAAATGAACCTTCTTCCAAGTCAATCTAGTCATAGGTGCTAAAAGATTAGCAATACCATCAACAAATACTCTTTAATAACCAGCCAAACTAATAAAGCTACGAACTTTGGTTGGAGATGTAGGCCTGTCCTGATCACGAATACCCTTAATCTTCATTACGTCTACAATAATCCCATCTTTAAAAACCATATGCCTAAGAAATTTCACCGACTTAAGAAAAAACTTACACTTAGAGAATTTGTGAAAAGCATATAATCTCTCAAAGTCTGGAGTACAATCCTCAAATACTACACATGCTCCTTTATCTACTCCTCAAATACACAAGGATGTCATGATGAACACAATCATGAAAGAGTCCAAATAAGGCTTGAATACTCAATTTCTCAAATCCATAAACATAACTTGGGCATTAATTAGCACAAAAGACATCATTAAGAACTCATAATGACCATAGCGGGTCCTAAAGGCTATCTTCGGTATATCATCGGTCTGAATACTCAACTGATAGTTTCCAGACCTTAAATCAATCTTAGAAAACATTATTGCACCCTTAAATAAGTTGATGAAGTCATCAATGTGAGGGATAAGATTATGGTTCTTCATTGTTACCTTATTTAGCTATGTATTATTAATACACATACGTATGGAGCTATAATCCTTCTTCATAAACAACATAGGAGATACACTCGGTCTAATTAAACCCTTACTAAGAAGATCCTGTAGGTGAGAATTCAGCTTCTTAAACTTAGCAGAATCCATAAGGTATGGTGCCAGGTAAATAGGTTTGGTGTCATGCTCAAGACCAATAACAAACTCAATCTCAAAGGCAGGAGGTATACCAGGTTGATTTGTAGGAAAAACATAAGAAAACTCATGGACTATAAGAACAAAGTCAAACGATGGACTCTCCATAATAACATCACAAATGCAAGTGAGATAGGGCTCGCAACCTCTCAAAATAATATTTTTAGCACACGTATAAGAAATAATCATCGTTGGCTCATGGCTAAAAGCTCCCTACCATACAACTTAGGTTATGTGGGGCATAACATACATAAAGGTATTGGCGAAACAATCCATGATCGCATGATAGTGGGATAACCAGTGCATGCCTAGAATCACATCAAAATCCACCATGTCTAATATAATGAGATCATCATAAGTATCAATATCTCTACTAGTTATTACACATGATCTGAAAACTCGATCCACTACTAAAGAATAATCCACAAGAGTAGATACACATAATGGAATGGATAATAAATCAAAAGATAACTCTAACCATGAAGAATAATAAGTTGAAACATAAGAATTACTATATCCCAGATCAAATAAAGCAAAGGCAGACTGATGGAATACTATAATTATATTTGTGACCATATCATTCAAAAACTCAACCTTGGGTCTAGCAAGTACTGCATATAACTGACCACGCCTACCACCTGACTGGGCTTGTTACCGATTTCCTATCTAACCTACCTCAAAACTATATAGGGCACCCTAGGGATTACCCCTACAACCATACAAACCACCTCTACCTAAGGGGTGAACTTCTATAATAGGGGGAACACTCTGAGATAAAACAAAAATTGCCCCATGAATAGGGCACTCTCATGAATAATGACCATAACCCCTATAATAATAACAAGTCACTTGAGATAAACTAGAACTAGAAGATCCATCTAACTAGGAGGAGCCATCTTGACTAGAATAACAGAAGACGAACCCCTAGAATACCAACCCCTACCCTGACTAGGGCATTTACAAACACAAGACTGACCTCCATTAGTAATCTAGAAAGCTTCCTAAATGGGTCTATTAGGCTGACTTTTAGGATGATACGGTTGATTAAGAGGGTACAAACCCTAAAAGACATTGTCTCTGAAATGGGAGCTACTATGACTCCCACTGAAACAAACCTGATATCTAGGCCTCTTATTTCTTCCCTATTAGGCCTCATGATGCATCTTCTCTATCACCTAAGCATGATTATAAACTTTAGCAAAAGATCTACCCGCATCAATTAAACTCTAAATAGACATGTAGAGGGGAAGTCACAATCCTCTAACAAAGAAATAAACTCTCTCATACTCAGTATCCAAAATTAAATAAGCATACCTAGACAACATATGAAAATGAGTGTCATACTCCACACCGATCATGGAGCCCTACTGCAATCTCAAGAAATAATCCCTCAAATAATCGTTGAGGTTATGAGGCATGTACTTCTCTAATAAAATCTAGGAGAACTGAGCCTATGTTAAAGAAAAAGATCTAGCTACCCCGTAATTAAGATGATCACTCCACCTATGTTGGGCTACCAAGTCTAACTGAAAAGTAATATAATCCATACCACGATTATTAACTAATCCCAAATTAGGGAGCCTATCCTCACAAGAAATCAAAAACTTATATGCATCATTGCCCGATACACCAAAAATCCTAGGGAGAGATAGTCTCAAGAATTTATCCAACATTTTCTGTGCTTTAACAGACATAACAAGCTAGGAAACCATCGACTGAGCAATTAAAAGTGAAGAAACTATCAGTGTAGGAGGAATCTCAACTTTGGGAGCCTTATTACAACTTATATTTTTCGATTGTGCACCATCAGATGATGCACCAAAAGCCACTCCAAAAGATGAACCAAAGCATCCTTAATCACTAAAAATAAATAAACCTCGGTGTATCCTGGGATAGTCCTTGGACTAACACTAGCTGAGGCAAAAGTATTTCTAGCTCAGGAGCGAGAATAGGGACTAGTGGAGTCCCCCTATATTTGCCCCTAGAAGGGGACACATCTCAAGTCTATCCACGACCTCTATCTTATCCATGAATAGTGATAGGATCTCTAAGATCAATCTCAAGACACTTATCTCATATAGTGGTAGCACGCGCTAGCCATCTATGAAAAAGTAAAGTCAAAGGAATTTTTTGCAAACCAATTCAGAAACTTAGCCTCAAATAAGTGTTAGAGGTGAAGAACTCCTAAGAATGTCCGATATCCTCATAAATATAAGAAACAAATTTCATTATTCTGATCCACAATACTCTACTAGGCACTTGTTCTTGTACCAATAATATCAGTGTAACCTGTCTCTAATACCATTTTTTTATGACCTGGTTTAAAAGTCATGATGGTACCTGCTAAACCTTATAAGTAGGTAAGTTGAACCATAACCCAGAGCTATTTGTAATGGTTTAACTTTGTGGAAATGCCCAACAAGGGAAAAATAGGCAATTCAATCCATAAATAAGTAATTCAATAGCAATCATGCATATTGACTATCACCAGTATATGACTATATCTATTAGCCTTATGAGGTGTTTCATAGGTATAGGTGATATGTATGACTTGTGGTGTGTTATAAGTCGATTGAACTTTATGAGTCTAGGGAAATGGAGGTTCATGAATGGCTCAGTTAGGTATTGTTTGGATGGACTAGTCAATTATTCATGTTGTTGTTGCTATTGTTATTATTGTTGTTATGATCATTGTTATGGCTAGTTTGTGGAATATTTATTAAAAAACTGGTATGAGATTTGAGGTATGACTTTGGCTCTTTAATCTTACAATAAGATTATTATGTATGATTAACTCATGATTATCTATATAAATTGGAAACCCTGAGTATACTAGCACTAGTTCCTACAAGAATTATGTGGCCTTAAGATACAAGTCTTATGACTTGAGTTGTACCTTGAATTGACCTTTTTTATACACACACACACATACACATATATATATATTAATATGTAGCTGTAACGCTCCAAAATCGGGTCCCGAGACGTCACACGGTGCTTAGGGTCACAAGTGACCCCAAGCTAACCCTTTTACTTGCATAACTCATAAGCAACTGAATAAAATGCTTAAATCTGTATAAAATCAGCGAGAACATAAAAATTTTCTAAACTTGATCAATACAAATCTGAACTTTACAAGATTATAACTCTGCTATTACCAAAATAAAGCTCAAACTGAATACATTAACTCTACTGACTGTCTATGAAGCCTCTACTAGTAATGACTTTAGATAGCCGGGTCATGACTCCCAACTATCCCAACTCAATACAACTGAAATAGGAAAAATAAAGAATTGCTCAAACTGACTATCTGGCTCAAACCCTTGAATCAAAAGGATTCATCACCTGCTGACCAGAAGCTATGAGCTGACTGAATTTGAATGTGCATACTAAGTCTTGTACCTACATTATAAGACAATATAGTACATAGACGTATATGTGGATCACTACTTTGAGAATGTACTAAGTATATGGGGGTGTATGTAATTAAATAATCAATATCGTAAATCCTTATAGCAAACATGCATGCTTGTATAGATGACTTACACAGCTTGAATTAAAACCTTTATAATAAAGAATAAGAAAATAGGTAATGTAAATCACGTGAATCAATGCACTTCATTCTAATTCATGCATTCTTTCTTTATTCACAAATTTGTAAGATAAATAAAGTCTTAAAACAACATCTTTCAGAGCATACACTTTAATCTCATAAAAACTAGGAACTTCTTTGGAAACTTACAGATTTTGACACTTGAGAGCCTTAGAAATCTTGGACTCATAGATTTCAAAATACATATACTTGTATCTAGGATAGAGTGGGGGACTACTTTGGGAGTTTCTTCTAACCAAAATAACCATGTGAGCTACATGGAGTCCAACATCATACCCACATTGGGGAGAGCTATTCTATCATTACCATAAGATAGAACCTTATCTTTAGTGATCACTATCTTAACCCACTTGGGGTATATCAAGAACCTATGGGGGCACATAGTTCTGGGGCATGAAACCTCAGAATCACACCCAACTCGGTGCTAAATACTACTCCCTTCCTTAAGAAAATCCACCTTAAAATAATTCAACAATATATATATATATAATGGGAGCCAAAATGCATCCCCTTTACTTCAAAGTCGAGAATGTGGATTTCTATCTTAACTTACAATCAAAACTCACTTCTTGATATTCTTTAAAAATCACTAACATCTCATTCTCAAACTCATGGTTTAACCATAAGGTTCAATTCACAACAATAGGACTTGAAATTCTCTAAACATGATATAGACATTGAATTATGCAACTTAAACCATAAATTGACAATTTAAAACATTAATATGCATAATAATATTACAACTCAAAGCTTGGGTAAGACATAGTTTCATAAAACTCACAATATAATAACATGATATAAATTCTCCTTGAGTTTACGAAATACTTTACGAAGTTATGTAACTTTTGGGCACAAGAACAAAATGGTGTTCTTGTTCAAAACCACATACCTTAATAGACTAGATTTGATGTAGAGAACATGACCTTGAAACCCTAGGAGATGATCTTAAAATCTTTCTTGAGATTCTTGGATTGTGATGCTAAACTATTGGTTACTTTCTTGAAGAGGATGACCTTAATTTGATGTTCTTGGGAACTTTATTGAACTTCTTGGATAAGAAATCTTAGATTCTTGCTTATCCTGAAGAAGGAGTAATGGAGTTTTGAATTTCTTGGAAGATGATCTTAAGAGGAAACCCTAATATTGTTCTTGTGAATAAAGAGGATGAAGGGTTGTTTAAACTGATTTATGATGATTAAGTACGTGACTTTGATTATTTAGGTCGTGGGAGGTGAAGGAAAAGTCCAAAATACCCTTACTAAATTGCTTCCCAATTGCTGAAAATATCGGCTGATGATATTTGTGATAAGCCGTCAGCCTTGTGATAAGTCATCACAAATGTCGTCACTTGGGAGTTGGATTTTATGGGTTTCTGCCAAAGCCTGATGACATTTTGTGATAAGCCGTTAGACTTGTGATAAGTCATCACAAATGTCGTCACTTGGGGCTGGAATTTATGGATTTCTGCCTAAGGCTGATGACATTTTGTGATAAACCGTCACAAACGTGATAAGTTATCAGAAATGTCGTCACTCAGTTTTCCAGGCTGACATGCTGGACTAAAATAGGCATAACTTTTTGTTCCAATATCGGATTTTGGAGAAATTGATATCGTTGGAAAGATTATTCAAAGAGATTTCAATATCATATTTTGGAGAAATTAATATCGTTGGAAAGATTATTCAAAGAGATTTCATTTGATATATAGCAGGCCACCCAGTTAGTCATATACAAGTATTTATGGTCATTTGAAGTCGACTCAAGTTTCGATGCTCACTAAAACTCGAATGATAGGAAAGCTTTCAACTTGACCTTGAGTTAGGGGATCTCTGTGATCTCAATTCATGCTCAAATAGGTTCCCACACTACATAATTGATGAACGTACCAAATTTGCATAGGTTTTATGGCTTTTGGAATATCTACACATCGAAAAGACAGTTTTTGTTCTAGCCCAAAATGCGGGGTGTTACATTATCTCCCCCTTTGGATTATTCGTCCCTGAATATTGCTCTTTAGGTTAAGAATATAGAGAAAACTGAGGATACACAGTTGAAATAACTTATTAAACTGAATCTATATCTTTCTAAACTTTGTCATACTTTGATGAATGCATATACTCATGATAAGAATAGCTATCTAACTGAATCTTTGATTAGAGAGGGGCTGAATGACGGAAGGCTATTACCTTCGTCTGAATCTGAGGTAACTTGCCCTTTTTACTTATTTTTGAAGAGCTGACTTATGCTGAGGGTTTAGAATTTTCTTGATGTGATCATGGTACAATTGTACTTATAGACTGTGAGGTGATAGTTTATGCAGGCACAAATCATGAGAAAACAAGGCTAAGATCACACAATGGGTATCAAAGTGTCTGAGCTGGAATACTTGGAAAACGAAGATCGTTTGGTGAATATTTATGAACTGAATCATGACTAGATATTCAAATTCTGAAACTAAATCTTGATACATATACTATACTGAATTTGCAATTGCGAAACTATTTTGGAATTACCGTACTTATAAAACTTCAGGTAGTAAAATTAGGCTAGTTTGAAAAAATGGAAATCCATAGAAATCTATGTGCCTGATTATTAAACTGAACTGCTGTCTATCCAAACTAAATCATAGTAGATGCTCATTCTCAAGTGGAGGGTTTCTTCAACACCCCTCTAGGGAGTTCTAACTATTTGAAGGAGCCAAGAATTTTTGGGTAAGATCTGAACAAGACATTTGAGTAAGGGATTAGAATATTGCTACAATTCCATAGCTTGGAATCATAGAACTTTGAATCATAGACTGGGGTAGAATTTACTAGGCTTTAGGCAATACAACACCTTACTTAAAACTTAGACTCACTTCTAAAATATTTTGTCAACTCCTTTACCTTAAAAACCATACTTATTGATTCATCTTCTAATTCTAACAAGGTCGTTGATATTTCCTTCTACTCATGTCTAAACTGAACTAAATTCCCTCACCATATTCAAGCCTAACCCACAATCATAGGGTACACCACATAACACTGTACTACTAGTCTGAACCATAATTCAACACACCCTGCACTTCACAACTTCTCATCTCATAAAAATCCTCATTACTAATCCAACAACCAGATTCAACCTCGTACTAGACATTTTACTAATGTGCAGTATATTAATCTAAATATACAAACATAATGTTCAAGCCTCACTTCTATAACCACATATGCACTTCTAAATATACTCCCCTAAAATACCTTTGTCACAACTTACAAACCTCTATCAAGAACAACTTCCATGAACTACTCCTAAGAAGACATACATAAGATTTAAACTACCCAAACATCTCATATAAAACTTTGACTAACCATGATGGGTATTAAAGGTTTGGCTTCAATCTTAATTCACAATTTACTGCCTTAGCTAAAATAAGCATACAACAATCTTCCAGTAACAAGAAATGTTTACTCTCTTTCCCATCCAGACAACTAATTATCATCACTATCTTGACCGAAGGAAAGGTAATAGAAGGTTAGAACATGAGGGCCCAAAATATGAGGGGATACTATGAGTAACTTGACACTCAACTGAGGCTTGAGGATAGAATATATAGCATCATGGAATTATCAAAGAAGTATGATCTAAGGACATGTAATAAAAAAATCTGAATTTTCCTTATCATTAAAAGTATTGCTTGAGTACTTGGACTGAACATACTGTAATGCTTGAGTACATGAGTCATGAGCTGCATGACCTGAATTTGGAGTTCATAACTTATGGAATGTGATTCCAACTGCTGAAAGAACTGGAACTCCTCATTTTTGGGAACAAGGAGAGTACATAATTCTCCATCATATGCATGAACATGAATTAAGATCATGGAATTGAACGTAAGGCATGAGTAGGTATTAGGAAAACTGAAAATATTGAAATAAGATTAGGTCAAGCATTAATCTTTCTGACAGATATTCTACAACTTACAGGTACATCTGCTAGAATTTGAAGGCTTGACTTGGTTACTTGTTCTATCATCTCCCCCTTTGATGTAAGACATCACTCTAAGGTTGTGAACCACTATATAAAATATAGTATAACTACAATCACTTTACTCTAGAGTCTGGGATATAGCAATGCATATGAACAAAAGAACTTAACCCAAATGACTACACCTGAAAGTGTAAAACCAACTTTTAATACTCACTTCTGAGCTACACCCTATCTTTCTATAGCACCAATAGTCATCATATAACACTTGAATACTTACTAACTTTGAATATGCATAAGTATCCCCATAGTTAGAGTGCACACCATCTAGTTCTTCAAATCTTATTCCTATTAGCTAAATCTTTGAAATTTCAAACTTAGATTCTAACGCTTAACATAGGTATCTCCAAACCTTTGAAGGACCATACAACTTCTGTCATAGTCTACCAATATCACACTTGTAAACATATGTTTCTAAACCATGAGAATCACATTCATACTTAACAAGGCTCAACATCTTCAAAAAAACTCCTTAACTTAGCTATCAAGAACATTACTCATTGTCTAACTAGTCTTTCTCCACCTAACATTTCAATGTACTATCGACCCCACAACATGCAATAATCCTCAAAGAAAATAATGCAGCCCCATAACACCTTGGTCATACTTCTGCATCATACATACAACGTCAAACTTGATTATGAATCAAGTAAACTTATGCTCTTGCATACACTGTTAAAGCCTATTATATCACTTCCCTATAACTAGTATTATTAGCAAAGAAATCATCACATACATTCATGACCATCAATCGTTCAAACTTAATACATAGTGTTGTTGTCAGTTGGAAGCTATGGAATAAAACACCAAGAATAACTAGCCCACTTAAACCTCATAATAACGATAATCGATCATAAACATATGGCCTATCTTATTTACAATCCATTACCACATCATCCTTCTACACATCATTCCTATCTACCTATCTATACACCTAAACTTCTTTCATAGTACAATAAGTTTCAACCAATACAAAAATAACAAGATGCACAACAAGTTGCTAGTGAATCTAAATAAGCCTCACACGGCTTCACTAGACTTTGATTTTTCAATAAAACAATGATAACAAGGTTACAAGAGATACAAACTTGACACACAATATTAAATGATCTAAGAATACACATCTTATTCTGTCTTACTTGAATGACTCATAAGAGTGAGGACATAACTCTGATCTTGAGAGACTTATAACACACTAGAATGCTACTCTCAAGCCGTTTTGTGCAACTTTTGAAGTTTCTTGCTAGCCAATCTGAGAGCGTTATCTGGGGAGGAACTAGAACTTACTAATCCTGCTATCTCAAGAATAATACATGGATAGGGAAGTATAGCTTTACATCATATATTCTGAGGAGGAATCTGGAAGTACATCTGACTTGGGCTTAGTACACGACTTTTATGAATCATGAATAGAGCACTTCAAACATCAAAACTCAAAAGCACTGATGGGATACTTTCTAGCTCACTTACAATATGATAACTATCTGTGGAGATGGTCTAATAAAGCACTATCTGTAAAGATTTAAGCTTGAATTTTTTTGATACATTGAAAATAAGGAAGAGATAGCTCGGATAGAGTAAGATGAGAATCTGTATAAGTTTCTTAAAGAATGTTTCTATAGCATGATCTGAGAATTAAAAGAATGGAGAAATTTCCTAACTGCCTTGTAGCCTCTCAAAAAAGAGTACAAACATCTCCATACCATTCCGAAAGACTCTACTAGACATGGCTTCACAGACACCCTAGGACACTTGAACTTTGTGCTCTGATACTAAGTTTGTTACACCCCAAAATTGGGTCCCAAGATTTCACACGGTGCTTAGGGTCACAAGTGACCCCAAGCTAACCCTTTGACTGGCATAACTCATAAAAAACTGAATAAAATGCTTAAATCTATATAAAATTAGCGATAACATAAAACTTTTCAAAACTTGATCAATACAAATCTGAACTTTACAAGATTACAACTCTGCTTTTACCAACATAAAACTGAAACTGAATACATTAACTCTACTGACTGTCTATGAATCCTCTACTAGTACTGACTTTAGATAGCTGGGTCATAACTACCAACTATCCCAACTCAATACGACTGAAATAGGCAAAGGAAAGAACTTCTTAAACTATCTATCTAGCTCAAACCCTTGAATCAAAAGGATTCATCACCTGCTGACTGGAAGCTGCGAGCTAACTGAATCTGAATGTGTATACTAAGTCTTATACCTATATTATGAGACAATGTAGCACATAGATGTATATATAGATTAGTACTTTGGGAATGTACTAAGTATATAGGGGTGTATGCAATTAAATAATCAATATCGTAAATCCTTATAGAAAATATGAAAGCTAGTATAGATGAGTCACATAGCTTGAATTAAAACCATCATAGTCATGAATAAGAAAATAGGTAATGTAAATCACGTGAGTCATTGCACTTTATTCTAAATCATGCATTCTTTATTTATTCTTAAACTTGTAAGATAGATAAAGTCTTAAAACAACATCTTTCAGAGCATACACTTTAATCTCATGAAAACTAGGAACTTCTTTGGAAACTTAAAGATTTTGACCCTTGAGAGCCTTATAAATCTTGGACTCATAGCTTTCAAAATACATATACTTGTATCTTAGATAGAGTAGGGGACTATATTGGGAGTTTTTTCTAACCGACATAAACTAGGTGAGCTACATAGAGTCCAATGTCTTACCCACATTGGGGAGAGTTGTTCTATCCTTTCCATCAGATAGAACCTTAACTTTAGTGATCTGTAAGGCCCCGCAAAGTTCCCTTGTAGTTTGAGCCCTAGAGCGTGTCGAGTTAGGCATGATTCCGGCTATAAAAGATTGAGAAGTTGCTTCTTGAGTGAGTAATGTGTTAACCATATAGAATTTCCATAATTTCTACTTTTTATCATGTGGGAAATCTGATAAGTTTTCCATTGATAGAAGATTTTCCCAAATCCGACACTCGGGGAAGAAGTTATGGCTAATTAAGCCTTAGTCGTAAAACTGCATTATTTAACTGCTTGGCGCATCACGGAAAGGGTTGATTTGGAAATTTTCAATTTCCAGTGGAACCCCGTGATAGTGACGCATCGTGGAGGAGTCCCACGTCCCAACCAATGGGAAAACATAATGGATGTGCATCGCGAAGGCTGCCAATTTCCCAATTGTCAAATTCCAGTGAGCCACCGCGATAGGTGGCGCATTGCAGAGGCCAATGAAATTGGGTTCCAGTTCAATTTTTCCAGTTTCGTACAGATGTTTAAAGGGTCACTTTGGACCTTTTCCAAGCCTATAAAATCATGGAAACACTAAATCAAAGCCATTTACAAGCATCTTATGAGTTTTTTCTCATGTTTTCTCTCAACATAAACCCTAAGTATCCGAAACCTCTTCCACGAACCTCAAGAATCCACCATGGATTTCCTAAATTGAGTCAAGATTCAAGGTTCCCAAGTCAAGGACCTCAAGAACCCTCATTCTAGAGCACAAATAGAGTTTCAAAAGTGAGAGTTCATCAAAAGCTTCTAATTCAAAGTATGTGGGGTTTTTAAACAAGGGTAAGCCTTTTACCCTTGTGCCCAAAAGGATATTTCACAACTTGCAGGAAAAATATTAGTTGAACAGCATGAAGAAGAACATCGCCGAGTTTGTAGAAAAGTGTGCGACGTGTCAACAGGTTAAGGTGGAGCACCAAAGACTAGGTGATGTGATGCAAGAGTTTAGTATACCCACTTTGAAATGGGACATTGTTAATATGAACTTCATGATCGGGTTGCCTCTTTCGCATCGTCATCATGATTCTATATGGGTTGTTGTGGATAGGTTGACTAAGTCCGCACATTTCTTGCTCGTGCATACATCTTATACGGCTGAGGATTATGCTAGATTGTATGTTCGGGAGTTGGTCAGACTACATGGAGTTCCCTTGTCTATCATTTCGTATAGGGGTACTCAATTTACTTCTCAATTTTTGTAATACCCCAAAAAAAATCCAAACCAATATTAGAGCCATGTACCAAGCTCATGCATAGTACATCATAGTTCTTTTATAGTTTTATGAGTAGGTTAGATGTATATTAAGGCTTCAAATAACTCCCGTCTGTCAGACGAATAAAAACATTCCTTACCGATTGAATTCTTGAGAAGGATATTAGTATAGTCAACTTCAAATGAGAATATCTCTTATTATACTTGGAATTTTTGAGATCATGACCTATAAACAAATATATAATTGAATTAACTTTCCAACTATACCAATTTCGCCTACATACGATATCGGATCAAAGAGTTATTCCTATTTTACTCCAGCATGTCAGGCTGGAAGTAGTGTGACGACATTCGTTGTAGCTTACCACATTTGTGATGCCCTATCACGAAGGTCGTCAGCCTTAGGCAGAAACCAGCTCCTAAGTGATGAAATTCATGGTAGCTTACCACATTTTAGATGCGTTGTCACAAATGTCATCAGACTTAGGCAGAAACCATCAATTCCAGCTCCTGTGTGACGACATTTTTGATGGCTTACCGCATTTTTGATGCCTTGTCACAAATGTCATCAGCTACGATTTTCAGCAACTGGGAATTTATTTCATAAGGCTATTTTGGTATTTTCCTTCACCTTCCACGACTTATAACCCTAAAAAGGCATAATTTTTCCCATTTTTCTTCAGTTAAGCAACTTAAAAACCCTCTCTTACACTCTCAACCACAACATTAGGGTTTTCTCTCAAGATCATCTCCTCAAGAGCAAGCCTAAGGAATTATTCAAGAACCTTCAGAAACATTAGATCACTTTCAAGATTCAATCACCAAAGGTATGTGTAGTATTCATCTATGGATCAAATCCCTTCATAGAGCTCAAGAACCATGTTTTAAATGTTATTTTGTAAACTTTTTGTGGTTATATGAGTATGTACATATTGACGATTGTTGTTTAAGTTTCAATGTGATGTATAAAGGTGTTTTCATGGAATATATATGTTTGTTAATTGAAAACCATAAACTTTAGGTGGTTTAATATGGTGCAAGTATGAAACCCACCTATGCCTTAAAGAATGCATGCAAGGTGTTTGATAAAATGCTTAAGATGCTAGAAATTCATGTTTTTATGGTTCTATGATGTCTAAATGACAAGTTCATGTTAGCTATATACTTTAATATGAATTCCATGCTTTTCATGTGTTGCTATTGTGGTGGTATGAAGCATGCAAGATAATGGAGATATACAATATGTACACAAAATATATCCATGCATTCCCTACAATGTTTAAGATGTTGAATAACTATATTAAATATGATATCCCCTACTTATGATACTATGAATTATGGACTCAAATCATGTGATCAAGTTATATCATGTGTGTCAGTTTCCTTCTATCGAGTCCTGGGGGTATTCGTACTCGAAAAACATAGCTGTGTGCCAAGAGCCATGTTATGTTGTCACGATAATCTCAGTCAAGCTATAATCTACAGAACTTAGTTAGTCATGTGACTCAGGAAACCTCAGAAATCTCTTGATCTCAGTTAACTCTCAGATAATAGTACTACTCCGTCAGTCAACAAAAGTCAGTTAATCTATCCATGTATAGTCAGTTAAATCATGTCCAGTCTCTTCAGATGGGAGTAGAAGTTAGTACCGAGTGAACCCAAGTATGGGAACTCACCTACCAGTTTAGGGTGTGATTCTTAGCAGTCATCCTTGTGTTCCAGAATTACGTAGCCAGCGTAGGTTAAGACATCTTATCCTATTAGATTAGGGTTAATGAGGTGGCTTAACCTATCAGTTTAGGGTTCCCTTCATTCTCCTTTCGAATACCTTCCAGCTAAGGGTCAACCACAACTGTCTTTACGAGTGGTGCAGAATTGACACCCCTCCATTCGGGGCAGAGATTGGACCCCAACTTAGCTATATGTATTTTTGGGGCATGTCAGTTAAACAACTACCTCCCACAGTTTTAGAATCAGTCTCAGTAAAAGAACTCAGATAGGTCTTCAGATTTCAGTATATTAGGACTGTTATATACAGTCAGACTCAGTTACAGTATGGAACTCAGGTAGTTCCATCAGATTCAGGATTATCAGATACAGTCTCCCATGTTATCAGAATTTCAGTATCAGTCATGTTAGCCATCCATAAACCATGTATTAGCATACAAGACTAGCTATCATGCACCCACGATTTCAGTTACTAAATATGCATATTTGTACTCTTACGTTCATATCAGTCAGAATGTTAGCATTGTTCATGCATGTAAACCCTGTTTATATTTAGCCTACCTCACTCATATACTCAGTAAATTCCCTCGTACTGACGAATTTATGCTATGGTTCTTTCTTTTTATGTTACACCATAGTTTCAGAGACAAGAGCTCCAGGTCAGTAGTAGCATTAACATTTTTAGTCGCAAAGATTCAGTGAGTCCTCTTCATTTGAGAAAAATATGATTTGATTTATTTATTACTATTTTAGTCTTTTATCAGTTTATGAAGTTAGTTGGAGACATGTTCCTTCAACTCCTTATTCAATCAGTACTTAGAGGCTTTCAGATTCAGTATTCATACTTATGTTCCGATTTAATTTAGTTTTCAGCTATTTTGGGTATCTTTCACCCATATGGATATTATGTTTTGATAGATTCTTTATTCAGTTGAACCTTATGGCCTACATGTTTATGTTTTCCATATTATTACGTTATATATGTAGTGTACAGGTGTAGATATCAGTCATGGGTTAGCTTGTGGTCCCTCGGGGTCATGAGCATCGTGTAGCATTCTGATTCAGAAAATCGGGGCGTTACAAACTTAGTATCAGAGCCTAAGGTTTAATAGAGTCCTAGGAATTCTGAAAGCCGCATCTATTAGAGTCTTGTACAAGGGTGTGTTGCGCACCACATTTATGTACAAGAGGTTATGAGATGTTTTAGGAACAGTTCCCTTTCTTCAGTATTCATGTAGTGCTAGTAAGAATAATTTCAAGTCAGTCTCTCAGTCTAATTCGCTCTTCTCTTATTTCAGAAACATGCCTCCAAAGAGAAGAAATCATCCAGCTCCTCAGCCCAAAGATCCTTTGGGAGAACATATTTATCATACGGAGTTCAGGACCGCATTTACCGCTCTTGCTCAGTCTATAGCTGCCCTGAATAATGACTAGTAGTCATTTCGGCCAACCCAATGGCCAATTCAGCAACAGTTAGGATCCAGGACTTCACCCGAATGAATACTCCGTCCTTCTTTGGGTCTAAGCCAGACGAGGATCCTCAGGAATTCATTGACCAAGTCCAGAAGGTCGTTGAAATCATGGGAGTCACTTCTTCTCAGAGTGATAAGTTAGCCGCATACCAATTTTAGGATGTCACTCACACTTGGTACAAGTAGTAGTTAGCAGAAAGGTTAGAGGATGTAGGTTCTATTGAGTGGGAAGAATTTGTTATGGCTTTCTTAGACAGATTCTTTCCCCAAGATCTAAGAGAGGACAAAGTTCTTGAGTTCATCAATCTCAGGAAGGGAAATATGACAGTTAGAGAGTATTCTCTTAGATTTACTCAGCTAGCCAGATATTCCCCTCATGTGGTTGCAGACAACAGGGCTAAGATGAGCAAGTTCGTGTCAGGGGTGAATGATAGCATGGTAAATGAGTGTAGTTCTGCGATACTGAATAGTGATATGAATTTAGCTAGGCTCATGACCCACGCTCAACAGATAGAGGAGCAGAAGGTTAAGACTAGGGAGAGGCAGAACAAAAGAGAAAGAGCAGGCAGTTTTAGTTTTGCTCAGCCTAAATCAGAGGGAGGAAATCGTTCGCAGTTTCATCCTAAGTTAGCAGTTCCAGCCCCTTCCTCCTCTATTTCCCCAGTGCCAAAGTTCAGGGACGGTAATAGAGACAGAGCACCAGGCTCTAAATCTCAAGGCAGTGTTAACAGTGCCCGAACAAACCTCATTTGTCAGACTTGTGGTAACAACCACAAGGGTATTTAAAGAGCCGGTAGTGATGTTTGTTTTGGTTGTGGTAAGTCAGGCCACAGAATTAGGGAGTGCCCTCAGCCAATCCCTCAGGGTCAGCAAAATCATTCCACAGCTCAGTCCGGTCGCCCGAACCAGCAGGGTGCCGCTTCTAGTGCTACTAGTGGGCAGTGCCCAAACAGACTCAATGATTTTTAGACCCGACAGGATCAGGAAAATTCTCCTGATATCATTACTGGTATGTTACAGATTTTCCATGTTCATGTTTATGCTTGCAATACCCATGTGCATCCTTCTCTTTTGTCAGTCCATACATAGCAAGCAATTTCAGAATCAGTCCCGAAATTTTAGCAGAGCCCTTTTTAGTCTCTACTCTAGTGGGTAAAACCATCATAGCTCAGCGGGTATATAGGAACTGCCCGGGTATGATATTTCAGAAATCCGTGTCAGTAAATTTAGTCGAGTTAGAGATGACTAATTTTGATGTCATTCTCGGCATGGATTGGATTCATTCATGCTATGCCATAGTCGACTGTAGAAACAAGATAGTTCATTTTCAGTTCCCGAATGAGCCCGTCCTAGAGTAGAAGGGTAGCACTTCGTCTTTCAGGGGTCAACTTATTTCCTACCTTTGGGCAAGGAATATAATATCTAAGGGGTGTGTGTATCATCTCATGCATGTTAAGGATTCTAGTTCCGAATCTCCCAGTATCGAATCATTCCCAGTGGTTAATGAATATTCAGAAGTCTTTCCCGAAGATCTTCTAGGCATTCCTCCCGAAAGGGAATTAGACTTCGGTATAGACCTTTTCCCAGATACTCAGCCTATTTCTATTCTGCCATACAGAATGGCACCAGTAGAACTCAAGGAACTAAAAGATCAATTGAAGGATCTCTTAGATAAGGGATTCATCAGGCCCAGTGTATCCCCATGGGGTGTGCCAGTCTTATTCGTGCGCAAGAAAGACGGTTCTCTCAGAATGTGTATTGATTACCGTCAGCTCAACAAAGTCACGATCAAGAACAAGTATCCGCTGCCTAGGATAGACGACTTGTTTGAACAACTTTAGGGTGCAAGTTATTTCTCCAAGATAGACCTCAGATCAGGCTATCATCAGCTCAGAGTTAGAGAATGTGACATTCCGAAGATAACTTTTTGTACTCGGTATGGTCACTTTGAATTTTTAGTGATGTCCTTTGGTCTTACCAATGCCTCTGCAGCTTTTATGGACTTGATGAAACAGGTGTTCAAGCAGTACTTGGACACATTTTTCATAGTCTTCATAGATGATATTCTGGTTTATTCTCACACAGGGCATGATCATTCATACCATCTCATAATTGTTCTTCAGACTCTCAGGGATCACCAGTTGTTTGCAAAGTTCAGTAAGTGCAAATTTTGTCTAAGATCAGTAGAATTCCTTGGCAACATTGTTTTCGGTGATGGAATTAGAGTAGATCCTCAGAAAACCAAAGAGGTAAGAAACTGGCCTCGCCCTGTCTCTCCATCAGATATCAGGAGTTTCTTGGGTTTGGCTGTCTATTACTGATGGTTTGTTGAGGGATTTTCTTCTATTGCATCTCTTATGTCCAGATTGACTCAGAAGAAGGTCAAGTTTCAGTGGTTAGAACCTTGCGAGAAGAGTTTTCAGGAGTTGAAGACTCAACTCACCTCAGCTCCAATTTTAGCACTTCCCGATGGTCCCGATGGATTCATAGTATATTGTGATGCATCCAGAGTACGTTTAGGTTGTGTCCTCATGCAGTATCGTAGAGTCATAACCTATGCCTCCGGATAGTTAATGCCCCATGAGAAGAATTATCCTACTCATGACCTTGAGTTAGCAGCAGTTGTCTTTGCCTTAAAGATTTAGAGGCATTATTTATACGGAGTTCATGTTGATGTCTTCACAGATCATAAGAGCCTTTAATATGTATTTTCCTAGAAAGATCTCAATCTTCGTCAGAGAAGGTGGTTAGAGCTCTTGAAGGATTATGACATGAGTGTCTTTTATCATCCTAGCATGGCCAATGTAGTGGCCGGCACACTTAGTAAACTTTCCATAGGTAGTGTTTCCCATATTGAGGATAGTAAAAAGAAATTAGCTTAGGATATTCATTAGCTTGCCAGACTAGGTGTTCCCTTAGTCGACTCTTCAGAGAGTGGTGTAAGTGTTCAGAGTAGTTCAGAGTTATCTCTAGTTTCTGAGGTTAAAGAGAAGAAAGTCAAGGATCCTAGCCTTGTCAAGCTAAAAGATTCAGTTAATAGTCAGGAAGTAGAGATTTTCTCCCAAGGGGGAGATGGTGTTCTTCATTGTCAGGGTCGTGTATGTGTTCCCGGTGTAGATGAATTGAGGCATCGAATTCTTGAAGAAAAGCATGGTGTATGATACTCTATTCATCCAGGGGCCACTAAGATGTACCACAACTTATGGGATATCTATTGGTGGAGTGGAATGAAGAGGGACATTGCATAGTTTGTCGCTAAGTGCTCTACATGTCAGTAGGTTAAGATAGAGCATCAGAAACCTAGTGGTTCCATGCAGGAGTTCACTATTCCTACTTAGAAGTGGGAAGAAGTTAACTTGGACTTCATGACGGGTTTGCCTAGAACACGTCATCAACATGATTCAGTTTGAGTCATTGTAGACAGAATGACCAAGTCTGCTTATTTCTTTCCAGTTCATACCTCTTACTCATCCGAGGATTATTCCAAAATCTATATCATGGAGTTGGTCAGATTACACGGTGTTCCACTATCTATCATCTCAGACAGAGGTACCCAGTTCACCTCTCACTTTTGGAAAGCATTCCAAAAGGGTCTTGGTACCCAAGTTCATCTCAGTATAACGTTTCATCCTCAGACAGATGGTCAAGAAGAAAGGACCATTCAGACTCTAGAAAATATGCTAAGGGTGTGTGCAATTGATTTCAAGGGAAGATGGGATGACCATTTACCTTTGATTGAGTTTGCATACAACAACAACTATTACTCCAGTATTCATATGGATCCATTCGAAGCTCTCTATGATAGGATATGTAGGTCTCCGATCGGTTGGTTTGAAGTTAGTGAGACCGTAGTCATAGGGCTTGACTTAGTATTCGATGCCTTAGAGAATGTTCAGTTGATCGGAGAAAGACTCCGGGTTGCTCAGAGCCGACAGAAGTCTTATGCAGATGTTCATAGAAAGGATCTCGAATTTGAGGTCAATGACTATGTCTATTTCAAGATCTCTCCGATGAAGGGAGTGAAGAGATTCAGCAAGAAGGGAAATCTCAGTACCCGATATGTTGGTCCCTTTAGGATTCTCAGTCGCTTTGGCAATGTAGCCTATGAGCTCGAATTGCCTTCTGATCTAGCCTCAGTTCACCCAGTATTCCATATCCCTTTACTCAAGAAGTGCATAGGTGACCCAGCAGTTGTAGTCCCTATTTAGAGCGTTGACATTCAGAATAGCCTCTCTTATGAAGATATTCCAGTCGAAATCCACGACTATCAGACTTGTTGGTTGAGGAACAAAGAAGTCCCTCTAGTCAAGGTTCTTTGGCGGAATCAGTCAATGGAGGGAGCTACTTGGGAAGCAGAAGCAGACATGCGAACCAAGTACCCTTGTATTTTCTCCGCTAATTCAGACATAGCTTAAGGTAACCATTTTCCTTAAGCTTATTCAGTTACATGTTCAAAATTCCAGTATAAAATTGGTATCAAGTATCAGTGCAAAACTTATCATGCATTCATGGGTTCAGCTTATCAGTCATGCATCAGATATGCATGTTCAGTTGGGCTATATTCAGTTTAGAATTCAATTCAATCCTAAAATCATGTGCCAGTTGAGCATGGTTAGTGTATGCATTTTTTTATCTTTTCTCCCCTCTCAAGAAGTAATCAGTTGAGGACGAATGTTTCCAAAGGGGAGATATTGTAATACCCCAAAAAAAATCCAAACCAATATTAGAGCCATGTACCAAGCTCATGCATATTACATCATGGTTATTTTATAGTTTTATGAGTAGGTTAGACGTATATTAAGGCTTCAAATAACTCCCAGCTATCAGACGAATCAAAACATTTCTTACCGATTGAATTCTTAAGAAGGATATTGGTATAGTCAACTTCAAACAACAATATCTCTAATTATACTTGGAATTTTTTATCTCATGACCTATAAAAAGATATATAATTGAATTATCTTTCCAACTATACAAATTTTGGCTAAATCTAATATCGGAGCAAAGAGTTACTTCTATCACGAAGGTCGTCAGCCTTAGGTAGAAACCAGATCCTAAGCGACGACATTCATGGTACCTTACCCCATTTTTGATGTCTTGTCATAAATGTCATCAGACATAGGTAGAAACCATCAATTCTATCTCCTGTGTGACGACATTATTGATGGCTTACCACATTTTTGACACCTTGTCACAAATTTCGTCAGCTATGATTTTAAGAAGCTGGAATTTATTTCATAAGGGTATTTTGGTATTTTACTTCACCTTCCATGACTTATACCCCTAAAGAGGCATAATTTTTCCCATTTTTCGTTAGTTAAGAACCTTAAAAACCCTCCCCTTCACTCTCAACCACAAGATTAGGGTTTTTTATCAAGATCATCTCCTCAAGAGCAAGCCTAAGGAATTCTTCAAGAACCTTAAAAAATATTAGATGTCTTTCAAGATTCAATCACTAAGGTATGCGTAGTGTTCATCTATGGATCCAATCCATTCATAGAGCTCAAGAACCATGTTTTAAATAGTATTTTGTAAACTTTTTGTGGTGATATGAGTATGTACATGTTGACGATTGTTGTTTAAGTTTCAATGTGATGTCTAAAGGTGTTTTCATGGAATATATATGTTTGTTAATTGAAAACCATAAACTTTAGGTGGTTTAATATGGTGCAAGTATGAAACCCACCTATGCGTTAAAGAATGCATGCAAGGTGTTTAATAAAATGCTTAGGATTCTAGAAATTCATGTTTTTATGGTTCTATGATGTCTAAATAACAAGTCCATGTTATCTATATACTTCAATATGAATTCCATGCTTTTCATGTGTTGCTATTGTGGTGGTATAAAGCATGCAAGATAATGGAGATGTACAATATGTACACAAAATATATCCATGCATTCCCTACAATGTTTAAGATGTTGAATAACTATATGAAATATGATATCCCTTACTTATGATACTATGAATTGTGGACTCAAATCTTGTGATCAAGTCATGTCATGTGTGTCAGTTTCCTTCTATAGAGTCCTGGGGGTATTCATACCCGAAAAACATAGTTGTGTTCCTAGAGCCATGTCATGTTGTCACGATAATCTCAGTCAAGCTATAATCTATAGAACTCAGTCAGTCATGTGACTCAGGAAACCTCAGAAATCCCATTATCTCAATTAACTCTCTGATAATAGTACTACTCCGTCAGTCAATGGAAGTCAGTTAATCTGTTCATGTATAGTCAGTTAAATCATGTTCAGTCTCTTTAGATGGGAGTAGAAGTTAGTACTGAGTGAACCCAAGAATGGGAACTCACCTACCAATTTAGGGTGTGATTCTTAGCAGTCATCCTTGTGTTCTAGAACTACGTAGCCAGCGTAGGTTGAGACATCTTAGCCTATTAGATTAGGGTTGATGAGGTGGCTTAACTTGTTAGTTTAGGGTTCCCACCGTTCTTCTTTTGAATACCTTCCAGCTAAGGGTCACCCACAACTGTCCTTACCAGTGGCGCGGTATTGACACCCCTCAGTTTACGGAGTTAGTTGGAGATATGTTCCTTCAACTCCTTATTCAGACAGTATTTAGAGGCTTTCAGATTCAGTATTCAGACTTATGTTCAGATTTGATTTAGTTTTCAGCTATTTTGGGTATCTTTCACCCATATGGATATTATGTTTTGACAGATTCTTCATTCAGTTAGACCTTATGGTCTATATGTTCATGTTTTCCGCAGTATTCCATTATATATGTAGTGTACAGGTACAGATATCATTCATGGGTTAGATTGTAGTCCCTCAGGGTCATGAGCACCGTGTAGCATTTCGATTCAGAAAATTGGGGCGTTACAGTTTTGGAGGGCATTTCAATAGGGTCTTGGCACCCAAGTTCTTTTGAGTTCAGCTTTTCACCCGCAGACAGATGGTCAAGCTAAGTGGACCATTTAGACCCTAGAAGATATGTTAAGGGCGTGCACTCTTAATTTCAATGGAAGTTGGGATGAGCATTTTCCATTGATTGAGTTTTCCTATAACAATAGTTTCTATACTGGCATTGAGATGGCACTATTTGAGGCTTTGTATGGTAGGAGGTGTAGATCACCCATAGGTTGGTTTGAAGTGGGTGAAGCTTCCACGTGTAGGCTTGATGTAGTGTTCAAAGTTATGGAGAAATATAAGTTTATTAGATAAAGGTTGAAGACCACTCAGAGTCGTTAAAAGTCTTATACAGATGTGAGGAGGACAGATCTTGAGTTTAAGGTGGGTGATTTGGTGTACTTGAAGATTTCACCCATGAAAGGGGTGAAAAGGTTTGGTAGGAAGGGAAAGCTTAGTCTCTATTATGTTGGCCCGTATAGAGTCTTGATCCGTGTTGGTAAAGTGGATTATGAGGTTGAGTTTCCCTCGGAGTTGTCCACCGTTCATTCTATCTTTCATGTCTCTATGCTTATGAAGCATATTGGTGATTCCGTTGTGGTTGATCCTTCAGAGAGTATTGATATTCAAGATAGCCTTTCCTTCGATGAGATTCCTATGGAGATCCTAGATTTTCAAATCCGTAGACTAAGGTACAAAGAAGTTCTCTTGGTCAAAGTTTTGTGGCAGAACCAATTTGTTGAGGGTGCTACTTGGGAGACAAAAGTAGACATGCGAGACAAATACCCGAACCTCTTTTCCTCAAGTTAAGGTCAATATGAAGGTACCATTCTTCCTTGATTCAGCCCTTCTAATCTAAAGTTCATCTATGCATCTATCTTTGTATGAGTCCTTGTGATATCCGAAGTGGTCATGAGTTTAGGAAGATCTTAAACCGATTAGTAATTGTTTCAGCTGTGTGTACTCAGTTTTTCATGTATTCTAAGCCTAACTAGCAACATTCAAGGATGAATGTTCCCAAGGGGGAGATATTATAAGGCCCCGCAAAGTTCCCTCATAGTTTGAGCCATAGGACGTATCCAGTGAGGCATGATTCTGGCTCTAAATGATTAAGAAGTTTCTTGCTAAGTGAGTAATGTATTAACCATATAGAATTTCCCTAATTTCTACATTTTATCATGTGGGAAATCTGATAAGTTTTCCATCGATATAAGATTTTCCCAAATCTGACACTCGGGTAAGAAGTTATGGCTAATTTAAGGCTTAGTCGTAAAACTACATTATTTAACTACCTGGCGCATCGTGGAGAGGGTTGATTTGGAAATTATAAATTTCTAGTTGAACCCCACGATAGTTGCATGTTGCAGAGGAGTCCCAAGTCCCAACCAGTGGGAAAATACGATGGCTCCACATCGCGGAGACTGCAAATTTCCCAATTGTCAAATTCCAGTGAGCCACCCGATAAGTGGCACGTCGCGGAGTCCAATGAAATTGGGTTCCAGTTTATTTTTTCTAGTTTCACACAGATGTTTAAAAGGGCACTTTGGACCTTTTCCAAGCCTATAAAATCATGGAAACACTAAATCAAAGCCATTTACAAGCATCTTATGAGGTTTTTCTCAAGTTTTCACTCAACATAAACCCTAAGTATCCAAAACCTCTTCCAAGAACCTAAAGAATCCACCATGGATTTTCTAAATTGAGTCAAGATTCAAGGTTCCCAAGTCAAGGACCTCAAGAACCCTCATTCTAGAGCACGAATAGAGTTCCAAAAGTGAGAGTTCATCAAAAGCTTCTAATTCAAGGTATGTAGGGTTTTTGAACAAGGGTAACCCTTTCACCCTTGTTCCCAAAAGTCTATTTACATCATGAAATTCTTGAAATATATGAGGTTTTTACATGAATTTGAATTAGTTTTTTCACCCATTATTATTGAATGCATTATATTGATATTTTCTAAGAATTAAGAGTGAAATGGCATGATTTCTACATGTTTTCTTGAGTATTTACAGCTGAGAATAAATCCCATGATTTTAATCCTTGGTAAGCTAATATTTCCATTGTTGAGATATTGAAGCATATGGCTATATTGAGATTTTGGGGTAATTTACTGAAATTCCCAGATTTCCACATGATTTATGAATCTATATGCTATATATTATGCTTTTTATAAGCTTTAACTTGAGATTTAATTATGGGTTATTAAGACCTATCTGAGACTTGTGAAATTATGAACTCTTATGCTATGAGCACCCAAGCTTTGAGTATTTTGAGATGATTGAGAAATGAATTGACCTAATGGTCCTTGAGATTTGAAATACACTTCACTATATGAGATTATCGATTTGATTATTGGGCTCGTGGTGAACCATGTGATTATTCTAAAAGTGGATTTTTTTATGCGATGAGAACAGATAATCTAAATGGAGTAGTATTCAGCACCGAGTAGGTAAGTTACTACAGTTTCTTACCCCAAAACTACATGCCACCATAGGATGGGCCTTAGACCGAGTTTATGATAATTATGACTGGGCCCGAGGCCGAGTTTTGTTTAGTGATCACTAGACCTAGGTTATACTCCCTGGCAAGAGTATGACCCTCCTCCCCAACATAGGGTCTCTTTCTTAAAAGGAAAAAATGTTGGACTCCATGTAGCTTGCATAGTTTATGTCGGTTATGAGAACCTCCCTTGACATTTAGACTTCGAGATCAAATACCTATTTTTCCTTCCCTTTAAGCTATTTTCCAAAATGGTTGAATTGCAAAGATGTTTCGCCAACTAAAGTATTTTCTTCATGTGAGTTATTTCCTAAATAAAAGCATTTTCCCTTGTTATATTACTTTTATAAAGCCTTGAGATAAGTTGTTTCAATAAACTAAAATGCCTTTCCATTTGAGATAGAGTGATTTCCCTAAAGCTTGATATGAGATATTTTCCTAAAGTGAATGAAATGCCTTCAAGTAGTTTTTCAAGTTATATGATTCCAAATTCAAAGTATATGAGTTCTAAATAGTTATGAAATGTTGAGCATTGAAGAAGTTTTACTCTCTGTGAGACTTATGCATGAGTAGAAAGTATTATTTAAAGTCCCTTAGCCTTTGGGTATTGAGAATAAGAGAAGATTTCAAATTTTGAGATTAAATAATGATGACTCAGGAGATTTGTGTTACATGATCCATTCTACATGACTTATGAGCTTTATATTTTATACTTGTTCAATCCATGTGAGTCATCTCATAATGCATACATGATTTGATTAAAGAAGATTTTTACTATTTTATTCATATGCATTCACCCCCGCATACTCAGTATATTCCAAGTACTGATCCACATATATGTCTATGTGCTACATTGTGTCATAATGTAGGTTCAGGTGCTCAGTCCCATCCTCGCTCATGATTCTTTTAGTACCTCACCTACATTTTCTACAGTGGTGAGTCCTCATGGTTCGAGGACCGATCTTCAGATATTTACCATACTTGAGAGACTATGTTTTATCTTTAGTTCATTTCGAGTCAGTTGGGGACTTGTCCTAACGGCTCTCTAGATTTTGATTTGTAGAGGCTTGTCAGACTAGTGTCAGACTTATGATGTGTCGAGGGTTCGATATTCTAGTTTTGTTGAGATTTCTCTATATTGTGGTCTTATAGACCGAGCATCTTTTTGATATTTCCTTTCATGTGATATGACTATGTTAGTATTCAGTCCATTCTTATCTTGAATTGAGTGTTATTGGCAGAAACTAGCTCTAAGGGATAGCTTGGGGCTACTCATTGCCTTAGGCACCATGTGACATCCCGGGAGATGATTTTGGGTCATTACTAACTTGGTATCAGATCCTAAGGTTTCTAAGGAGTCCTATGGAGTCTGACAATCCAATTTGAGTAGAATCTTGATCATTGGTGTGTAGCATGCCACACCTATGAGAAAGAGGTTACGAGACGTTTTAGGAAAAAGTTGTTTCTTCTTTCAGATTCTATCATGCCTACAGTTTTCCCTCTTATTTAATGATCCGTGCTTTTTCATTTTTAAAAAATGCCTCCTCAAATAGCGAATGTTTGCGGAAATAATAATGAGCAACCCCCACCTATTGATCCTTTGAATGAGATGGTGTCCCATGCTGAGTTTAGTGTGGCCTTTCAGGCGTTAGCCTAAGCGGTCACCATAAATGTTCAGGACAATAACCAGCCTCTAGTTTCTAACCAAGAGGGTGGTGATGTAACATCGGCTAAGATTCGTGAATTTATGCAGATGAACCCGCCTGAGTTCTATGGGTCAAAGACATTTGAGGACCCACAGTTGTACTTGGAGGAGGTGAGAAAGATCACAGATGTGATTCATGTTTCAGAAGAAGAAAGTGTTGAGTTGGCATCCTACAGACTAAAGTACATTGCTTATGATTAGGTTATGTCGTGGAGGAAGGGTAGAGGTGAGAATGCCGCTCCTATGACTTGGCAAGTTTTCCAAGATGCCTTCTTGGATCAGTTCTTTCCACTTGAGATAAGGGAGGCAAAGGTTGAGGAGTTCCTAAATTTGAGATAGGGCTCCATGATTGTTAAGAGGTACTGTTTGAAGTTCAATCAGTTGGCCAAGTTTTCTCTTGATTTGATTTTTGCCACCCGGGATAGTATGAGTAAGTTTGTGATCGGTGTTTCTGAGATGGTAATGAAGGAGTGTAAGGCCGTGATGTTGCATAAGGATATAGATCTGGCTAGGTTGGTGATGCATGCCCAATAGATAGAGGTAGATAAGCTTAGAGAAAAAGATAGAATAAGGGGTAGCAAGATGGCAAGATTTGATCAGCATGAGTTTAGTCGGCCTAGGTTTCATGAAAGGAACCGCCCCCAGTTTTAGAGACATCCTTCTATTCCAGTTCCTTCTTTAGCTAGTGCTCCTACGCCTAGAGGTAGGCTGGAGCAAGGGACTAGGTCTTTCATGTCTGGGCCACAGAACAGTGTTGGTAACAGGCCCCGTTATCCTTCTTGTGCTAAATATGGTAGGAATCACCTTGGGGAGTGTTTCAGAGATGTGAGGGGTTATTTTGGTTGTGGAAAGTAGGGCCATAGACTTAGAGATTGTCCCCATGCTAGACAGGGGAATAGAGATGCCCGACCTCAGGCACAGGATGCTAGTGCACCAGCTCCGGTACTTCATCCCGCCCCTGCTCAAGGCGTTTCTTCTAGCACCACTGGCGGTCAGTGACATAACAGGTTCTATGCCTTGCCACCCCATCGGGAGAAGGAGGACTCTCCTGATGTTATTACTGATATGCTCTGTGTCTTTTGTCTTGATGTTTATGTGTTGTTGGACCTTGGGTCAAATATCTCTTATGTGACCCCACTTGTGGCGGTGAATTTTGAAATAAGTCCTGAAAAGATTCCTAAGCCTTTCCTAGTTTCTACACCAGTTGGAGAGTCAATTGTTGCAAAACAAGTGTATAGAAATTGCCCTGTTACTGTGCTTCATAGAGTCATACTTATAGATTTAATAGAGTTAGACGTGATAGATTTTTACCTTATTCTGGGTATGGATTGGTTTCATTCTTGTTATGCATCTATAGATTGTCGTACCCGTGTGGTCAAGTTTCAGTTTCCTGATGAACCAGTGTTTGAGTGGTCCGGGAGTTCGGTATCTCCCAAGAGTCATTTTATCTCCTATATCAAAGCCAGAAAGCTTATATCCAAAGATTGCATCTACCACCTAGTTAAGGTCAAGGACACTAAGTTTGAGACTCCAACCATCCAGTCGGTTAATGTTGTTAATGAGTTCCCCGATGTCTTTTCGAAAGATCTCCTAGGGGTACCTCCCGATAGAGAGATATAGTTCGGAATTGACCTTTTTCCCGACACTCGGCCTATTTCCATTCCACCATATTGTATGGCACCTACCGAGATTATGGAGTTGAAGGAGAAACTCAAAGATTTCTTAGACAAAGGTTTCATTAGACCTAAAATTTCTCCTTAGGGTGCACCTGTTTTGTTCATGCGGAAGAAAGATGGATCTTTGCATATGAGCATTCACTACCACCAACTGAACAAGGTCACAGTCAAAAATAAGTATCCTCTTTCGAGAATTGATGACCTGTTTGATCAGTTGCAAGGTGCAAGTTATTTTTCCAAGATAGACCTTAGATCCGGCTATCATCAACTTAAAATGAGGGAATGAGATATTCCAAAGATAGTCTTTCAAACCCATTATGGTCACTTTGAGTTTCTAGTGTTGTCTTTTGGGCTAACCAATGCCCCCACAACCTTCATGGACCTCACAAATCGAGTGTTCAAGCAATACCTTGATACATTCGTTATTGTCTTTATAGATGACATCCTTGTGTACTCTCGTGATGAGAATGACCATGCAGCTCATCTTAGAATTGTCTTGCAAGCTCTTAAAGATCACCTGTTGTTTGCCAAATTCATTAAGTGTGAATTTTGGCTAAGGTATATAGCCTTCCTGGGTCATGTCATTTCAATCGAGGGTATTAGAGTTGATCCCCAAAAGACAAAAGCTATGAGAAACTGGCCTAAACCCATCTCTCCATCTGACATTAGAAGTTTCTTGGGTCTAGAAGGCTATTACAGTCATTTTGTTGAGGGTTTATCTTCCATTGCGTCTCCTATGACCCGGTTGAACCAAAAGAAGGTTAAATTCTAGTGGTACGATTCCCGTGAGAAGAGTTTTTAAGAGTTGAAGACTCGACTCACTTCATCCCCTGTGTTGACTTTGCCTGTTGGTACTGATGGTTTTTTGGTGTATTGTGATGTCTATAAAGTTGGTTTGGGTTGTGTGTTGATGCAAAGGGGTAAGGTTATAACCTATGCCTCTAGACAGTTGAAGCCGCACGAAAAGAACTACTCGACCTATGATCTTGAGTTGGCTGTTGTGGTTTTTTCTTTGAAAATTTGGAGACACTATCTTTATGGTGTCCATGCTGATGTGTTTACTTATCATAAAAGACTGTAGTACGTTTTTTACGCAGAAATAATTGAATTTTAGGTAGAAGAGTTGGTTAGAGTTGTTAAAAGATTATAATATGAGTGTTTTGTATCACCCGAGCAAGGCCAATATGGCGGCGGATGCCCTTAGCAGATTTTTTATGGGTAGTGTTGCGCATATTGAGGAAGGTAAGAGAGAGTTAGCTCAAGATGTTCATTGTCTGGCTAGGTTGGGTGTTAGATTGCTTGATTCAGTGGAGGGGAGTACGTTGGTGCAGAGTAGTTCTGAATCCTCTTTAGTTTCGGAGTTGAAGGAGAAGCAGGATAGGGATCCTAGTTTGATCAAACTAAAGGAGTCAGTTAAGGACCAAAAGGTTGAGGTTTTCACCCAAGGGGGAGATGGTGTGTTGATGGTGCATGGTAGGTTGTGTGTTCTGAGTGTTGATGATTTAAGGTAGAGGATTATGGGTAAAGCACATGGCGTGCGTTATTCTATTCATCCCGGTACTACCAGGATGTATCACGACTTTCGGTAAATCTATTGGTGGAACAGCATGAAGAAGAACATCGCCGAGTTTGTAGCAAAGTGTGCGACGTGTCAATAGGTTAAGGTGGAGCACCAAAGACTAGATGGTGTGATGCAAGAGTTTAGTATACCCACTTGGAAGTGGGAGATGGTGAATATGGACTTCCTGATTGGGTTGCCTCTTTCGCGTAGTCATCATGATTCTATTTGGGTTGTTAGGGATAGTTTGACTAAGTCTACATATTTCTTGCTCGTGCATACATCTTATACGGCTAAGGAATATGCTAGATTATATATTTGGGAGTTGGTCATACTACATGGAGTTCCCTTGTCTATCATTTCGGATAGGGGTACGCAATTTACTTCTCAGTTTTGGAGGGCGTTTCAGCAGGGTCTTGGCACCCAAGTTCTTTTGAGTTCATCTTTTCACCCACAGACAGATGGTCAGGCTGAAAGGACCATTCAGACCCTAGAGGATATGTTGAGGGTATGCGCTCTTAATTTCAAAGAAAGTTAGGATGAGCATTTTCCATTGATAGAGTTCGCCTATAACAATATTTTCCATGCTAGCATTGAGATGGCACCATTTCAGGATTTATATGGTAGGAGGTGTAGATCACCCATAGGTTGGTTTGAAGTGGGCAAAGCTGCCGAGAGTGGGTCTGATGCAGTGTTCGAAGCTATGGAGAAAGTTAAGTTGATTAGAGAAAGATTGAAGACAACTCAGAGTCATCAAAAGTCTTACACAGATGTGAGGAGGAGAGATCTTGAGTTTAAGGTGGATGATTTGGTCTACTTGAAGATTTCACCCATGAAAGGGGTGAAAAGGTTTGGTAGGAAGGGAAAACTTAGTCCTCTTTCTGTTGTCCCGTATAGAGTCTTGAGTCGTGTTGGTAAAGTGGCTTATGAGGTTGAGTTGCCCTTGGCGTTGTCCTCGATTCATCCTATGTTTTATGTCTCCATGATTAAGAAGCATATTGGTGATTCCATTGTGGTTGATCCTTCAAAGAGTATTGATATTCAGGACAGACTTTCCTTCGATGAGATTTCCTTGGAGATCCTAGATTTTTAGGTACGAAGACAAAGGAACAAAGAAGTTCCCATGGTCAAATTTTTGTGGCGGAACCAATCTGTTGAGGGTGCTACTTGGGAGGCAGAACCAGACATGCGAGCCAAATACCCGCACCTCTTTTCTGCAAGTTCAGATTAATCTGAAGGTACCATTCTTCATTTATTCAGCGTTTCCTATCTAAAGTTCAGCTATGCATCTATCTTTGTATGAGTCCTTGCGATATACAGAGTGGTCATGAGTTTAGGAAGATCTTGAACTGCTTAGTAATAGTTTCGTCTGTGTGTTCTCAGATTTTCCTGTATTCCGAGCCTAACTAGAGACATTTAAGTACGAATGTTCCTAAGGGGGAGATATTAAAAGGCCTCGCAAAGTTCCCTCGTAGTTTGAGTCGTAGGGCTTATCGAGTGAGGCGTGATTCTGGACCTAAAAGATTGAGAAGTTGGTTCCTAAGTGAGTAACGTGTTAACCATATAGAATTTCCCTAATTTCTAATTTTAACACGTGGGAAATCTGTTATGTTTTCCATCGATATAAGATTTTCCCAAATCCGACACTCGAGTAAGAAGTTATGGCTAATTTAGGCCTTTCTTGTAAAATTGCATCATTTAATTGCCTGGCGCGTCACGGAGAGGGTTGATTTAGAAATTTTCAATTTCCAATGGAACCCCACGATAGTGGCGCATCGCGGAGGAGTTCCAGGTCCCAACCAGTGGGAAAACCTGATGGCTCTGCATCGCGGAGGCTGCCAATTTCCCAATTGTAAAATTCCAGTGAGCCACCGCGATAAGTGGCGCGTCGCAGAGGCCAATGAAATTGGTTTCCAGTTCAATTTTTCCTGTTTCTCACAGATGTTTAAAAGGTCACTTTGGACCTTTTCCAAGACTATAATACCATGGAAACACTAAATCAAAGCTATTTATAAGCATCTTATGAGGTTTTTCTCAAGTTTTCTCTCAACATAAACCCTAAGTATCCAAAACCTCTTCCAAGAACCTCAAGAATCCACCATGGATTTCCTTAATTGAGTCAATATTCAAGGTTCCCAAGTCAAGTACCTCAAGAACCCTTATTCTAGAGCACGAATAGAGTTCCAAAAGTAAGAGTTCATCAAAATCTTCTAATTCAAGGTATGAGGGTTTTTTGAACAAGGGTAACCCTTTCACCCTTGTTCCCAAAAGGCTATTTATATCATGAAATACTTGAAATATATGAGGTTTTTACATGAATTTTAATTGGGTTTTTCACTCTTTATTATTGAATGCACTATATTGATATTTCCCATAAAATAAGAGTCAAATGGCATGATTTCTACATGTTTTCTTGAGTATTTACAGCTGGGTATAAACCCCATGATTTTACTTCTTGATAAGCTAATATTTCCATTGTTGAGATATTGAAGCATATGACTATATTGAGATTTTGGTGTAATTTGCTGAAATTCCCAGATTTCCACATTATTTATGAATCTATATGCTATATATTATGATTTTGATAAGTTTTAACTTGAGACATGTGAAATTATGAACTCTTGTGCTATGAGCACCCTTTTTTGAGTATTTTGAGATGATTGAGTAATGAATTGACCTAATGGTCCTTGAGCTTTGAAATCTACATCACTATATGAGATTATCGATTTGATTATTGGGTTCGTGGTGAACCATGTGATTAATCTAAAAGTGGATTTTTTTATGAGATAAGCAGAGATAATCTAAAAGGAGTAGTATTTAGCACCGATTTGGTAAGTTACAATGATTTCTTACCCCAAAACTACGTTCCACCATAGGTTAGGCCTAAGGCCGATTTTATGATGATTATGATTGGGCCCGAGGCTGAGTTTCGTTGAGTGATCACTAGACCTAGGTTATACTCTCTGGAAAGAGTATGACACTCCTCCCTAACATGGGGTCTCTTCCTTAGGAGGACAAAATATTGGACTCCATATAACTCACATGGTTTATGTCGGGTACGAGAACCTCTCTTGACATTTATACTTCGAGATCAAATACCTATTTTTCCTTCCCTTTAAGCTATTTTCCTAAATGGATGAATTGCAAAGATGTTTCCCCAACTAAAGTATTTTCTTGATGTGAGTTATTTCCCAAATGAAATCATCTTCCCTTATTATAGTACTTTTATAAATCCTTGAGGTAAGTTGTTTCGATAAACTAGAATGTCTTCTCATTTGAGATGGAGTGATTTCCCTAAAGCTTGAGATGAGATATTTTCCTAAAGTGAATGAAATGCCTTCAAGTAGGTTTTCAAGTTATATGATTTCGAATTCCAAGTATATGAATTCTAAATAGTTATGAAATGTTGAGCATTGAAGATGTTTTACTCTCCAAGAGACTTATTCATGAGTTGAAAGTATTTTTTAAAGTCCCCTAGCCTTTGGGTATTGAGAATAAGAGAAGATTTCGAATTTTGAGATTAAACAATGATGACTCATGAGATTTGTGTTACACGCTCCATTCTACATGACTTATGAGCTTTATATTTTATACTTGTTCAAGCCATGTGAGTCGTATCATAATGAATACATGATTTGATTAAATAAGATTGTTACTATTCTATTCATATGCATTCACCCCCGCATACTCAGTACATTCCAAGTACTGATCCACATATATGTCTATGTGCTACATTGTGTCATAATGTAGGTTCAGGTGCTCAGTCCCATCCTCGCCCGTGATTCTTTATGTACCTTTTCTACGTTTTCTACAGTGGTGAGTCCTCATGGTTCGAGGATCGATCTTCAGATATTTACCGTACCTGAGAGACTATGTTTTATCTTCAGTTCATTTTGACTTAGTTGGGGACCTGTCCCAACGGCTCTCTAGATTTTGATTTATAGAGGCTTGTCAGACTACTGTCAGACTTGTGATGTGTTGAGGGTTCGATATTGTGGTTTTGTTGAGATTTCTCTATATTGTGGTCTTATAGACCGAGTATATTTTCCATATTTCCTTTCATATGGTATGACTATGCTAGTGTTGAGTCCATTCTTATCTTGAATTGAGTGTCATTGGTAGAAACCAGCTCTAAGGGATAAGTTGGGGCTACTCATAGCCTTAGGCACCATGTGACATCCCAGGAGACGTTTTCGGGTTGGTACATGATCACTATCCTAACCCACTTGGGGTATATCAAGAACCTATGGGGGCACGTAGTTCTGGGGCATGAGACCTCAGAATTACACCCAACTCGGTACTAAATACTACTCCCTTACTTATCTTAGAACTTTAGAAAATCCACCTTAAAACATTTCAACAATATATATATATAATGGGAGCCAAAATGCATCCCCTTTACTTCAAAATTGAGAATGTGGATTTCTTTCTTAACTTACAATCAAAACTCACTTCTTGATATTCTTTAAAAATCACTAACATCTCATTCTCAAACACATGCTTTAACAATAAGGTTCAATTCACAACAGTAGGACTTGAAATTCTCAAAACCTGATATAGACGTTGAATTATGCAACTTAAACCATAAATTGACTATTTAAAATATTAATATGCATAATAATATTACAACTCAAAGATTGGGTAAGACATAGTTTCATAAAAATCACAATATAATAACATGATAGGAATTCTCCATAAGCTTACGAAATACTTTATGAAGGTATGTAACTTTTGGGCACAAGAACAAAAGGGTGTTCTTTTTCAAAACCACATACCTTAATAGACTTGAGTTGATATAGAGAACTTGACCTTGAAACCCTAGGAGATTATCTTGAAAGCTTGCTTGAAAATCTTAGATTGTGATGCTAAACTATTGGTTACTTTCTTGAAGAGAATGACCTTAATTTGATGTTCTTGGGAACTTTCTTAAACTTCTTAGATTAGAAATCTTAGATTCTTGCTTATCTTGAAGAAGGAGTAATGGAGTTTTGAATTTCTTGGAAGATGATCTTAAGAAGAAACCCTAATATTGTTTTTGTGAATAAAGAGGATTAAGGGTTGTTTAAACTGATTTATGATGATTAAGTACGCGATTTTGATTATTTAGGTCGTAGGAGGTGAAGGAAAAGTCCAAAATACCCTTACTAAACCATTTTCCAATTACTGAAAATCTCGACTGACGACATTTGTGATAAGCCGTCAGCCTTGTGATTAGTCGTCACAAATGTCATCACTTAGGAGTTGGATTTTATGGGTTTCTGCCTAAGCCTGACGACATTTTGTGATAAGCCCTCAGACTTGTGATAAGTCATCACAAATATCATCACTTGGGGATGGAATTTATGGATTTCTGCCTAAGGCTGACGACATTTTGTGATAAGCCATCACAGACGTGATAAGTTATCAGAAATGTCGTCACTCAATTTTCCAGGCTGACATGCTGGAGTAAAATAGGCATAACTTTTTTCTCCAATATTAAATTTAGACAAAATTATATCATTGGAAAGATAATTCGAAGATATTTCATTTAATATATAGAAGGCCACCCAGTTCTTCATATACCAGGAGTTATGGTCAACTGAAGTAGACTCAAGTTTCAACGCTCACTAAAACTCGGATGATAGGAAAGCTTTCAACTTGACCTTGAGTTAGGGGATCTTTATGATCTCAAATAGGTTCCCACATTACATAATTGATTAACATAACAAATTTGCTTAAGATTTGTTGCTTTTGGAACATCTACACGTAGAAAAGACGGTTTTCATTCTAGCCCAAAATGTGGGGTGTTATAGGAGCTATGGTATTACTGTATATCCCTCTATTCCATCATTTATTCAGATTGTACATTCATTCCTAAACCTTGTATATTGTTATATATCCTTATTTTTTCCTTTATTTGTATATTGACTGGTGATATATAGTATAGTATTGATATACCTGAGCCTGTCTGGAATTGGATAGTTCATCCTTAATACTTCCTTAGACTTATTATGTTATGTTCTTGGATATGAGTAGGATAGTTTACCATTACTATCTCACTATTTTTACTATGTAGTTGTTGGACATTTGGGTTTAGACTTTACTTCTATTTATATATTGTATATATATGCATTATCTTTGGAGCTCATTCAATAGTTTCCTACTGAGTACCACATGTTTGGTACTCATATTACACTTTTGCAGCCTGTAGATCATAGTATGGGTTATCATCGGTGATATATGTGTTGTACGGAGCAGCCATAGTTCAGAGACATAAAGTGAGCTCCCGATGTTTAGAGTATTATTTTCCTCCCTCTTATGTACTAGAGTAGTCTCTATATTATATTAAGAGATGGTTGTCCCTGTATATTCATTTGGTACCTCATTTGTATTATTCCTATATTAGAAGCTCTTGTACTGATTTCACCAGGTTTTGGAATTATCTTATGTATGTTAGTCTTTTAATACATCTATTTTGCATTCTTCCTTTTATTCTTTTAGTAGTTTATTACTAGAAGTTCTGCATTATGAGATTGGCTTACCTACGGATGAGTTATAGTAGGCACCAACATGATCTAATAAATTAGGTTGTGATAAATTGGTATCATAGGCTAGGTTCACGGGTGTATAAGTACTACAACAAAGTGTTTAGTAGAGTCCTGGAGATTGATGCAAAGACGTATGTAACCTATCTTCAGGAGGATACAAGGTATTCTGAGGAAATTCTTTCTTGACTCCTTGTCGTATGTCCATATTGCTACGATCCTCATGCATATTCTTTGACTTTATTTTGTCCTAGAAGGACGATGCAATGTTGTTGATAGATGCGGATGGGCTTCAACATATGTTTCTAAAAGTTTTAGAATAGCATCAGATTAGAGAGTCATAAATAGATATCTAAGATCTTCATCACATCCAAAGGATTTAGGCCATCCCAGGCTCTAGTAGAGCTTGTGACTACTTCATCCCTTCTAGATTCATCACTAGGAATCCCATGACTTTTTACAGATCTCTCATGGTTAGGGATGATATCCCGATCATCAAGAAGTTTTGCAATACCCTATGTTTAAAAGTTATTATACAATGTATGACTTATCTAATTAAGTCGTATAAACAACATAAAAGTTGTATGTTGGATTCATACCTATGGTAGTGTGGAATATTCAAAGTCTGTTATAGATACGTGTTGATCCTAAAAGTCATCAAGACATGGTATGAGTCGTATAAAGTTTAGTCGTAAGGGTAACAACTTAGGTTCTCTAAGTTTCTGTCCAAGTTACAAGTGGGGGACTACAAGTTGTATTATGATGTTACTAGTCATAGATTTTGACTCGTATGTAGACCAGTGTATACCATCTTGATCTTTCCAAACTATGAGTCATGGGGTTGTCTTGTACCTTTACCATGCGAGTGGTATGGTTGACTCGTGAAGACTGACGATCAATTTTTGTAGTGTTCAATTAAAGGGAATTTTAGTTTTTTCCCCTTTATTAACTCCCAACCCATGACTTATTACCTAAAAAGAAAGGTTATTTTCCTCTACTTTTAGTGAATAACAACCCATGACTTATTACCCATGATTTATTTTCCTCCTCCCATCTTCAAGAACATCAATATTAGGGTTTTCTCACCAAGCCATCTTCCAAGTCTCAAAAATTCAAGCCTTCTTCACAAGTCAAGCAATTCCAGGTTTGTGGGGTTTATGAACAAGGTTATTCTTTCATACTTGTACCCAAAAAAATATGATTTTAAGAGTGAATTTACTTACTTTTAATTAGGGTTCATACCCAAATAATCATATTCTTGAAATGTGATATTACCATATGATAGAAAGCTTTAAGTATATCAAGGTTTACATGTAGTCATGTTTTGGTTAGTAAAATCTATATTGTGATTTGATATTTATTATCTAGGCTGGGATATTGTTAAAAGATTTCAAGGTGAGTATGGAGCATAATGTTTTTCTATGAATTTCTATGAAATAAATCATAAATTCAAAGTCCTAAGCTCAAGTACTGAGTTTACAAGAAGTTTTTTTTCTTAAGCTACATTTATATGTTCTATAATATGATTTTAAAAAAAAATTAACCTTTTGATCTAAATATAAGACATGAAATCCACAAACTATTCATCTTGATTATGATTTAAGGTAAAGACAAGCATAACTAGTTTTCGTTCTATAAACTTTTATGCTATTTTAAGGTGGATTTCTTAAGTATGACCATATATGTATTCTGGAGTAGTATTTAGCTCCGAGAAGGGAATACGGATGAGTGTATCCTAAATTATTAAAATCTATGAGCCATCGTAGGTTAAGTTTCTTTCCAATATGGATGAAGTATAGTGATCACTTAAGTTAAGATTTTATTCTGATTGCAAGGATGGAACAGCTCTCCCCAACGTGGGTAAGACATTGGACTACATGGTAGCTCACATGGTTTTGGTCGGTTAGAAGAATCTACCATAAGAAAGAATAAAAGTAAAGATTTTAGAACCTAAGTGTTATGGCTTACTAAGTTTAATCTTATGTATCATTATCCATGCATGTTGATCATGCAGTCTTTAGATTTACTCAATTTCAAAGTGATTCATTTAAGCTTAACATGCATTATTTAACATTTTACATATATATTCAGTTCTTGTTTTACTTTACATTCACCCCCACATACTCAGTACACTCCTAAGGTACTGACCCACATATACGTCTATGTGCTATATTGTCTTATAATGTAGGTGCTCATTTCTAGCAGCATGATTGACTATGAGCTTCATCACCTACATCTTGAATTTCGGTAAGTCCTCAAAGTTCGAGGACCTAGCTTATCAAACTTCTGTTTAATGATGTAAGTATTTAGTATTTGATTTTTGATTAAGTTCAAGTCAGCTGAGGTATGTCCTGGTGGCTTTCTAGTTAGTAGTAGAGGCTTGTCCGACTATGTATGTTTTATGTTCAAAGAGTTTGTTTAAGGTTTCCAAAGTTAGAGAGTTATATTAAGCCGTGGAATTTTTTATCTTCAAATTCTATATATTTTAGTTAACTTTTTATTCGAGTTTCAAGATGAATAAATATCATGGATTAGCTTAGGGCTATTCATTGTCTTATGCATTGTGTAACGTCTAGGAGTACTTTTGGGGAGTTACAAGTTCTCAGGCTAGAGTTGGATTTATTGGTGTTCATCAAGGTTCCTTATCAGTTTTGGGGTATGAGCTTGGGTTTTTTAGTGGGTCAATCATATTACCATGATATATCACTCTGAGTAAGACGTGGTATGTGGATTTATTAAAGGATTGGAATTACTACTCCATTAGGAATCGTATCACTTGATAGCAGCTGGGTCTTCCTACTTTCAGGTTGTGATTATATAGGGGCCATATAGAGAGCATGCATTGAGACTTATGAAGGTGGTGGCAAGAGTCCATATCATTAGTGTAGTGCTATTGTTATTTTATCTAGGATTGACGATCCTTTCAGTGGTAGTCTGCTTCACTTGTGACCTATCGACCTTACACAAGTAGTGTTTCAGACTATGAGTCGCTCTCAGGTTAGTCATGGTGGTCATAGCGAGTGGAGTTCTCATCAGACCTTATGAAGTATTTGGTATAGGTCTCCAGGCCATGGCGGCATTTTAAGGTCGTCAGGGGCAGTATAGGTTTAGTAGGGGTAGCATTCTAGAGTAATATAGGATCTTGTTTTAGTTGTGGCAGTATGGGACATTTGTCTAGAGAGTGCCTCTAATGTGAGTTGGTTGTTCAGATAGAGTTATCATATATTCCCCGCCAACCTAGAGTTCTCGAGGAAGGCTATGACTGTGGGAAGGATGATCATTATGGTAGATAGTTCTCTCTTTATCAGATGGGCTAGATATTTTAGATTAGTTATGTTTTTTCACTAGCTTAGGGATCTAGGAGTTTGATACAACTATAGAAAGATCAGTCAATAGTCTAGGGAGTGTCCCCAGTATGGGATTACTAATTACTAGTCATTCATCTCATTTTGATCATCCTTGTATTGTTGTGGCACCTTTAGTTAAGGATAGTGCTTTTGGTTCCTCACTGATGATTCAGTGTCGGTTCGAGTTTAGACTCATTCATATTTATTCTCTCTTAGACCCATCAGGCATGTGATTATGGATTTCACCATAATCGATATGCTTTTGATTCCCATATTTTCCTTTTTATTTGTGTATGTTAGGGTTTTCGGACCCATTGATGATTATATGCCTTGAAGATCCTATGATTGGTTGTTACGTACCTTGTTATAGAGTTCATGATTATACGACCACCCCAGGGATTATTTTTTAGTAGTGGTTGGAGTTAGTCTATGTTGATATTTTCTCCTAATAGGTGAGGTATTTGGGTTTGAGTCCTATTTACCTTGGCATATAGGCCTTATTGTGGCCCTTGAGTAGTACTTGCTATTGATTTTCATTTGGGTACCACCTACTCATTGTATTAAAGTTTGTATTATTGTTGTTATTGTTGCCATTTCTTGATATTATTGATCCTCACTAGGTAGATATTTAGACTAGTGTTATCTAGTTTGAATTCCCTTCCTTGTAGTTCTTATTCTTAGACTGGGCAGCTATAGCCTGATTGGATGATTTCTTTTCTAAAGTGAGGTAAGGTTGGTTATTTTCTTATTTGTTGGCTATTCTATATTGATTTTGTTGTGGAATATTTTATTATTGGTAAGTTGACCTTCTGTGTCTTTGTTATGATTCTAAAGTTGGCAATTTAATTATATTGCCCGTTCTTGAGTTTAAGATTCTTTGGCTTACCTTTTTGGGTTGCGAAGGATTTTTCTTTGGTTACCCTCTCTAAGTTTCTCATTTTTTAGATTGACCAATTTAAGGCATGTTCTTTGCTTTTCGCTATTTCATCGCCTGATAGTGGTTTTGATATTGATATCAAGATATCCAGGATTCATCTATTAGATTTTTTGGATTCATCTCCTTATGATGATTTGTTGTTGGTACTAGAGTAGAGATTGGATGCTCTTTTCTTGTCGTAATGTTGTTCTTGTCTAAAGTTGAGTGAGAGAGTTAGAGGTAGGTGGTCTTTCTTGTGTCCACTTCTTGAGTTGTTGGTTCATTTATTGGTAGTGGTCTTGTTCTTGACATAGGTGTCAGGCTTGGCACCTTCTTCCTCGGTGAGGTAATTTATGGTTTGTTTGAGTTATGATTGTCCTATTTAGGTAGATTTATGAAGATCCCATTTCAGAGTTTGTTCGTCCTAATGAGATTTAATAGAGTGTTTCTCCTTGATGATATTTTCCTATGAGTATTCTTTGCCAAGATGGAGCATCAAACTGGTTAGTTTTCAGCTAAAGTTGCATTTGTTTGAGTTGCTAAAGATTTTAATGTTACTAACGTTAGTTACAACCTTGGGGAGTTCTTCAGTATGCTTTGATAGTTTATGCCCTCCAATAGGTATGGAGTTTATTTTTTGTGTTTTCATCTCATGATTTATCCATTATTGCAATTTTGTTCTTTAGGTATGTTTTGATTTTGGCTTTGGTATGATTTATCTCGGATATGTCAGATTTGTATACTAAGGTTGATTTGAGTGGTTCACATTAGTTTTGAGATGACGCCTTGGAATAGAGATTTGAAAGTTATGATAGACTGGGAGTATGTATAACTGCCCGTCTTTAAGTTTGACTTGGATATTTGAGATCGAGCGATTCAACCTTGGTGTTGAGATTTCAGCTTGGAGTTGTAGAACTTGAGTGCAACCTTAATTTTAGAATTTTTTTAGTTTGAGTTTAATATATAGGTTGGTTGAGCCTACTCCATTGTCAACTATTCAGTCTTCTCGACTTCCGATGGATTATAGTTGATAGGTATTTAGATGTAGCCCATGGACCTGATATTGGTTACTTCAACTTTGACCTCGAGTGTTCAATTTTATTTGAGATTCCCAAATGATATTCTCAATAGGAGTATTATACTTGAGTTGGATTCAGCTTGGCATCATTTTTTGTTGAGGGGACATCCTGTATAATTGTTCAGTGATTGTTCAGTGGTAAGTAATTTTCCCTTGAAATCCTAGATTTTATTTTCGAGGATCATCGACTAGTTATAACATTGTCATAGATTGCATACCTTGATTTTCTTCATGGGTTCTCATGTAGATCCATGTTGGCTTATTCTTATGTTTTCCATATGGACTTTCAGTATATCAACTTTGGATCTTTGAGTTTTCTGTGATAAAATTTTACGGGTAGGACCCAGGTGATTTTTTCTTAGTTTAGGGTGGATAGTAGGTGTGGAATGGTAAAGGAAGGTTATATTTGGATTGGAGTTGATGGTACGGCTCATGTATTGGTTTACTTTTGTCTTTGATGAGCCTTTGTTGATTTGTGTGGGTATAGAGATGGTACCAGTGTATTGTGGTTTGGATTTACATGTATCAGCCTTCTTCGATTTGGTTGGAAACCAGTTGGTGATGGAGGTTGAGTTCTAGCTGTTTGGAAGTTAAGTGAAAGAGTTAGTTGGAAAAGGTATACCTATGGAAAAATCCTTTAGAAGTGTTCTCTCCTCTCGGAGGTTATCTAAGAAGTCGTACCTGGAGCATGCGGGCCCAGTACCTCATCCTTTCAGGCTTTTGAGATCTTTCTATTTATTGACTTTTACAGATAAAAGTCCTCTAAGTAGTGGATGTTGTAATTACTCTCCAGGTTATTTCCATGATTTGCATGCATTTTTAGGGTTTTGACCCTTCCCTCAGTAGCTACAGGCCATTTATGACTTACCAGAACTGTCGGTTTGGTGATCGGATAGTTTGTTTGGATTTTTGACTTATTTTCCTATTTTGGAACTTTCTCTATTTAGTATTTGGTCTTGGACCAAAAATCCTAGTTGATGACTTCAGATGAGAAAGTCGACAACGCCATCAGCTCTGAATTGTCAATTCCAGGCTCGATAGACACTTTGTTTGGTTTCCAAGGCACCCGAGCTCATTTAGACCTATTGGTCGGAAAGTTAAAAATTGGAAATTGGGTGTGGGATCCATATTTCATCAAAGCGACTTTAGATGGAAATTTCAACTATGCCATTCAGTATGAAATGTCAAATATGGTATGGTTACATAATTTGTTTTATATACGGGATTATGGATGAATCTCCAGGGATGGGTGGAGACTTGAAAGGTTTTCCAATTTTAGCTGTCAACTGTTGTAATTGCTATCGCAAGAAAAGGGCCGCAATCGTAGTACCCTTGGAAGATAAAGTGTTACAATTGTGGGTCATATGGTGTGATGGAAACTTACGTGTTCAGCATAAGATGTTTTGGTCGCAGGTTCCCTGCGCGATAGCAGGACTCGAGGACCTAGTATGGGTATAAATATACCCCTTATTTTGCGATTTTAGCCATTTCTCATCCATTTCTTTAGAGCTTAATCCCTAAAGAGTGAAATTAAGTGGAATTGAAGCATGTAGTTGATTTGGAGAGCTTGGTTATCGATTATTCCGTGATTTCCCTTCACATTCATGGTAAGATTCCTTCAATTTCTTGGTAAATTCTTAGAAATTAGGGCTTTAAATTCTTAATCTTTACGGTTTGATTTGAGACCCGATTTGTGCTACATTTGTGCTCAACTTTTGAACACAACATTCTAATCGTTTAAGGGACCTCGTGAAGGGTTCAATTTTGGATTCTGTTTATAGGTCCCATAGGCCCGTTCTTGACCCAAAATTTAACTCGACCTATTAGACAGAAATATGGGTCTCATTTGACTCCTAATAATGCATCGATTAAGATCTTGATAGTGTGGCAGAATTTTGAGATCGTAGAGGGAAGACAAACATTTTATGGATAATTCAAGGATTTGCAGCTCGGGTATGGGTCGGAGAAGGATGATGGTATTAATGATATGAATTCTAGATAAAACCTGATGAAAGATTTTAGTATTGATGTTATTTATATTTATGTGTGTGTTGATGATATGCTTATATTCCTGACAAGGCCAACGGGTTATTATGATGATTTTCTTATATGCCCGGTAAGGCCATAGGATGATTATGATAATATGCTTAGATGCCTGACAAGGTTGGAGGGTGACTATGATGATATGTTGATATACTTTGCAAGGCCAGAGGATCATTATGATGATATGTTTATAAGCACGGAAAGAGCTAAAGGATGATTATAATAATGCAAATATTTGTACATTTACCAGTTCGAGTCCTACTTCTTCTTAGTATATTTCAATTATTTATAGTATTACGGATAATATCTTGGCATTCATTCTTGCAAGTACATTGACTATCACTAGTGTGTGCCTATATCTATCATTCTTATAGGGGCAAGCATAGGTATGGGTGATGAGTATGGCTTGTGGTGTGTTGTATGTAGATTGAACCTTCTGAGCCTAGGGTGATGGGGATTCGTGAAAGGCTTGATTAGGTATTGTTCTTCTAGACTAGCTGGTTACTTGCATTATTATTGCTATTGATATTATTGTTGTTATGATCGTTGTTATGGCTAGTTTGTGGCTTCTTTGTTAATGACCTGGTACTGAGATTTGAGGTATTATTCTGGCTCTTTCATCATACAATTAGATTATTATATATGATTAATTCATGATTACCCATATGGATAAGAAACCTTGAGTATACTAGCACTAGTTCCTTCTATGATTATGAGGCCTTAGAGTACTTGTTCGATCACTAAAGTTGTACCTTGAATTGGTCTTGTTTATACATATATGTATATCTTTTTATATGTAGCTATGATATTACTGTATATCCCTTCCTTCCTTCATTTATTCAGAGTGTATATTCATTCCTTGGCCATGTAAACTATTATATATCTTTCTTTTGCCCTTTATTTTTATATGTGCCAGTGATATACAATATAGTGTTGAAATTCCTGAGCATGACTGGAATAAGATAGTTCATCCTAAATACTTCCTTAGCCTTATTAAGTTAAATTCTTGGCTATGAGTAGGATAGTTTTCCCATACTATCTCAGTAGCTTTGCTATGTTATTGCTGGACATTTGGGTATAAACTTTATTTTTGTTTATATGTTGTATATATCTGCGTTATCCTTGGAGATTAGTTGGCAATTGTCGATTGAGTTCCACTTATTTGGTACTCATACTACATTGTACAGCCTGCAGATCATAGTATGGGTTATCGCCGGTGTTGTATGTGTCATGCAGAGCAGCCATGGTTTGGAGAATAGAGTGAGTGCCTGACGTTCGGAGTATTACTTTTCTCCCTCTTATATACTAGACTAGTCTCTATGTTGCATTCATAGATGGTTGTATCTGCATATTCCTTTGGTACCACATTTGTATCCTTCCTATATTAGAAGCTCTTGTACTAATTTTACCAGGTTTTGGGATTATCTTATGGATGTTAGTCTTTTAATACATCTATTCCATATTCTTCCCTTCATTTTTTTGTATTCCATTACTAGCAATTTTGAACTATGGATTGGCTTGCCTACTAGTGGGTTATATCAGGTGCCATCATGACCTAAGAAATTGGATCATGAAAGTTCTGCATTTTGAAGATTTCTTTAATTCTCACTAGCCTACCTATGCCCCGTAGGTACTACCTACGACTCGTAAGTGGCCTCATGGGTTAGTGTCGACTCAAGCTTCCTACATTGTTTAGGATAGGTTAATAGATGTAACTATAAATATCCAATGGAAGTTTATTATCAGTTTACGCACTATTTTACATAGTTTTGAGTTCTGAGATACATTATTGATCTTGAAATTATTGTTCTTGGCTTTTGGGGTTTGACATTAATTTGAGATTTAGGGTTTTCTTTATTATTCTTTGTAAGTTTATTCTTATGCTTTTATCTATGGAAACTAGGTGTATTCTTACAATCATGAGTAGATAAACCCTATAACTAGGATTGTGGGAGCCTTAATGGATTAAAAAAGTAGCTAAAGTTCAAAGTCATTCTAAATTGGTGTTCTTGTATGTATTGGGATTTCTTACATTTTGATTGCTTTCTTGATAGTGGCAAATGTTAGGAACTTGCCTGTGTTTGATACTAATGAGAGAGAGTGGTAGAGATTAGGAAAACAATAATTTAGAGCTACCAACCCTCATCTAATTAACTTAAGACCGAGATGAGATAGTTAATTTGAGATAAAAAAAATAAGGGTTAGTAATGCGACACTCTGTGACCGAGAGGATATAAGTGAAATTCACCCAAACCAAGGTTAATGCGACACTCTGTGACCGAGAGGATATGAGTGAAATTCACCCAAACAAAGGTTAATAGGCTGTTAGGTGATACATAAATTTTTAGATTTTGCATGCAAGGCATCAAGATAGTTTGACAAATACGATTAATCTACAGAGTTACTATTGCCCAATATTTTTATTGTTACTCTTATAATTACAAATAATACCCATTTAATTTCTGCAATTTCTAATTACATCAACAAGATTGTGACATATTTCTGACCTATTCCTCGTGGGATCGACCCTAACCTTGTTAGGTTCCATATTTGACAAGCGGCCGTGTTATACTTTCATGCAGGTATAATTTGGACGACATAAAATTTTAGCATTGTTGGCCGGGAATACGATTTTAGATTGATTTATTGAGGTTTTTAAAGTTTTTTGTTTCTTTTGTTGCTTTGTGATTTTTTACTATTTCTAGGGCACAAACGGTGTATGCCTTGTACTCGAAGTCAAGGAAATCTCCATTTCGATTTGATCCTGATCTTAAATAGACCTTATGATAGAATCATAAGATGGAGAGACAAAAAATGTATGAGCATGAAGCTCAACACAAAAGAGATCATGATGACCTAACAACATTGAATCGGCCACCTCTGCATGGTAGTCAAGAAACTGTCAAGCAAACCACTTCTTGGTTAATAGCCAAAGAAAATGTGAGGTTAGAACTATCCCGACATCTTAAAGAAAGGGCTAGACAACAGAAGAAAGAAGATCATTGAGCACCATTCAATAGATATAGACTTAGAAGGAATAAAATTCAACAGTCGCTAGTTCATCAATATTTGCAAGTTTAAAAGATTTGGGGTATGTTGAACCAATTGAGAAGGGTGCTATCATTCTTCCAAAATTGCCACATGGAACGAAATTCAATATTACAAGTGCAATGATCCATCTGCTGAATTTGAAAAGAGCATTTGTTGGTTTTCTTATTAATGATGCAAACATTCATATTATGAACTTTTTGGGGATTTTCTCTTCATACAATTTGTTCGGGGTGAGTCAGGAAGCACGACAACTTAGGTTGTTCCCTTTATCTCTCATAGGTGAAGCAACATTATGGTTAGGAGAGCTGCCTCATGGGTCTATTACCACTTGGAATGAGTTGAGGATACAAAAATTGGAACAATTTTTCCTGTCTTTTAGAATATTACAGATGAAAGATGAGATCTATAATTTTAAATAGTTACATTTAGAGGCACTTTATGAAACATGGTTGAGGTTCTAGAAGAAGCTAATGAATGTTCCAAATCACGGAATCATGAGTAGGAACATGATTAAGATATTCTACAGATCCTTGAATATAAATACCAAGGTTGTGGCAGATAGTATTACTTGTGGAGCTTTCATGAGTCTTCGATGGGATTAGGATTTAGAGATTCAAGAATGGATTACTAAAACAACTGAGGGTGGCATACTCAATAGGCAGATAGGTCAGGCGGGTACTTATACTATTGGTGTTTCCAGAGAGCATAAAGCCCTAGATGCGATAGTAGCTCAAGAGGTAGAATAGATGATAATTTATATTGGGTTTCTTCTGAATTAATTCATAACAATCAGAGTAGAAAATAAGAATATAGTGGGAGCATGATGTAAATCTTGATCTAAGGAAGATTTATGCACCTTAGTATTGTTATCTGATCTTATTTAGCCTTATTTTTATGAAAACTTATGTGTTTAGTATGTTAATAATGATATAATTGAGCATATAAGGGTTTGAGTATTTAATTATAATGTTTAAGGTGTATCTCAAATAAGTTTGTGCTTAATTGGTTCACTTAGAATTAAAACGAGAAAACTAACTTTCCTAGCTTGAGCTAGGTGTTGTTCTAGTGGATTCTAATGTGTTTAGTGAGTTACTAATGGTATTATTGTGTAATTATGTGTGGAATAACGTAGTTATAAAGTTCAAAGTTTAACTGGATCAAGCCAAGAGTCGAATAAGAAGTTAAAGATCAAAAAAGGGCAAAATTACTTCTTAGCTTAAATTTCTAGTCTGTTGCCTTGAATCTTGTGTTGTTTTGAGCTCTTATCCATGGTGTTTTATGATATAGGATTCTTTTTATTCTGATTATGATTATATATGGATGATCAAAAATCTATAAATCAAGTGGAAATAACACCACAAGGCTTGGATTGCAAGGACAAGTGCTTAAAGACAAGTTTAGACGTAAAAAAATGACTTTCCAGTGTGCCTCCGCGATGGGGCCACACCGCACACCTTACCCCCTGTGAATGGGAAGCTCTCCCTACTCATAATTTAATGGGAATTATTAAGGATCTTCGGACCTCACTCCCTGAGAATGACCGTCGCGGACCTTATTCCCACAAAGGCCAAATCGTCCTCCTATAAATAGGACAATTAAACTAGATGTTATACATCTTGGACGACTTTGAAACTTGGAGAGGGGCTGGAAAATACTTCAATTAAGTTTTTTATTTATTTAAATTAGTTTATTTATGGATTTTATCATGTCTTCATTTATCTTGATTATGGTTATGTCCCTGAGTGGCTAAAAGCCCCCTTAACAGGGTTAAGGCCAAGAACATGATTACTATTGCCTCGAATTGATTCTGTTTTGATTGCTTATAGTATTTGGTTGTTTATTTGTCCTTTTTATAACTATTTTAAACATTCAAGACACGTAGAATACATCCATTATTATCTTTGTGAACTAGGAGGAGGAATAAGAGGATAGAACATGGGGGTAGATAGAGTAAGGTTCTTATTCTTTTATAAAATAAGAGATTAGAATTATCTTATAGGATAGGGATATATCTAGAAGTCTTATTTGGGTCACTACGGGATGAAATATAAATGTGTTTATCTTAGGTCTCATATCCTCACTCAACGATGTAGTTATGGGTCAAAGTTAGATAGGTGATTAGAGGCTCGGGAGACCATGATCATAATATCAACCCCATGAATCAAAAAGCAATATAAGTAATCTAACACATGCAGTTTAATATTTTAGTATGATTGTTCGCAGTGCTTTAACCTCGGGTTTCTCCTTATTGATTGTCCAAGCTTTTAATTTATTTCATTGTTTACTTTAATTTCCAAATTACAAACTATAAACTCTTTTGGTTACTTTCACATAAATTTAATCTCAATTGTGAACTAAAATTCGACAATTGCTTAACACTAGTACTTGTGGGATCAATACTTGGCTTCTAAAGAGCCACTATACATCTTGATGAGACCACGTACACTTGTGTGTACTCTTGGGCACAACAAGTTTTTAGCACCATTGCCAGGGACTAGTAAATTGGCAATTATTTTAGCTTTAGTTTTACTTATTAGATTTATTTGGTGTTTTACGCTTGGTCTTGGTATTGAATTTATAGAAAAAGGGTTCACAAACTAGTAAGCTAGCAGGGGATATGGAATTGGTTGAACCAAGTATTAACCCCTAGCAATGCTTTCACTAATTAAGGAGAGAAGCAGTCCTTCTTTATCGCATCCTACAAATTCAATAGGAACAAGACAATTCTGCTCTTATGGATGGAGATTCACCAGCTCGCAAGACAGTTCGCGAAATGGCAATCCCATTTCCGATGAATTTGACCTCGCCTTTTAAATAATTAGTTGCTGGAGGTATTTTTGAGCTGAAATAAAACATGGTGCAACTTTTGATCAGCAATGGACAGTTTATGGGGCTTTCACATGAAGATCCAAAATTCCACCTACGGAACTTCTTGGAGATCAGTGACACACTCATCCCTACTGGTGTGTCAACTGAATATGTTAGGCTGACACTTTTCCCATTTTCACTATTGTAGGATGCAAAGAAGTGGTTGAACGCTGATCTAGCAAGTTGAATCACAACCTTGGATGACTTAGCCTAGAAATTCCTCATTCGGTTCCTTCCATCTGGAAATACTGTGAGACTGCGCTGTGCGATTGTGAGCTTCAAACAAAGGCCAGATAAGAACTTATATCATGCATAGGAGAGGTTTAAAACTCTTTTATGGGACTGTCCACATCATCAACAATCCAATGATGTACTAGCTCACACTTTTGTTGAGGCACTTGATCACAACATAAAAAATTTTCTAGATTCAGTTGTAGGTGGTCAAGTGTTGGAATTGATGTATGATGAGCTATACACCTTGTTGAATAGTATTGCACAAGGGATTCCAAGGTGGCATGCTGACTCAAGAAGTGATACAAAGAAGGTTACAGGTGTGTTGGAGGTGAACCTATTTACTGCTATGTCAGATTTTATTATTGCACTACAGAATCAGTTAACTACTCAACTTAGCAATATAAAATTAGGCGTTACATAGCCAACAACAATATCTAATGCAATTCACCAGACGAATACTTGGTGTGAGGTTTGTGGCAATAGTGGTCATTCTGCAGCCATGTGTGGTAAAAATCTTGAGTTAGTGATCGTTGTGGCCAATGATCAAAGGACGAATTATGGGAAAACCTACAATAAAAAGTGGCAGACTCATCCACCAATTAAATCATGGAACACCCAACAGCAGTAGTTTTAGTAGTAGCAGGTTAAAAGAAATTAGGCCATGACTCAAACAAGTAATATGGAAGAGATGTTGAAACAAATTATAGCTGCTCAAGAACAGTTTACAATGGATATGAGAGCCAGAAGATGGCTACAAAGAACTTGGAGATGCAGGTTGGGCAAATGTAGCAGACACAAAATACCATACCTCAAGGTGGTTTTCCAAGTGATACTAAATCTCATAAACAAGTAATGGAAATAACTTTGAGAAGTGGTAAAAAGATCAATGAAGAACCTCCAAAGACAACTAAGGAGGTAGATGTGGTGTTGGTACCTCAATAGGTAGATGACAAAGTTTTTAAAAATTCAAGGAAGTTTGAGGACTCAAAAACCAAAGTTACCGAACAGGAGAAGTAGATACTACCACCACCTTTCCTACAAAGTCTTATAAAACCAAAGGAGGATGCGTGCTTCAAGAAGTTATTTGACACGTTCAGTGAGCTTCAAATTAATATTCCTCTTTTAGATATTATGCAGGGAATGCCCAAGTACACTAAGTACTTGAAGGACGTGGTCACTAATAAAGTAAAGTTCTAGGATGTTGAGATAGTAGAACTCACTAAGGAGTGTAGTTTTGTGGTGATGTCGAAAATTCCCAAAAATCTCAAAGATACTGGGAGTTTCACGCTCCTTATTCAAATTGGCAACATTGGGGTGGTCTATGAACTTAGTGATTTAGAGGAAAGCATTAATTTGATGCCCCTATCCTTGAACAACACTCTAGGCTTAGGGAAGCCGATACTGAGATCTTTGATACTCTAATTGGTAGACCAGACCCTATCTCATCTTGAAGGAATCATAGAGGATGTTCTCATCAAGGTTGGTAAGTGTATTATTCCTACTAATTTTATTGTTTTGGATTTTCAGGCAGATGAAAGAGTGTCTGACATCTTAGGACGTCTATTCTTGGTGACGGAAGGAGCATTGATAGATGTGAGAGAGGGCACGCTCACAATGAGGTTGGATAATGAAGAGGCGGTTTTCAAAGTGTACAAACCACTCAATACATTATCCCACTACCAATATTTGTGCATGATTATTGTGATTTAAGGGTATAAGTATAGGGTGGTGGAGTTTAGTCCACCATAGACCTTTTCGGAATTCCTCATTGAGTGGTCAAAGTCACAACCATCCAACCCGGAATGATACAGATTGATGTGCCTGAAAAGGATATTATTAAGAGAGTTATTGACCTTGAGAGTTCACAATCATTAGGTAATAAATGAATTAGAAGATTCCCTCCAAGTAGGAGTAAGAGGACGAAGAAAAATGGATGAGTGAAAAAGTGGGTCGTGTTGCGACACTAAATCAGGCATTTCATGGGAGGAAACCAAAGTTACGGTATATTTTCTTTGTAGTATTTTAGTTATTAATTAACTAGTTATTATTTTTTTTGAGTCAAAGGTTGATGGGAAGTCTAAGTACCGAAACATCTAAGCTAAGGAGCATGGAAATGACTAAGTGTTGGGTCCCAGGACACTCTTAATGTATAAAGATTCTACTAGCTAGTCCTAGAGGCCTCAAGGAGTATTTCTATCTCTCCTTTTAAATTATACTTTGCGTACAAAGTAGATTTTTATTTTTGGGGTGGGGAAATTCCCATTTTTAGGAGTAATTTTAAAATTTCTTGTGTTAGGAATAAGTTAGATGTTCTTGTTGGTGCTATATTTTACTACATGATGCAAGTTATTGGTTTTAAAAGCATGTTGACAGTGTGAATTACTCCTTTTGAGACTCCTAGGCTCATAATTACGACTCTTGTACTTGTTGGCTTAATGTTGAATTCATGTTATTGTTAGGTTGAGAGTCTATGATGATCCTACTTGAGTCGAGCATGTTCAATGTGTGTGTGAGGTGTTTGTATACTCCTTGTTGTATTTGATGCTAGAACTTTTCTGGTGTGTTTGCAAAGCAAAATATAGAGTGTGGGTTTAGGAGATGATATAAGCATTTCTTTGATAGCCATTTTTATACCTTCTTTTGACCTACCCTTGTACATTATCCTAGTTAACCCCATTGAGCCTTTATTTTATTTTCTTTGGCATCTTTATATGTAGCATGTATCCCCTTCTATGATATACCTTAATTTGATCCAAAGCTCCTAAGTGATTTAGTGTAAAATTAATTGAGCGAGGAGTTTGAAATTCAAGTAGGAGAAATGTAAAAGTGAAGCCCCAAAGTAATAGTTATCGGTGTGTACAATTGATGTTTTGTGGTTAGGAGTTAGAGAAATTTTTGCTAAATAAATTCCAATTTTAAGCCTATTTCTGTTACGATGAACCTGTTTTGGCCCTAGTCCTCCTTGGACATTGCGCACCTCAACTAAGATAGATCGCTTAAATTGAGGTTGGCTATCATAGGGGTGCATAACATAAAGTGGGTGTGAAGAAGGGTAAAATTGAATCATGAATTAATAAATAATACTACTACCATAGTGTATGTGAATAAGCTTAATGAGATGGGGGGAAACAAAAGATAGAGGTAGATAGAAGTGGTGGAATGTGGTTCTTAAAGGTGAATTGAATGAAAAGTGAGATGTATTAACGCACTTAGGGAAGATAGTCACTATTCCTGATCAAAATAGTACATATTCGTCCCTTAGCCTACATTACAACCCTTGAAGACCTATTTGATCCTAAACTTCATCATTCTGATATTAGTGGAGTACTACACTAAAGGAAACCCTATGGTTCATCTTATGTAACATGTGAATTTTTTTGGGAAAGTGAGCGTAACTTGATTTTTTTACCCATTTTGATATAAATTACTTTTATGTAAGTGATTATGAGTAACTCTCTCTTAGTGAGGGAATATGTTTGATGATAGTTGGGTGATTTGTATTAACACGCCCCAAAACCGAGCCATGTTGTATGGGCGCCTCAAGCCCACATGAATCGGAGGTCGCCCCAATAACCCATCACAATTAACAAATCAAACACAAGGGTCGGATAAATCCCGACCATATAATGAGATAGTAGAAACCATACTACAAGTCATAACTTAAACATGTATAAATACTTCATTAAATTCATCAACTAACCAACATACCCAAGTCCATAGACATCCATAATACCTCTATACAAATTGAAGTTTAGAAATGTATATGTCGTGACAAGCCCCCGATATATCCAAACCAAGTCGAAATGACTAAGTCTAAAGATAGGATACCAAGGATGAATGTCTTCTGAAGAAAGGAAGCCCGCCACTCTAAAGTCAATGCATGAATCACTTCAATCATCTAATCACTTTGCAGGAAGAGAAGAAGGTGCTTTGGCCTCTACATCGTGTGGGGACATAGCATCGGAGATGGTTAGCGGTTGCAACGCTAGAATATAACTCAAGGATAAGGATTAAATGACATCATCATTCAACAACAAATAAATATATATCATAACCTTATACATACATATAGACATATCACATTCTAACCAAGGGTACAAGTCTTATCAACACTTTGGATGCAATCATTCATCGTACATGCAATGGAGGACTCCAACCTTCCACAGTTATAGATTCAAGAATTTCTCATTAGGCATAGGACTTTAATTGCATTCACATATCATAAAGTAAGGGACTCTAGACACACGAACATCCATTTAAGTGAGGGACTCTAATGACTCACACACATCTATTTAAGTGAGGGACTCCAACCACACACACATTTATTCAAGTGAGGGACTTTAACAGCTCATACATATTTATTCAAGTAAGGGACTCTAACCGTATGCTCACACCTTTGGAAAAGGACTCTAACCTCATGCCATATTAGATAGGGGACTCTAACCCTAATCCAATTCATTTGGCGAGACACTTTGACCTCATAAGATCTAATTATGCAAGGGACTTTAACCGCAAGTGATTTTCTTAGGAAAGGGTCCTTAACCAAAAGCCATCAAGACTATCATTCATCGACATTGGGACTCTAACACTTTGTCCATTCATCCATATACATTTAATTCAATACATAAGTACTTTAACCCATTTAGCCAATTCAACACCATACATGACCACATGGTCTTCATGGAAGCCTTCATTGCTCAACCATTTCAATTGGCCAATACTTTAATTCATCTTATCAGACAATTCAAACTATGTTCCTCAAGACCCTTATGAGCCATTCACACTTCATTAGAAATTCCATACTACTATTTAGTTCAACAGACAATTCAAGTTCATTGTCATGTTAGGGACTCTAACCCTCTTCTTATCCATCAAACCATCAAGGTCATCAATTACACAATACATGGATAATTTTACCTTCACAGTATCATTTATCAAGCATTCATACATATTGGGATATTTCCCTTGTTCAAAACATCATTATCATGTAACTAGACGTCTCACTTAGACATTTTACAAACACCTTGTGTACATACCTTTACCAAGGCCAATTTTATGGTAGAAATCATTAAGACAAGGGTTACTCAATACCCATATGTTATCCACATACAACAATCATTCACATGTGTAAACTACCATCAATAACATGTATAAACATAAGTCTAATCCAAAATCATCATAATACATCATTAGGCATCAAAACCCTTTTCATTTGATTTCAAAATCACCATGTACACTTTCTAATCCAAGTGTGAAATACATGGGTTTAGAGTTATTTAGAAAGTGGAAGAGTTACATGCCTTATACAACTTGAATCACCAAGAATACTGACTTCACTTTGAATCTTGAAGATCATCCTTGTAGCCCTAGCGTCCAATTCTCCAAAGATAAGTTTGAGAGAGTATTTAGGGTATTGATCCATCAAAATGGATGTTTAGAAGGATACAAGCACTTATATAGTGAGAGGTATTATGGTCTTATACATGGTAAATGACCTCAAGTCCCTTAGATAAAAGCTAGACATTGGACCCAACCAGGGGTACGACTCACTTAAGGGACTCATACACTAAGGTACGAGTGGTACCCCGACTCGTACCCTAGGCTTCTCCTAGGTCACACACTCTGTTAAGGGTAAGTCCATAAACCCTTGAGTCATATACAAAGGTTACGACTCACCCTTAACTCATACATATCACCCATACCAAAAATAGTTCACTTTTGATCGAGGCATCACTCTATACGAGTGGTCTTGGTATGACTCATACCATTAAGGTACGATTAGTTGGAACCTCACTCATACCTAGGATAGTGAGTGACCCTCACCACCCTACCTATGGTATGATAGGGGGTCACCAACTCGTATCCAAAGGGTATAAGTGGTACCCTTTGTCGTACCAACTCCAGAAATATCAAATGAGGGAATTTTTTAAAGGTTCAAAGTCTAGGTGTTTCAATTCTCCCCTACTAGGATCATTCGTCTGCGAATGATAGGTAAGGTAAGCAATAAAGACAAGATAACATAGAATCACACATCAAAACAACCTTCAAACAAGTTATAACAAGCATACAACAAGGATATAACATACATCATGCTTATTATCAATCAATCATTTGCTTCATCATCTTTGGGACTCAAACCGATTATTTATCAATGATACTTGTTCATCTCAAAGCTTGGGGACTTAAAACCCTTACTTATCAATACATACTCATTTCATAACTTAGGGACTTCAACCCATCAACTTAGAAAGGATACTTACTCAATTAGAGGATTAGGGACTCAAACCCATCATCAACCAAAGACATGAATCAACTCAAGATACTAAGGACTTAAACCCGTCACAACAAAACACACATAATTTCAAAACATTAGGGACATGAACCCATAGTCTAAAACAGCACAAATCACTCAAAACATTGTGGGACTTAAACCCATTGTCTATCAAGACAGAAATCAAATCAAGGAGATCAACACATACCTCCATCCCAAGTTTCTGGAATAGGAAACAAATATGGGTACTTAGACTTCATGTCCTTTTCCGCTTCCCAAGTAGCTTCCTCGTACTTTTGGTTCCTCCATAGAACCTTCACAAAGCCACTTCTTTCATACACAACCGATGAACTTGCTGATCCAAGATCCTCACCGGGATCGCCTCATAGAACAAAGAGTCTTAAATACCTATATACCTTAAGGGAACAACCTACAAAGGATCACCCACACACTTCCACAATATAGAGACTTGGAAAACCGAGTGGATGGTGTTCATACTTGAAGGCAACTCCAATTCACAGGCAACATTACCAACCCTCTTCACAATCAAGTAGGGGCCAATGTACCAGGTACTAATCTTACCCTTTTTACCAAACCTCATCACTCCCTTCATGGGAGATACTATCAAGAATACCTAAGCGCCAATGCTAAACTCTAATTCCTTATGCCTCACATCTGTAGAGAACTTTTGGTGACATTGAGTGGTTTTAAATCTATCACGAATCACTTTCACCTTCTCTAAGGCTTGGTGAACTAAATCAGAGGTAAGAAACTTTCCCTCGCCAACTTTATACCATCCAATAAAAGATCGATATCTCCTACCATACAATGCCTCAATAGCCATGCCAATACTAGAGTGGTAACCATTATTATAGGCAAACTCAATCAAAGGAAATTGTTCATACAAACTACCACCATAATCAATTATAGAAGCACACGACATATCCTCCAATGTTTGGATGGTCCTTTCCACTTGCCCATCCATTTGCATGTGGAAAGAGGTAATAAGGCACACTCTAGTACCCAAACCCTTTTGAACTAACTTAGAAAAGAGGGATTAAAATGGAGGAACACGATCTGAGATAATAGAAACTATAGCACAGTGAAACTTCACGATCTCTAATGTTGGGTGTATTTATGCATTCTAGCATCACTATTCTAGCCTTTTTAGTCTTATTTTAAGGATGATTCATTTGATATATGGGTTGATAATGAGATAAATATGTATAAAAGTTTTAAATAATGTTTTTATGATGTTCAAAGTGAGTTTCAAACAAGTTTGTACCTAAAAGATTCATTTAGAGTTCAACCCAAAAAACTAGTGTTACTAGATTGAGCTTGGTGCTTGTCTAGTTGATTTCGGTGGATTATATTGTTTTTAAACTGCTCCAAGTAATTTTTATGTGTAATTATATGTTAAAAAACTTATTTATATGATCAAGGGTCAATTGGATCAAGCCAACGGTCAAAACAATGACTTAAAGATCAAAGTGAAATTAGCCTATGCTTAGCTCGTATTTCTAGTTTGTCGTGTTGGATGTTGTGTTGTTTTGAGATTTAAATTGTTGTTTTTAATTCTATAGTATTATTTTTGAATGGATTATATTATATATGAAGGATATAAAAGCTTTAAATTAAATGAGAGCAACTCAAAAAAGCTTAGAATGGCTCAACGAAGGCACAATATGCAGATTGACGCACTTTTGGACCCCTGGAATGTCTTGGGCTCATGTAGACAGTAGTAGTGGACAATGGAAGTGTGAAAACACAAATGGATTAATAAGAGGCCCAAAATATTAACCATGTGGCGCGTGGTGGTCCTAGAGGCAACGCGGGCTCATTTCGGTGCTCCCTTGCCTTAGAAAAATTCTAAACAACAAATTCTAAAGAAGTAGGGTGATATTGAGCAAACACCTCACCTGGAGTGGGGATTTACCCAGGGTACCACCCCACCTAGTACGGGGTTCAATAACTGAAGGTTTTCTTGTCTATCATAGAAAGGGCTTGCTTCTATTCTATAAATACATGTTGCATCACGTTTTTACACATCTTTTAGCATATTTTGGAGATCAAAGGGCTGCTACAACTTCTTCATTAGGTTTTTATTATTTTTATTTAGTTTATTCATGTTTTTAGTTGTTAATTACTATTTTGTAATTATGATTATGACTATTCATGGCTAAACGCCCCCTTTCCAGGGTTGAAGCCAAAAACATGATTATTATTGCTATGGGTTAAGTTTGTTTTCTTTGCTTATCAATAGTGGTTGTTTGTTTATTCTTGTTTTAACTATTTTAAGGATTCATGAACTTTATAATACATCAATTTTCAATCTTGTGAACTCAGGAGAGGGAATAGGGCAATATAACATGGGAATAAGCAGAGTATGTTTCTTGATTCTTTATAAAATAAAAAACTTAAATTAGTATCTAGACTAGGGATATACTTAGATACCTTACTTGATTCATAAGTAGGATGATATTTGTTAAGAACTTAAGTGAATTATTACATCCCCGCTCAACGATGTAGGTGTAAGGTTCAACATAGGTAATAGATTAGAGGTTGGGAAACCATAATCGCGCAATTAACCCTATGTATCAACAACCAAGATAAGCAAGTAAATGAACTAAATACAATAGCATAATATGATTGTTCAGAGTGCTTCAAACCTGGGTTTTCTCCTATTTATTGTTACAAGATCTTTACTTTATACATTGTTTAGTTTTAATTTACAATTTCCAAACTCTTTATTTGGTTACTCTCGCATCAATTGAATCTAAGTATGAACTGAAATTAAATTATTTCCAAATCTTGTCTCTGTGGGATCGATAAATTAAATTATGACCTTTGAATATCAAATGTTAAGTTAATTCATGATCAGGAATGTCAGTAGATGTTCTCAAGCAAGTTTTGGATTTTTCGGACTTCATTTGAAACACATTTGTAAGATCAAACCAGTGGATTGAAGCGATCTCGATGCGCAGCATCGTCCATCGCATCGATGAGTATTTTTCCACAGCTCCTAGTGCGAATTACAGTGAACCGATGCGGACTCGACCCGGCACATTGGCTATCACTTCGATGTCAACAACGTGGCACATCAGTCTGTGCGTCGTTAGGCCAACTTTTCATTCATTAAAAACAGCATCCAGAGGGGTAAATGGGACATTTTCCTCACTTTGACCCAACTCCTAAAACATGAAATTCATCCCTCACAAAGAAAATTACACTCTTTTCTTTCAAATTTCTCTCAAGAGAAAAACCCTAGAATGTCAATTTCAAGATCAATTCTCAAGAACACCGCTTCAATATTCAAGAATTTAATTGTTAAGGTATGTCAAGTGTTCATACAAAGGTCCCTTACACCATTGGATTCTAAGAAACTCTTTTAAACTAAGTAAATTGATTTCATGATTTCCATAATTTGGATTGAAATGTATTCATGATTATAATGTTGATTGGGTTTCTATTCCATGATTAAGTGCAAGATTTATGTAAAAACAATTATTATGTATGTAGCATCATGTGAATTCATGTTAAAGCCTTGAAATTGTGATCCTCATGTGTTGATTAGTAGTATGTGCATATACAATGCCTTCCAAGTGTTTTATGAGTTGTTCATGTGAATTAAATAGTGACATTATATCATGTTACCATGTATACTAGTTCATGCCATTCAAGTGTTTGATAAAATGACTCTATAGATGAAATATGAACAAGTGTGCATTTTATGCTATGCTATGCAAGATCATGTGAAGCTTTACTTTTCATACTATCGAGTCCTAGGGGTATTTATACCCGACAATTTAGCTTTTTACCAAGAGCCAGTGTCAGTTACAAAATAATCTCAGTCATGTAATGATCAGTAGTACTCATAAATAGTTACAAAACTCAGGAAAAACTCAGTAGAGTCAGTATCAGTCCAGTCCAGTTCAGTATTCAGTTCAGACTTCAGTAAATTCAGTCAGTTAACATAATTCAGTAGTATTCCATCAGTCAATGGAACTCAGTAAACTCAGTTCAGTTTTGTTAGACAGTATAATCAGTAACAATTTAGTCAAGCCTAGTATAAACTAGTAATCAGTTCAGTGTCTATTCAGTTGGGAGTAGAATTCAGCATTGAGCGAGTCTAGGGTTGGGGGCTCACCCATTAGATAGGATTGAGATCCCTAGAAGCAATCCCTAAGTTCCAGAACTACGTAGCAAGCGTAGGTTATGAGATGTCTCCCATTAGATACGACCGACATACTCAGGGATCACCCACTAGTTAGGACTGATCTCAAGGGTCACCCGTTAGACTAGGACTAACCCCATAGACAGTTGTCTTTACCCGTGGCATGGTACTGACACCCTTCCAATTGGGGTTATAGGTTGGACCATAATCAGTTCAGAGAAGGGCATATCGGTTAGATGATTACCTCTTAAAATCTCAGTTTCAGATTTAGTCTCTATACCGAACTCAGTTGAGTTCTACAAATTCAGGTCTGTCAGGTACAATCACTTATCTCAATACAGAACTCAGACCAGTTCTTCAAAATTAGGACTGTCAGATATAGTGACTCAGTTATTAGATACACAGTATTAGTAAACTCAGATATCAGTAAATAAGTAATTCAGATATCAGTATCCAGTGCTATCATGATTTCATCTACAATTTACGTATTCATACATGTACTTTCATTCAATTATACTCATGTCATTCAGTCAGTATTTTTCATGCATATGAACCCATGTATCTTAGCCTACCTCACTTAGCATACCAGTACATTTAAAGTACTGGCGCATAATTTTTTTATGCTATGATATCTTATTTAATAGGTTTAGTCACACGGGCTCTCGATCATACTTAGCAGCCCGATCTATTAGCAGCAGACTTAGTGGTGAGTCCTAATAGTTCAAGGACAGACTTATTATTTTAGTATTTCAGTACTCATTTTATTTCAATAGTCAGAGTTAGTTGGAGACTTTTCCCATCAACTCCTTGTTTAAACAGTAGAGGAATTTCAGATGAGTATTTCAGATAGATGTATCAATATTCAGTATATACTTTCCGTTTGAACCTTATGGCAAGTTTTGGCCTAATTTCCACATAATAACAGTATTATTATTCAGTTATTCTGGCAGGTACCAGTCATGGATTAGCTTGTGGTCCCTCGAGATTATGAGCAACGTGTAGCGTCCGGGGTACAGACTCGGGGAATTACAATACAAGCTTCAAATCAAGCGGGAACAACTCAAAAATGCTCGGAATGTCTCAACGAAGGCACAATATGCAGATTGATGTACTTTTGGTCCCCTGGAATGTCTTGGGCACGTGTAGGTTGTAGGAGTGGTCAATGGGCGCGTGAAAAACACCAAAGGATTTAGAAGAGGCCCAAAATATTTATCATGTGTCGCATGGTGGTCATAGTAATGATTAGCCTGCGACGCGGGCTTATTTTCGTGCTCTCTTTCCTTAGAAAAAATTTGAACAACAAATTCCAGAGAGGTAGGGTGATATTGAGGTGATGCCTCACCTGGAGTGGGGCTCTACCTAGGGTGACACCCTACCTAGTCTAGGGCGTAATAACTGAAGGCTTTCTTGTTCAACATGGAAAGGGCTTGCTCCTATACTATAAATACATGTTATATCACGTTTTTACACATTTTTAGCATATTTTGGAAAGCAAGGGGCTGCTACAACCTCTTCATTAGTTTTTTACTATATTTATTTAGTTCATTTATATTTTTAGCCATTAATTACTATTTAGTTATTATGATTATGACTATGTGTGGCTAAACTCCCCCTTTTCAAGGTTGAAACTAAGAACATGATTATTATTGCAATGGATTAAGTTTGTTTTCTTTGCTTATCAATATTGGTTGTTTGTTTATTCTTGTTTTAACTATTTTAAGGATTTACAACCCTTAGAATACATCCACTGTCAATCTTGTGAACTCGGGAGAGGGAATAGGGTGATATAACATGGGAATAAGAAGAGTATGGTTCTTGATTCTTTAAAAAATAAGAAACTTGAATTAGTATCTAGGATAGGGATGTACTTAGATACCTTACTTGATTCATATGTAGGATGATATTTGTTAAGAACTTAAGCAAATTATTACAACCCCACTCAACGATGTAGGTGTAAGGTTCAACTTAGGTAATAGATTAGAGGTTGAGAATCCATAATCGCGCCATTAACCCTATGAATGAACAATCAAGATAAGCAAGTCAACCAATGAAATCCAATAGCATAATATGATTGTTCAGAGTGCTTCAACCCTGGGTTTTCTCCTATTGATTGTTACAAGATCTTTACTTTCTGCATTGTTTAGTTTTAATTTACAATTTCCAAACTCTTTATTTGGTTACTCTCGCATCAATTGAATCTAAAGTGTGAACTTAAATTAAATCGTTGCCAAATCTTGTCTCTGTGGGATCGATAACTCATCTTTCTTAAAGGACACTATATTACTTGGTAGACCACGTACACTTGTGTGTGTGCCTGAGTTGCCAACAATCTCTGCAAGATACAACTTAGCATAATCTTCCGCCGAGTAATTTATCCTCATGGGCAAAAAGTGAGCAGACTTGGTCATTCTATCAACAATGAACCAAATAGAATCACATTGATTTCGATATCTAGGAAGACCAGTAATGAAATCCATATTAATTGCCTCCCACTTCCATTCAGGCAACACAATTTGTTGGTATAACCCACGGGGCCTCATTTCCTTAACTATCGCTTATTGATACACCATTCACTTGGCCACATAGCTAGATGCATCACATTTCATACTTCCCCACCAATAGAACTCTCAAATATCATGATACATCTTGGTGGAACCGGGATGTATAGCTTACCGAGATTCATGAGCTTCGTCCATGACCCTTTCCTTCAATCCATCAACATTGGGAACACATAGCCTACCTTGGTATCTCAAGATACCATCACCACCAATCATAAAGTCCACAACTTTGTGTTTACCCATATTGCTCTTGATCTTCATCAAGTCGGGGTCCAAAGTTTGCTTCTCTTTTATCTCAACAACAAGAGATGACTGAGATGCTGAAAGCACAAATACATCACCTTCCTTGAAGTTTGCAAGTCGAACTCCAAGATTAGCCAAATAGTGAATTTTCTTTACCAATTCCTACTTATCCTCATCTAAATGGGGAAAACTCCCCATGGACAACCTACTACGAGCATCAGCGACTACATTTACCATATCAGGGTGGTAGTTAAGACTCATATCATAGTCTTTCAACAAATCGAGCCACCTTCTTTGTCAGAGATTTAACTCCTTTTGGGTAAACACATACTGGAGACTTATAATTGAAAAAAGAAATAAACATGAACCCCATATAGATAATGTCTCCAAATCATTAAAGAAAAAACTATGGCTAACAAGTCTAGTTCATGAGTATAGTAGTTCTTCTCATGAACTTTCAATTGCCTAGGAGCATAGGCCACCACTCTACCATGTTGCATTAACATGCAACCGAGACCAACTTGAGATGCATCACAGTATACCACAAAACCATCATTACCTTTGGGAAAGGTAAAAATTGGAGCTAAAGTCAATTTATCTTTCAACTTCTCAAAACAACCCTCACACACATCGGATCACATGAACTTAAGCTTCTTCTGGGTCAATTTTGTCAATGAGGCAGCTAAAGTAGAGAAACTCTCCACGAACCTTCTATAGTAACCGGCTAGACCCAAGAAGCTTCGAATATCGATTGGAGTCGTAGGTCTAGTCCACTTCTTAACCGCTGCAACCTTATGGCGGTCAACCATAATCCCTTCACTAGAGATGACATGACCAATAAAATCTATGACTTTCAACCAAAACTCATAGTTCGAGAACTTGGCATACAAATAATGATCCTTCAAAGTTTGCAACACGACACGAAAGTGATCAACATGATCCTCCTCATTCTTAGATTATACTAATATGTCATAAATGTAGACAATGAAAAACATGTCCAAGAATGGATAAAAGACCCTATTCATCAAATCCATGATTGTCATCAGGACATTGGTCAACCCAAAGAACGTGATAAGAAACTCATAGTGACCATACCATGTTCTAAAGGCAGTCTTAGGGATATCCACATCCCTAATCTTGAGTTGATGATAACCTAATCTAAGATCAATCTTAGAGAAACACTTTGAACCCTGAAGTTGATCAAATAAATCATCAATTCTAGGAAGATGATATTTATTCTTTATGGTCACTTTTTTCAACTGACGATAATCAATGCACATTCTAAGGGAACCATCCTTCCAAGGGAACCATCCTTCTTGCACATAAATAATAGGGGAGCACCCTATGGAGACACACTAGGGTGGATAAAACATTTATCTAAGAGGTCTTTCTATTGCTCCTAAATCTCTATTAACTCCGTCGGAGCCATTCTATATGGAGGGATAAAAATCGAACGAGTGTCCGGAACTAGATCAATCCAAAAATCAATATCCCTATCGGGAGGATCATTGAGAAGATTATCGATAAAAACTTTGGGAAACTCATTAACCATGGGAACGAATTCTAGAGAAGGCTCTTCCGAGTTAAAATCTTTAACTCGGACCAAATGATACAAACACCCCTTTGAAATCAACTTTTGGGCCTTTAGATAACAAATGAACCTTTCCTTAGGCACTAGGGAACCACCTTCCCATACAATGACCGTCTCATTAGGAAATTTGAACATGACCCTACGGGTTTGACAATCTAATGATGCATACCAAAAGTGTAACCAATCCATCCCTAATATGACATCAAAATCTACCATGTCCAATTCTATCAAGTTTACTAGAGTATCCCTACCACCAACTAGTATCACACACCCCTTATAGACCCTTCTAACAATCAAAGGGTCTCTGATTAAGGTAGAAATACAAAAAGGAACCGACAGACTCTTGAGACCACAATCAAGATGCACATCCACATACGGGGTCACATAAAAAATATTAGACCCTGGATCAAGAAAACAATACACATCACGAGATAAAAGTCTCAACATACCCATGACATCATCGAGAGAGTCCTGGTGAGTAGCAAGTGCATACAAGCGGTTTCAGCTAGGGTCGGTGCCAGAAATAGAAGTAGAGGAAGACATAGCGCCCTTCATTGTGAGAGTAGATGAAGTAGAAATAGGGTCTCTGTTGGCTAAAGAAGCTGCTAAGGAAGGGAATTCATGCTTCATGTGCCCAACCTAACCATAATGGAAACAACTTCTCTACTTCTCACACTGACCATGATTACTCTGACCACAGAACCTGTAAAGAGGGCGAGGTGGAACCGAATGGGCACCACTAGACTGGAATTGGGCACCCTATGCCTGAGACCCACCACAAAACTGAGTCATACGATTACTCGTAAACTTTACGTAAGGAGAGAGAATACTATTCAAGGAGAAAGAACTTGAACTCCTCCTCTTCTTTCATGGACACTTGCCACCATCACCACCACTATGCTCAGAAGACCTAAATTTTTTTCCTTGCCTCTCACTAAGCTCAACTTACTTATTTTAATCTTTCTCCACTTGTTGTAAATACACAATTAACCTAGAAATATCTATGTTCTCAATCTACAAGGCAGCCTTGCTCTCAAGGACTAACTCATGAAACAATCCCGAGATAAATTTATGCATTCTAGCCCTCATGCTAGAATCCATCTCAAGAGAATAGCTTGACAATTGATGGAATTTCTAGGCATACTCTTGAATGGACATCCTCCCTTGCTTTAAGTTCACAAACTCTTCTGCCTTTGTCTCCCTCAATTCTTGAAGAAAAAGTGGTCTGAGAAAGCCTCAGAGAAGTCCTCCCACATAGTGGGACTAGCATCAACATCTCTATACAACTCCCACTGTTTGTACCATTGGTACGCTACATCTTTAAATTAGTTGGAATCAAACTCAACGACTTCAATCTCTGAAGCATGCATATTTTGAAAGATCTTCTCCATTTCATTAATGAAGCCTTAAGGATCCTCCTCAACCTTTGTACTAGAGAACATGTGAGGGCTCAACCTCATAAATTGGCCACTTCTTATGGGCTCAGAAAAAATGATAGCTGGAGCACCATGCTTCACTTGAGAAGCTACAAATTGAGCCAAGAGGTTGATAAAGCGATGAAACTCGGCATTAGTAGCATCCATTTGAGGTGACAGAATAGGAGGGTCACTTTCATAATTGGGGTTGTTGGGGACAGGTGGAAACCTACAAAGATGGTAGGATATCGCAGCCCTAGCCTGGGTCTGAACTCCTAAAGTTGGACGAGCTTCATTCATAGGGACCTCAAAAAGGATACCTGAGTCTCAGATCTCCATAGAGGCATGATCTGGAAGATAGCAAACATAAATTAGAGAAATCCAAGACCTTAGACTCTATAGCTTGAGATTGAAACACAATTAAGGGAAACATTTCCTAAAATGTCTCATAGCTCCTCTTTTTATAAAGGTTGTGCGCCTCACACCTATAAAAGAGACTTTAATCAACACGGTATTATGGAAACCCAACTGACCATGATCATGGGCTTTGATAGCAACTTGACACGCCCCAAAATTGGTCCATGTCATATGGGCACCTCAATCCCACATGATCCAGAGGTTTCCCTGATAACCCATCACAATCATCACATCAACCACAAGGGCCAAGTGAATCCTGACCATATAATGAGATAGCAGAAAACATACTATAAGTCATAACTTAAACATGTCTAAATACTTTATAAGATTCACCAACTAACAAACATACACAAGCCCACAGTTATCCACAATACCTTTATACAAACCAAAGTTTAGAAATGTATATGTTGGGACAAGCCCCCGACAATAGGAAAACTAAATCTAAATGACTAAGTATAAATATAGGAGACCAAGGGTGAATCTCTTTTGAAGAAAGAAAGCTAACCACTCCAAAGACAATGCACGAACCGTTTCGATCGTCCAATCACTATGCAGGAAGAGAAGAAGGTGCTCCGGCCTCTATGTCCCATAGAGACATAGTGTCAGGAGACCGTTAGTGGTTGCAACACTAGCATGTAACTGAAGGATAAGGATTAAATAGAGTCATCATTCAATAACAAGTCAATATATATCATAACTTTATCAATAAATATAGATATATCTCACACTAACCAAGGGGGCAAGTCTTATCAACACTTTAGAACCACTCATTCATCATACATGCAATGGAACACTAAATATGACATGACCAAGAAATGCTATGGATTTAAATAAAAATTCATAGTTTTACAACATGGCATACAAATGATGATCCTTCAAAGTTTGCAATATGGCACGGAGGTGATCAACATGATTCGCCTCGCTCTAAGAATTTACTAAGATATCATCAGTGAAGACAATGACAAATATGTCCAAGAATGGATGAAAGACCTTATTCATCAAAATAGTGAATGTCGCTGGGGCATTGGTCAACCCAAAAGGTATGACAATAAACTCATAGTGACCATACCGGGTTTTAAAGGTAGTCTTAGGGATATCCGCATCCCTAATCTTGAGCGATGATAACCTGATCTAAGATCAATCTTAGAGAAATACTGCACACTCTAAAGTTGATAAAAAAATCATCGATTCTAGGAAGAGGATATTTATTCTTTATGGCCACTTTGTTCAACTGACGATAATCAATTCACATCCAAAGGGAACCATCCTTCTTACACACGAATAACATGGGAGCACCCCTGATAGGCATACTAGGGTGAATAAAACCTTTACAAAGAGGTCTTTCAATTTCTCTTTAAGCTCTCTTAGCTCTGCTAGAGCCATTCTATAAGGAGGGATAGAAATCGAACGAGTGTCTGGAATAAGATCAATCCTAAAGTCAATTTCCCTATCAGGAGGAACACCGAAAAGATCATTGGGAAACACCTCAGGAAACTCATTAACCATATTAATGGATTTTAGATAAGTCTCTTTCGAGTTAGAATCTTTAACTCAGACAAAATGTTAAAAACACCCTTTTGAAATCAACTTTTGGGCCTTTAGATAAGAAAAAACCTTCCCTTAGGCACTAGGGAACCACATTCCCATAAAATGACTGGATCATTAGAGAATTTGAACATGACCCTACGGATTTGACAATATAAAGAAGCATAGCAAAAGTGTAACCAATTCATCCCCAGAATGACATCAAAATCAACCATGTCCAACTCTAAAAGAGTATCCCTACAACCAAATGATATCACATATACCTTATATACCTATATAACAATCTCAGGGTCTTCGATCGGGGTAGAAATAGAAAAAGGAACTGACAGACTCTTAGGACCACAATCAAGATGCACAGCCACATACAGGGTCTCATAAGAAAGAGTAGACCCTTGATCAAGCAAACGATACAAATCATGGGAGAAAAGTCTCAACATACCTATGACAATATTGAGAGATGCCTCAGAGTCCTAGCGAGTAGAAAGTGCATACAAGCAATTTCGGCCAGCGCCGGATCCAAAAATAAAAGCAGAGGCAGACATAGCACCCTTTAATGTGGGAGTAGATGGAGTAGAAATAGGGGTCCTGTTAGCCAAAGAAGTTACTAAGGAGGGGTACATACATTGCCTGTGCCTAACCTGGTATAACGCCCCAAAAACGGGTTCCGGAGCGTCACACGGTGCTTAAGGATTCAAGTAGCCCTAAGCTAACCCTTTGAGCCTATTTCATTCAGTTCAACACAAATCAACGGGGTTTCCACAAATAACCCTCAAAATATCATTAGAGTAAAAATAATTCACCAATAAAAAGGAAATGTTGAAAACATCAAAATACGACTGATTCGTCAACTTCCAACATCTAAGCTAGTCTGACAAGCCTCTAAAAAATCAATAAAACCAGCGAGGCATTGGGACATGCCCCAACTGACTCATACTCAATTATCAAATGTAAAAAATTCTGTGAAACCAACATCAGACATCACGTCCTCGGAACATGAGGACTCACCACAACAGAAGATGTAGAACAGCGTGCCCGAAGAATCACTGTCAAACCTAGGACTGAGCACCTGAACCTAAATTCCGAGAAAATGCAGCCCACATCCAAGGATGTAGGTCAGTACCATGGAAAGGAACCGAGTATATGGGGGTGTATGCAGTTTTATAAACATCATCATCATAAATATTTATAAGAAATATGCATGATATATGAAAGACTCACATAGCCCGAAGAAAATCATCATAATCATGAGAAGATGAAATAAGTATAATAACACATGTGAGTCATCATATAATTTGTCAATCACTTTCAGTTCATCAAGAATATCAATTCTCATAATGTATATATGATTTAAATCTTTGAAAAGAATAACTTTCACAATTCCACTTTCAAATCACTTCACCATTCACCATAGACACAAGGAAACACACACACACTGGGAGATCCTATAACCGACATAAACCATGTGAGCTACATGGAATCCAACATACAACCCACTTTGGGGAGAGCCGTCCTATCCTTGCCATCGGAGTACGACGATCGATATTAAATCCACACAAACTAGTGATCACTATATAAATCAGCCTCAGGCTCACTCCTACGGGGGCACGTAGTTCTAGGGAAGTAAGGTCACTTTATACCTCCCACTAGGTGCTAAAGATTTCTCCAAGACTTAGCTCAGATCATTTCAAAGACAATCCACAACAAAACAATTTCAGTAATATATAAATATACATCGGGAGCCATCATGCTTCCCGTTTATCAAAATCAACCATGTTGTAGATTTCTTTCACACTCGAGTTCAAAACAACTCCATTAAGACCGAAAGGTCAAATCATTCAAAACATCTTAAATATTCAACATCAACGTGCTTATAACACACATTTTCTCAAAAACAGAATATCAAATGGGGTTCACAACCCAAATATCAAAATCATGATAAATATCATTCAAGATTCATGTTTTATATCACCACACATGTAAATTAATCTTTCAAAATCATAAACATCAAGATTTCATAATAATCATCATAAGATATGGGTTCATCTTCAAGTTCATAAAAATCAAATAAAAATCATGCCTTTGTAAAGAAAATTACTTTTGGGCACAAGAACGAAAGAGAGTTCTTGTTGAAAAACCCCACATACCTCAAAGGATGAACTTCAAGAATGACTTCCCGAGAAAAGGATGATCTTTGTGAATTTTTGGGTTCCCCACGTAGCCCTTGCGATAAGGATTCCGAATATATAACTATCTTGGAGAGGAGATGAATGATTCACGAACTACTTTGGTTTTTCTATGAAAACCCTAACCTTTGTTCTTGGTGTTCTTGAGGGAAAATATTGATATTTTGGAGTTAATGTGGTTTAATCCTGTGATATAACACTTAACACATCATTTAAACCAAAGCTGAATCGGATTGGACTAGGAAATATTAACCGAGCGTGATGAGGCAGGCGACGCCTGGCTTTTAGCGTTGCAATCCAAACATGACCTAGGCTCGTCTAAAAATTCTGAAACTCACCCGGAACATCCTACGACCTTTCCCCATCGCAACACAACAAAAATCTCGGAAAATGAAAGTCGAGAGGTCACGAAATAATTCATCGAAGATTCAAGGATGAAAATAAAACTAAGTGTAGAAACAAGGCTAAACACTTAGTCAAATTTTGATGTTTTTATCACACTTAGCTCATTCCAAAGGCTTTAAAAATGCAAAAAAATTCCGGGGTCTTACATTATCTCCCCCTTGGGAACATTCGTCCCCGAATGACGCTAGACATGTCAAGATTAGATAGGGAATAGAGCATACAATTGAAACCATTCGTTAGACTCATCACCACATCATTTCTCACTCCGAATGCAACATAGAATGCATAAATTCAAGAAACTACAGTTGAACACACAAGAAATAACAGCTGAACTGCTGCAACTTTTATCAAAAGTGCATGATTTAGGAAAGAACGGTACCTTAGGCTTTATCGGAGTTCGCGCAAAATAGGTGCAGGTACTTGGATGGCATATCCGCCTCAGCTTCCCAAGTTCCATCCTTAACAGATTGATTTCGCCATAATACCTTGACCAAGGGAACTTCTTTGTTCCTTAGTCTTCGGACACTGAAATCAAGAATCTCAACAGGAATCTCATCAAAAGAAAGATTTTCTTGAATGTCAGCATTCACAGAGGAATCCACTACCACAGTATCGCTAATATGCTTTCTAAGCATGGAGACATGGAATATTGGATGAATAGAGGACAACTCAGAAGGAAACTCGACCTCATAAGCTACCTTACCAACACGGCTAAGAATTTTGTAAGGACCAACATAACGGGGACTAAGCTTCCTCTTCTTTCAGAATCTCTTCACCCCCCTCATGGGTGAAATTTTTAGATACACAAGGTCACCAACTTCAAACTCAAGGTCTCTCCTTCTAACATCCGCATATGACTTCTGACGACTCTGAACAGTTTTCAACCTTTCCCCAATCAACTTAACTTTTTCCATAGCCTCGAATACCGAATTAGGACCACTCACAGTCGCTTCACCCACCTCAAACCAACCTATGGGTGATCTACACTTCCTCCCATACAAGGCCTCAAACGGAGCCATGCTAATACTAGAGTGAAAACTGTTATTATAAGAAAATTCTATCAACGGTAAGTGATCATCCCAACTTCCCTTAAAGTCAAGTGCACACGTTCTCAACATATCTTCTAAGGTCTAGATGGTTCGCTCAGCCTGACCATCGGTCTGCGGATGAAAAACAAAACTAAAAAGCACTTGGGTACCAAGACCCTTCTGAAAAGCTTTCCAAAATTACGAAGTGAACTGAGTACCCCTATCCAAAATGATAGACAAGGGGACTCCATGCAGTCTGACTAACTCTCGGATATACAAACTAGCGTAATCCTCAGCAGTATATGAAGTATGAACAGGCAAGAAATAAGAAAACTTAGTCAATCTATCAACCATAACCCAAATGGAATCATGATGGCGTCGGGAAAGAGGTAAACCAGTCACGAAATCCATATTTATCTCTTCCCACTTCCAGGTGGGAATGCTAAAATCTTGCATCATACCACCAGGTCTTTGGTGTTCAACCTTAACCTGTTGGCACGTTGCACACTTAGCCACAAATGTTGCTATATCTTTCTTCATGCCACTCCACCAATATATTTCCCGCAAGTCGCGGTACATCTTGGTGGCACCAGGATTAATAGAATATCGCGCCCCGTATGCTTCATCCATAATCCTCTGTCTCAGATCATCAACATTTGGGACACAAAATCTACCCGGCAATCTTAACACACCATCTTCCCCTTGGGAGAAAACCTCTACTTTTTGGTCCTTGACTGACTCCTTCAGTCTGACCAAACTAACATCTAAGTCCTTCTTCTCTTTCACTTCCGAAACCAAAGAGGATTCGGAACTACTCTGAACCCCTATACTACCTTCAGCAGAATCAAACAACCTAACTCCCAGTCTAGCCAAATGATTCACATCACGAGCCAACTCTTTCTTACCTTCTACCACATGCGAAATACTACCTATAGAAACTCTACTTAGGGCATATGCCACAATATTGGCCTTGCCCGGGTGGTACAACACACTCATATCATAGTCCTTTAATAATTATAACCATCGTTTCTGCCTAAGATTCAATTCTCTCTGGGTAAACACATACTGCAGACTCTTATGATCAGTGAAAACATCAACATGGACACCATACAAATAGTGTCTCCAAATTTTCAAAGCAAACACAACAGCAGCCAACTCAAGGTCATGGGTGGGGTAATTTTTCTCATGGGGTTTCAACTGTGTAGAAGCACAAGCTATCACCTTACTCTTCTGCATCAACACACAGCCCAAACCAACTCTAGAAGCATCACAGTACACCACAAAACCATCAACACCATCAGGCAAAGTCAAAACAGGGGTTGTAGTGAGTCGAGTCTGCAAATCCTAAAAACTCTTCTCACAAGATTCGGACCACAAGAGCTTTACTTTCTTTTGGGTCAACCGAGTCATAGGAGACTCTATAGAGGAGAAACCCTCAACAAAACAGCGGTAATAGCCAGTTAAACCCAAGAAACTTCGGATATCAGTCAGAGAAATAGGTCTAGGACAATTTCTAACAGCTTCGGTCTTTTGGGGATCAACTCTAATACCTTCAAAAAAAATGATATGACCCAGAAAAGCAACAGACCTTAGCCAAAACTCACACTTACTGAATTTGGCAAACAACTTGTGATCTGTAAGGGTTTGCTAGACAGTTCGGAGATGATCAGAATGTTCACCCTCACTACGGGAGTACACCAGTATATCATCTATAAACACAATGACAAACATATCCAAATATGGTCTGAACACTCGATTCATGAGGTCCATGAGAGCTGCTGGGGCATTAGTTAACTCGAAAGACATTACAAGAAACTCAAAGTGACCATAACGAGTTTGAAAAGCAGTTTTCGGGATATCACACTCCCTAACTTTGAGTTGATGATAGCCGAAACGAAGGTCTATCTTTGAGAAGTAACTTGCACCTTGCAATTGGTCAAACAAATCATCTATTCTTGGAAGGGGGTACTTATTTTTTATGGTGACTTTATTTAATTGGCGGTGATCAATGCACATACGCAAAGATCCATCTTTATTTCTCACAAACAACATAGGAGCACTCCAAGGAGAAACACTGGGCCTTATGAAACCCTTATCTAGTAGATCTTTGAGTTGCTCTTTTAACTCCTTAAGTTCTGCAGGGGCCATACGGTAAGGAGGAATAGAAATAGGCTGAGTATCGGGAAGAAGATCAATCCCGAACTCTATCTCTCTATCGGGAGGTATCCCTGGGAGATTATCCAGAAAGACATCAGAAAACTCATTGACGACATTAACAGACTGGAGAGTTGGAGTCTCAGACTTAGTGTCTTTGACTCTAACCAAATGGTAAATACACCCCTTGGAAATAAGCTTTCTAGCTTTAAGGTAAGAGATAAAATGACTCTTGGGTGACACAGAATTCCCAGACCACTCAAACACGGATGCACCCGGAAACTGAAACTTGACCATTCGGGTCCGACAATCAATAGAGGCATAAGAAGAATACAACCAGTCCATACCCAGAATCACATCAAAATCCACCATATCTAACTCAATCAGATAAGCCAACATGACTCTATGAAGAACAGTAACAGGACACTTTTTATACACTTTCTGGGCAACAATCGAATCACCCACTGAGGTAGAAACTAGGATAGGCTCAGGAATAATCTCAGGACTCATTTCAAAATTCACAACAATCAAAGGTGTAACATATGAGAAACTGTATCCAGGATCCAACAAAGCATACACATCAAACTGAAATATACGAAGCATACCAGTAACAACATCGGGAGATTCCTCCTGTTCCTGGCAGGACGGTAAAGCATAGAATCTATTCTAGCACTGCCCGCCAGTATTGCTAGAAGAGGCACCCTGAGCTGGGGCTGGGCGAGTCACTGGAACTGGAGCACTAACAGTTTGAGTCTCGGTCTGAGGGCGATAATCACGACGCCCTTGTCCATCATGTGGACAATCTCTAACTCTTTGACCCATGTCACCACACCGGAAACAACCCCTCTTCTCACCCCAACACTCACCCGAATGAGCCCTACCACACTTAGGACACAGGGGATGATTTGGCTTACTTCCAACACTGTACTGGGACCTGGATGCATATGACCTGTTACCTTGCTCCTGCCTACCTCTAGGCATGGGAGCACTAGAAGATGACGGTGTTGGCATAGATGAACGATCCTAATACTGAGGGAGATTCCCTCCTTGCGATCTAGTCTGACCCTGTCCGTGCTACTCGGACCTAGCTCTCTTATTCCCTGTCATTCTATCTCTCTCCTTAATTTTGTCTGCCTCAATCTATTAGGCATGAGTCATCATCCTAGAAAGGTTCATCTCACTATTCAGCATAGCAAACCTACACTCCTTAACCACATAACTAGACACTCCAGTCACAAACTTACTCATACTAGCTAGATTATCAGCCACTAAGTTAGGAGCAAACTTGGCCAACTAATTAAACTTTAGATAGTACTCCCTAACAGTCCTAGAGACCTATCACAAGTTCATAAACTCTTCCATCTTCACCTCCCTCATCTCAAAAAGGAAAAACTTATCCAGGAATGCATCCTGGAACTCTTGCCAAGTCGTAGGGACAGCTCTCTCACCTCTACCTTTCCTCCAAGAAACAACCCAGTCATAAGCAAGGTATTTCAACCTATATGAAGCCAACTCTACACTATGTTCCTCAGATATATGCATCACCTGAGTAATCTTTCGCACCTTCTCTAAAAACAACTGTGGATCCTCATCAAACTTGGACCCATAGAATTCTTGCTGATTCATCCGCATGAAGTCACAGATCCTGGCAGCAGCTGAATCACCTCCCTGCTGCTGTGGAGCCGAGGTCGGGTTAGCCTGAATCTTTGTAGTAACAGCTTGGGCCAGTGCCTGAAAGGCTGCCCGAAATTCAGCATGAGACACGTTTTCATTCAATGGGTCAGCGGGTTGAGGTTGATGACCATTATTATTTCTTCTAGATCGACGTGGAGGCATATTTCTGAAAGAGAAGAGCACGAATTAATAGCAGAGAGAGACACTTTAAGCACGATAGACTTCTGAAAGAAAGAATCACACTTTTCCTAAAATGTCTCATAGACTCTTGCTCATAGATGTGGCGTGCTACACACCAATGATCAAGACTCTACTTAACGCGGCTTGTCAGACTCCCTAGGACTCCTTAAACCTTAGGCTCTGATACCAAGTTTGTAACGCCCCAAAAATGGGTTCTGGAGTGTCACACGGTGCTTAAGGCTTCAAGTAGCCCTAAGCTAACCCTTTGATCCTATTTCATTCAGTTCAACACAAATCAACGAGGTTTCCATGAATAACCCTCAAAATATCATCAGAGTAATAATAATTCACCAATAAAAAGGAAATGTTGAAAACATCAAAATACGACTGATTAGTCAACTCCCAACATCTAAGCTAGTCTGACAAGCCTCTAAAAAAATCAATAAAACCAACGAGCCATTGGGACATACCCCAACTGACTCATACTCAGTTATCAAATGTAAATAATTTCGTGAAACCAACATTAGACATCACATCCGCGGAACATGAGGACTCACCATAATAGAGGATGTAGAACAGTGTGCCTGAAGAATCACTGTCGAACCTGGGACTGAGCACCTGAACCTACATTCTGAGAAAATGCAACCCACATCCGAAGATGTGGGTCAGTACCATGGAAAGAAACCGAGTATATGGGGGTGTATGCAGTTTTATAAACATCATCATCATAAATATTTATAAGAAATATGCATGATATATGAAAGACTCACATAGCCCGAAGAAAATCATCATAATCATGAGAGGATGAAATAAGTATAATAACACATGTGAGTCATCATATAATTTGTCAATCACTTTCAGATCATCAAGAATATCAATTCTCATAATGTAAATATCATTTAAATCTTTCGAAAGAATAACTTTCACAATTCCACTTTCAAATCACTTCACCATTCACCATAGACACAAGGAAACACACACACACTGGGAGATCCTATAACCAACATAAACCATGTGATCTACATGGAGTCCAACGTACAACCCACGTTGGGGAGAGCCTTCCTATCCTTGCCATCGGAGTACGACTATCGATATCAAATCCATACAAACTAGTGATCACTATATAAATCAGCCTCAGGCTCACTCCTACGAGAGTATGTAGTTTTAGTGAAGTAAGGTCACTTTATACCTCCCACTCGGTGATAAAGATTTCTCCCGGACTTAGCTCAGATCATTTCAAAAACAATCCAAAACAAAAAAATTTCAGTAATATATAAATATACATCGGGAGCCATCATGCTTCCCATTTATCAAAATCAACCACGTTGTGGATTTCTTTCACACTCGAGTTCAAAATAACTCCATTAAGACCAAAAGGTCAAATCATTCAAAACATCTCAAATATTAAACATCGGCGTGCTTATAACATACATTTTCTCAAAAACACAATATCAAATATGGTTCACGACCCAACTATCAAAATCATGATAAATATCATTTAAGATTCAAGCTTTATATCACCACACATGTAAATTAATCTTTCAAAATCATAAACATTAAGATTTCATAATAATCATCATAAGATATAGGTTCATGCTTCAAGTTCATAAAAATCAAATAAAAATCATGCCTTTGTAAAGAAAATTACTTTTGGGCACAAGAACGAAAGAGAGTTCTTGTTGAAAAACCCCACATACCTCAAAGGATGAACTTCAAGAATGACTTCCCAAAAAAAGGAGTGATCTTCGTGAATTTTTGGGTTCCCCACGTAGCCCTTGCGATAAGGATTCCAAATAAATAACTATCTTAGAGAGGAGATAAACGATTCACAAACTACTTTGGTTTTTCTATGAAAATCCTAACCTTTGTTCTTGGTGTTCTTGAGGGAAAATTTTGATATTTTTGAGTTAATGTGGATTAATCCAGTGATATAACACTTAACACATCATTTAAACCAAAGCTGAATCGGATTGGACTAGGAAATATTGGCCGGGCGCGATAAGGCAGGCGGCGCCTGGCTTTTAGCGCTGCAATCCAAACACGACCTAGGCTCATCTAAAATTTTCGAAACTCACCCGGAACATCCTACGACCTTGTTCCATCGTAATGCAACAAAAATCTTGGAAAATGAATGTAGGGAAGGTCATGAAATAATTCATCGAAGATTCAAGGATGAAAATAAAACTAAGTGTAGAAACAAGGCTAAACACTTAGTCAAATTTTGATGTTTTTATCACACTTAGCTCATTCCAAAGGCTTTAAAAATGCGGAAAATTTCCGGGGTCTTACACCTGGCCATAATGGAAACATTTGTTTCTCCCTTTGTCACACTGACAACGATCACTCTTACCACAGAACCTGCAAGGAGGGCGAGGTGGAGCTGACTGGGCACCACTTGCCTTGAATTGGGCACCCTGTGCATGGAACCTTTTTTCTAGTTTAATTTATGATTTTATTAATGGGTTAAAAAAGATCATCCATATTACAAGGTACATAAATTCAAAAATAGACCATCTACAAATTGACCTATCTATGGATCGGCCCAAAATTCTTTGACCCGACCTATCATACTTATATAAGATGAGTAGGGTTTCCAAAAAGAGCTTAACACTGAGATCTTTTCTTTTCCACCTCCTCCATCATGGATATTATCTTCAACCGTCATTTCCTTCTCCTCCAGTTGTCAGTGATAAATGCCCTTCCCGTAATGGTTCAAGATGTATCTTCTAGATTTTTTAAGTAAGATTCTTCCTTCATTACTTAGCTTATGTTCTCTGAATCTGTACGTAATTTTCTTATTTGTTGGTAACACAGATGAACTCTTCAGTATGTGGACAATGTTTTTTGGTGCTGCTCCAATGGGTCTCGTCTTTTGAACCTTTCTTTCTTTTTTAAGTAAGTGACTTGTAATCTTAAGCTTAGATCCTGACTTGTGAATATATTGTCACCTTTTTCTTCTTTTAAGTCTGTCGCTGGAATAGGGATGGAGATAAATGGAAACTCAGACCCACTGATAGTTAAAAATTCCAAGTGCCTCAGCTGTTTGAATTTAATCTGACTTGTTGACCCCTGATCTATTGAAATTTCTTTTTAGATGGATGGTGTACTTAGCATTTTCACCTTTTTGTTCAAACTCATAGAAGACTGTACATACTCTGAATGTGAAAGACTATGTTGTAGCCTTCCCAGTCCCCTTATCCTCGTACCAGTGATAGCCTGAGATATGGCATTATTGCTTATCACTATTAAGAATCTTCCTTCCTGTTACTGGTAGATTACTAAATAATGTAAATATGAACTTTCGATTGTCAAATACTAAATTAGCTAAGTAATCTGCAACTTGATTACCTTTCCTAAAAATATATCTTATTTTCACTTGCTTGCTCTATAATGACCTTTTTATTTGTTCAACTATATCTGATATTCTCCATAGTGCATCCCATTCTTGACTTATGAATTTTTGCATATCCAGTGAATCTGTTTGAATGATGATTTTATCATGACATGCCTGATTACAATGATTAACTTCTTGCATAATTGCTTCTGCTTCTGCCACCATATTATTTGTATCTTTCATTTATGCTCCTTCTGGATGCATTAAATCCCCTTTTTCATCCCTTAAACAAAATGCCCATGCACTGCTTCCTGGATTACATTTTAAAGTACCGTCTGTATTGTATTTACTCTAACCCAGTTCAGGAAATTTCCACCACTAAACTAAGTCCGACAATCACATGAAAACTTTTGGTAAGGAGAGAGAACACTAGCCGAGGAGAAAGAACTCGAACACCCTCATTTTTCTATGGCCACTTGCCACCACCACTACCACTATGCTCTGAAGGCCTAAATTGCTTGCCTTGCCTCTCACTAAGCTCAACTTGCTTCTTTTTCTCTTCTTTCACTTATTGTAAATACATAATTGACCTAGAAATATATATGTTCTCAATCAACAAGGCCGCCTTGCTCTAAAGGACTAACTCACAGGACGATCCCAATACAAACTTACGTATTCTAGTCCTCATGCTAGAAACCATCTCGGGAGCATACCTTGACAATTGATGGAATTTCAAGGCATAATCTTGAATGGACATCCTCCCTTGCTTCAAGTTAACAAACTTTTCCACCTTTGCCTCCCTCAATTCTTGATTAATGAAGTGGTCTAAGAAATTCTTGGAGAAGTCCTCCCACATGGAGGCACTAGCATCAACACCTCTAGACAACTTCCACCCTTCGTACCATTGGTACACTACATCTTTCAATTGGTAGGAAGCATACTCAATGGCCTCAATCTCTAAAGCATGCATAATTCAGAAGATCTTTTCCATTTCAACAACTAAGCCTTGAGGATCCTCCTTAACCCTCATACCGGAAAACATAGGAGGTCTCAGCCTCATAAATTGGCCAATTCTTATGGTTTCAGAAGAAATGGTAGTTGGAGAACCACTCTCCACTTAAGAAGCTACCAATTTAGTGAAGAGATTGATAGAGTGATGAAACTTGGTATTAGTAGAATCCCTCTGAGGTGATGAAATAGGAGGGTTACTCTCATAGTCAGGGTTATTGGGGACGAATGGAACCCTGCAAAGATGGTCGAATATTGCAGCCCTAGTACGAGTTCAAACTCTAGAAGTTTGATGAGCTTCGTCCATAGGGCCCTCAGAAGGGGTTGCCAGAGTCTCATATCTCCATAGAGGCGTGATCTGGAAGATAGCAAATAGAAATCAGAGGAATCGAAGACCTTAGACATTATATCTTTAGATTGAAACACAAGAAAGGGAAACATTTCCTAAAATGTCTCATAGCTCCTCTTTTATATGTGGGTTGCACTTCACACCCATAAAAGAGACTCTACTCGACAAGGTATTATGGACACCTAACTAACCATGAATCTGGTCTCTAATACCAACTTGACACACCTCGAAGCTGGTCCTTGTCGTATGGGCACCTCGAGCCTAAATAAATCAGAGGTCGCCCCGATAACCCATCACAATCATCACATCAACCACAAGGGCTGAGTGAATCCCGACCATATAATAAGATAGCAGAAAACATACTACAAGTCATAACTTAAACATGTCTAAATACTTCATTAGATTCATCAACTAGCATCCAGATATGGTTAGCGGTTGGACACTAGCATATAACTTATGGATAAGGATTAAATAGTATTATCATTCAAAAACAAGTGAATATATATCATAACCTGATCCATACATATAGACATATCACATGTTAACTAAGGGGACAAGTCTTATCAACACTTTGGAAGCACTCATTCATCTTACATGCAAAGACCGACTCTAACCTTCCACACTTATAGATTCAAGCATTTCTCATTAGTCATAGGACTTAAACTATATTCACATATCATTAAGTAAGGGACTCTAACCATATGCACATCTATTTATGTAAGGGACTTTAACCACTCACACACATCCATTTAAGTGAGGGACTCTAACCACACACACATTTATTTAAGAGAGGGACTCTTACCACTCTCGCACATTCATTCAATCAAGGGACTCTAACAATATGCTCTCCCATTTGGAAAGGGACTCTAACCTCATTCCATATTAGATAGGGGACTCTAACCCAAATCCAATTCATTTGGAGAGGCACTTAGACCTCATGAGATCTCATTATGCAAGGGTCTTTAACCGCGAGCTATTTCCTTAGGCAAGGGACTTTAACCACAGGCCATCACGACTATCATTACTCGATATTAGGACTCTAACCTTTTGTCCATGCATCCATATACATTCAATTCCACACATAAGGACTTTAACCCGTTTAGCCAATTCAACACCATACATGAACACATGGTCTACATGGGAGCCTTCATTTCTCAACAACTTCAATAGGCCAATGCCTCAATTAAAATCATCATACAATTTAAACTATGGTCCTCAAGACCCTTATGAAACATTCACACTTCATTAGCAATTCTATACCACAATTTAGTTAAACACACAATTCAAGTTCATTTTTATGTTAGGGACTCTAACCCCCTTCTTATCAATCAAACCATCAAGGTCATCAATTAAACAATACATGGTTCATTTTACCTTCACAGTATCATTTATCAAGAATATATACATATTCGGCCATTGCCTTAGTTCAAAAAAGCATCATCATGTAACTAGACATCTCACTTAGACATTTTCGCAAACACCTTGTGTACATGCCTTAACCAAGGCCAATTTCAAGGTAAAAATCATCAAGACTGGGGTTACTCAAGACCCACATGTTATACCACATACAAAAAGGATTCACGTGTGTAAACTACCATCAATAACATGTATAAAAATAAGTCTAAGCAAGAATCATCAATATACATCATTAGGCCTCAAAACCCTTTTAATTTGATTTCAAAATCACCATGGAGACTTACTAATCCAAGTGTGAAATACATGGGTTTAGAGTTATTTAGAAAGGGGACCATTTATATGCCTTAGAAAACTTCAATCACCAAGAATATTGTCTTCATTTTTTCTCTTGAAGATCCCCCTTGTAGCCCTAGCCACCAATTCTTCAAAGATGAACTTAGGAGAGTATTTAGGATGTTTGATCCATCAAAATGGATGTTTAGGAGGCTAAAAACACTTTTATAGTGAGAGGGGTTAGGATTTTATACATGGGAAATGACCACAAGGCCCTTAGATAAAAGCTGGAATTCGGACCCATCCAGGGGTGCTACTCACTTAAGGGACTCATAACCTAGGGTACGAGTGGTACCCTAAATCATACCCTAAGCTTCTACTAGATCACACACACTGTTAAGGGTATGACCATACACACTTGAGTAGTGTCCAAATGGTACGACTAACCCCTAACTCATACACATCACCCATACAAAAAATAATCCACTTTTGATCGAGGAATCACTCTAGATGATTGGTCTTCATACAATTCCTTACCTTAAGGAAGCATGGGTTTGAGCTTCGCTTATACCTAGGATAGTGAGTGACCCTTGCCACACTTCCTAGAGTACAATAGGGGGTCACCAACTCGTATCCAAAGGGTACGAGTAGTACTCTTAGTCGTACCAAGTCCAGAGACATCAAATGAGGGAATTTTTCAATGGTTCAAAGTCTAGGTATTTCAATTCTCCCCCAATTGGATCATTCATCTGTGAATGACGGGTAAGGTAAGAAATAAACACAAGATAACTTATCATCACACATCAAAACAACCTTCAAATAAGTTAGAACAATCATACAACAAGGATGTAACACACATCATGCTCATTATCAATCAATTATTCTCTTCATTGTCTTTGGGACTCAAACCGATTATTTATCAATGACACTTGTTCATCTCAAAGCTTGGGGACTTAAACCCCTTACTTATCAATATATACTCATTTCAAAGATTAGGGACTTTAACCCATCAACTTATCAAAGATACTTACTTAATTCAAGGATTAGGGACTCAAACCCATTATCTACCAAAGACATAAATCAATTCAAGATACTAGGGACTAAAACCCATCAAAACAAAACACATATAATTTCAAAACATTTGGGACTTTAATCCATGGTGTAACACTACACAAATCACTCAACACATTTGGGGACTTTAACACATTGTCTATCAAGACATAAATCAAAGCAAGGAGATCAACACATACCTCCATCCCAAGTTTTTAGAATGGTAAACAAATATGGGTACTTGGACTTCATGTCCTCTATTTCTTCCCAAGTAGCTTCTTCAAACTTTTGGTTCCCAGATAGAACCTTCACCGAAGTCACTTCTTTCATTCACAATCGATGAACTTGTCGATCCAAAATCCTTATCGGGATCTCCTCATAGGATAAAGAGTCCAAAATAACAACATCCCTCAAAGGAACAACCAACGAAGGATCACCCACACACTTTCGTAACATAGAGACATCGAAAACCGGGTGGATGGAGTTCATACTAGAAGAAAACTCCAATTCATAGGAAATATTACCAACCCTCTTCACAAACAAGTAGGGGCCAACATACCAGAGACTATGCTTCCCCAGTTTACCAAACCGCATCACTCCTTTCATGGGAAATACTTTCAAGAATACCCAACCGCCAATGCTAAACTCAAATTCCCTATACCTCACATCCACATAGGACATTTGGAGACTTTGAGCGGTTTTCAGTCTATCATGAATCACCTTCACCTTCTCTAAGGGTTGGTGAACTAAATCAAGGCCAAGAAACTTACCCTTGCCAACTTTATACCACCCAATAGGAGATCGACAACTCCTACAATACAATTCTTTAAAAGGTGTCATGCCAATACTAGAGTGATAACTATTATTATAGGCAAATTCAATCAAAGGCAAGTGGTCATACCAACTACCAACATAATCAATAACACTAGCTCGCAATATATCCTCTAATGTTTTGATGGTCCTTTCTGTTTGCCCATCCATTTGTGGGTGGAAAGTGGTGCTAAGGCATACTCTAGTACCTAAACCCTTTTGGAATGACTTCCAAAAGCGGGATAAAAATAGAGGACTACAACTTGAGATAATAGAAATCAAAGAACCGTGAAACTTCACGATCTCCTCAAGATAACTTAGCATAATCTTTTGTTGAGTAATTTGTCCTCACAGGAAAAAAGTGAGTGGACTTGGTCATTCTATCAATAATGACCCAAATAGAATCATATTGATTCTGAGATCTAGGAAGTAACGAAAACTATATTAATTGCGTCCCACTTCCATTCTGACAACACAATTTCTTGTTACAACCCATCGGGCCTCATGTGCTCAACTATCACTTAGGGACACACCATACCCTTGGCCATATAGCTAGATACATCATATTTCCTATTGCCCCACCTATAGAACTCTATCATATCATGATAAATCTTGGTGGAACTGGGATGTATAGTATACCGAGATCTATGAGCCTCAGCCATGACCCTTTCTCTATTCCATCAATATTGGGAACATATAGCCTACCTTAGTATCTCAAGATACCATCACCACTAATATTAATTGCCTTCCACTTCCATTCTTGCAACACAATTTCTTGTTACAACCCATCGGGCCTCATGTGCTCTACTATCACTTAGGGACACACCATACCCTTGGCCATATAGCTAGCCACATCACGTTTTATATTGTCCCACCTATAGAACTCTCTAATATCATGATACATCTTGGTCGAATCGGGATGTAGAGTATACTGAGATCAATGATCCTCGACCATGACCCTTTCCCTATTCCATCAATATTGGGAACACATAGCCTACCTTGGTATCTCAAGATACTATCACCACCAATTACAACGTCCATCCATATTAATTTTCTCCCACTTCCATTCTAGAAACAAAATTTCTTGTTACAACCCATCGGGCCTCATGTGCTCAACTATCACTTGGGGACACACCATACCCTTGGCCATATAGCTAGCCACATCACGTTTCATATTGCACCACCTATAGAACTCTCTAACATGATGATACATCTTTGTGGAACAGGGATGTAGAGTATACAGAGATCTATGAGCCTCGGTCGTGACCCTTTCCCTATTCCATCAATATTGGGAACACATAGCCTACCTTGGTATCTCAAGATACCATCATCACCAATCACAACGTCTGTAACTTTATGTTGACCCATATTACTCTTGATCATTATCAAGTTGAGGTCCAAAGCTTGCTTTTATTTTATCTCAACAATAAGAGATGACTGAGATACCGGAAGAAAAAATAAATCACTTATCACAAAGTCTGCAAGTCAAACTCCAAGATTAGATAAACAGTGAATGTCCTTCGCCAATTCCTACTTATCCTTATCTAAATGGGCCAAACTCCCCATGGACAACCTATTAAGAGCATTGGCGACTATATTTTCCTTAACAGGGTGCTAATATAGATTCATATCATAGTTTTTCAACAACTCCAGCCACCTTCTTTGCCTGAGAATTAACTCATTTTGGGTAAACACATATTGGAGACTGTTATAATTTGAAAAGATATCAATATGAACCCCATATAGATAATGTCTCCAAATCTTTAAAGCAAAAACCACTGCTAACAACTCTAGGTCATGAGTAGGTTAGTTCTTCTCAAGAACTTTCAATTGCCTAGAAGCATAGGCCACCACCCTACCATGGTGAATCAACAAACAATCGAGACCAACTCGCGATGTATCATAATATACCACAAAACCTCCATTACCTTCGGGAAAGGTCAAAACTGGAGTCGAAGTCAATTTATCTTTCAACATCTCAAAATTACCCTCACACACATCGAACCACAAGAATTTGACCTTCTTCTAGGTCAATTTGGTCAATGAGGCAGCTATAGTAGAGAAAATCTCCACGAACCTTCTATAGTAAACTCCTAGACCCAAGAAGCTATGAATATCAATTGGAGTCTTAGGTCTTGGACATTTCTTAACCACCACAACCTTTTGAGGGTCTACCATTATCCCTTCACTAGAGATGACATGACTAAGAAAAGCTACGACTTTCAACCAAAACACACAGTTTGATAACTTGGCGTACAGACGATGATCCTTCAAAGTTTGTAACACGGCATAAACGTGATCGACATGATCAACCTCACTCTTAGAATATACTATGATATCATCAATGAAGACAATGAAAAACATGTCTAAGATTTAATGAAAGACCCTATTCATTAAATCCATGAATGTCATTGGGGCATTGGTCAATCCAAAAGACATGACAAGAAACTCATAGTGACCATATCGGGCTTTAAAGGTAGTCTTAGGGATATATGCATCCCTAATATTGAGTTGATGAAATCTCGATCTAAGATCAATCCCAGAGAAACACTTTGTATACTGAAGTGGATCAAATAAATCATTGATCCAAGAAAGAGGATATTTATTCTTTATGGTCACTTTGTTTAACTAACAATAATCAATGCACATCCGAAGGGAAAAATCCTTCTTGCACACAAATAACGTAGGAGAACCCCATGGAGACACACTAGGGGAGATAAAACCTTTATCTAAGAAGTCTTTTAATTTCTCTTTAAGCTATCTTATCTCTGCTGGATCCATTCTATAAGGAGGGATAGAAATCGGACGAGTGTCCAGAATAAGATCAATCCTAAAATAAATTTCTCTATCGCGAGGAACACCGAATAGATCATGAAGAAATAATTCAAGAAACTCATTAACCATGGGAATGTATTCTAGAGAAGACTCTTTTGAGTTAGAATCTTTAACTCAGACCAAATGACAAAAACACCCCTTTAAAATCAACTTTTGTGCCTTTAGATAAGAAAAGAACCTTACCTGAGGCACTAGGGAACCACCTTCCCATACAATGATCGACTCATTAGGGAATTTGAACATGACCCTATGGGTTAGACAATCTAAAGAAGCATAGCAAAAGTGCAACCATTCCATCCCCAGAATGACATAAAAATCAACCATGTCCAACTTTATCAAGTCTAAAAGAGTATCCCTACCACCAACTGATATCACACACATCTTATAAACCCCTCTAACAATCATAAGGTCTCCAATTAGGGTAGAAATAGAAAAAGAACTGATAGACTCTCGTGACCACAATCAACATGCACAACTATATATGGGGTCACATAAGAAAGAGTAAACCCTGTATCAAGAAAACAATAAACATCATGAAAAAAAAGTCTCAACATACCATTGACAACATCGGGAGATACCTCAGAGACCTAGCAAGTAGAAAGTTCATATAAGCAGTTTTGGCCAGCACCAATGGTAGAAAAATAAGCAGAGTCAGACATAACACTCTTCGATGTGGCAGTAGATGAAGTAACAATAGGGACTGTGTTGGACAAAGAAGCTACTAAGAAGGGGCAGTCATGTTGCATGTTCCCAACCTGACCATAGTGGAAATATTTGTATCTCCTTTTCTCACACTGATCATAATGACTCTAACCACAAAACCTGCAAGGAGGGTGAGATGGAGCTGATTGGGAACCACTAGCCAGGAATTAGGCACCCTGTGCATAGGACCCAGCACTAAACTGAGTCTGATAAATACCCAAAAACTTTAGGTAAGGAGAGCGAACATTATCCGTTAAGAAATAACTCAAACTCCCCCACTTCTTCCGTGGCCACTTGCCACCATCATTACCATTATGATCAGAAGGCCAAAATTTCTTTCCTTATCTCTCACTAAGCTCAACTTGCTTCTTTTTCTTTTCTTCCACTTATTGGAAATACACAATTCACCTAGAAATATCCATATTCTCAACTAAAAAGTCCACCTTGTTCTCAATGACTAACTCACGGGACAATCCCAAGACAAACTTATGTATTCTAGCCGTTCTGCTAGAAACTATCTTGGGAGCATACCTTGATAATTGATGAAATTTAAATGCATACTCTTGAACGGACTTTCTTCTTTATTTCAGGTTAATAAACTTTTTTGCCTTTGCCTACCTCAATTCTTGAGAAAAGAAGCAATCTAAGAAAGCCTCAGAGAAGTCCTCCCACATGGCGGGACTAGCATCAATGCCTCTAGACAACTCCCACCCTTTGTACTATTGGCATGATACATCTTTCAATTAGTAGTTAGCAAACTCAACATCCTCAATCTCCGAAGTATACATAATTCAGAAGATTTTCTCTATTTCATCAAGAAGCCTTGAGGCTCCTCCTCAACCTTCGTACCGGAGAATAAAGGAGGACTCAACCTTATTAATTGACCAATTCTTATGGCCTCAAAAAAAATGGTAGTCTGAGCACCGCGCTCTTCTTGAGAAGCTACTAATTGAGTCAAGATGTTGATAGAGCGATGAAACTCGATATTAGTAGCATCCCTTTGAGGTAACGGAATAGGAGGTTCACTCTCATTATTAAGGTTGGTGGGGACACCTGGAATCCCACAAAGATGGTCGGATGCCACAGCCCTAGCCCAAGTCTGAACTTCAAAAGTTGGACGAGCTTCATCCATTGGACCATCAAAAGGGTTGCTTGAGTCTCAAATCTCCATAGAGGCATGATCTGGGAGATAGCAAACATAAATAAGAGGAATATAAGACCTTAGACTCTATATCTTGAGATTGAAACACAAGAAAGGGAAACATTTCCTAAAATTTCTCATATCTCCTCTTTTTATAAGTGTGGCGCGCTTCACACCTATATAAAAGACTTTACTCAACATGATATTATGGACACCCAACTAACCATGATTCTAGGATTTGATAGCAACTTGACATACCTTAAAATTAGGTCATGACGCATAGGCACCTCAATCCCACATGAAACAGAGGTTGCCCTGATATCCCATCATAATCAACACATCAACCACAAGGTCCAAGTGAATCCCGACCATATAATAAGATAGAAGAAAACATACTATAAGTTATAACTTAAAAATGTCTAAATACTTTATTAGATTCATTAACTAACCAACATACACAAGTCCACAGTCATCCGTTATACCTTTATTCAAACCGAAGTTTAGAAATGTATATGTCGGGAAAAGCCCCCAAATAAAGGATAAATGTCCTCCAAATAAAGGAAGCTCACCACTCCAAATTCAATGCACGAACTGCTTTGATTGTCTAATCATTTCACAGGAAGTGAAGAAGGTGCTCCGGCCTCTATGTCGCATGGAGACATAGCATCCGGAGATGGTTAGCGGTTAGAACGCTAGCATGTAACTCAAAAATAAGGATAAAATATCATCATCATTCAATAACAACTCAATATATGTCATAACTTTATCCATACATATAAACATATCACATGATAACGAAGAGGACAAGTCTTATTAAGACTTTAGAAGAACTCATTCATCATATATTCAATGGAGGACTCCAACCTTCCACACTTATAGATTCATGCATTTCTCATTAGGCATAGGACTTTAACTGCATTCATATATTATCATGTAAGGGACTCTAAACACACGCAAATTTATTTAGGAGAGGGACTTTAACCACTCACACACATCTATTTAAGTGAGGGACTCTAACTATATACACATTCATTTAAGTGAGGGGCTCTAACCACTCACACACATTTATTCAAGAAAAGGACTCTAACTGCATGCTCTCCCATTTGGAAAGGGACTCTAACCTCATTCCATATTAGATTGGGGACTCTAACCCCAAGCTAATTCAATTGACGAGGCATATTCACCTCATGAGATCTTATTATGTATGGAACTTTGATCACAAGCTATTTTCTTAGGCAAGGGACTTTAACCACAAGCCATCATGACTATCATTAGTCGACATTGGGACTCTAACCCTTTATCTATGCATCTATATACATTTAATTTCGCACACAAGGAGTTTAACCTATTTAGCCAATTCAACACCATATATGAACACATGGTCTTCATAGGAGCCTTCATTGCTCAACTATTTCAATAGGCCAATGACTTGATTCAAATTATCATACAATTCAAACTATAGTCCTCAAGACCCTTATAGGCCATTCACACATCATTAGTAATTCTATACCACAGTTTAGTTCAACACATAATTCAAGTTCATTTTCATGTTAGGGACTCTAACCCCCTTCTTATCCATCAAACAATCAAGGTCATTAATTACACAATACATAGATCATTTTACCTTCATGGTATTATTTATCAAGAATTCAAACATATTAGGCCATTTCCCTAGTTCAAAATATCATCATCATGTAACTAAACATCTCACTCAGGTATTTTCACAAACACCTTGTTTGCATGCCTTTACTATGGCCAAATTTATGGTAAAAATCATCAAGACTAGGGTTAATCAAGAACCACATGTTATACCATATATTACAAGAATTCACTTGTGTAAAATACCATCAACAACATGTATAAACATAAGTCTAAGCAAGAATCGTCATTATACATCATTAGGCATCAAAACCCTTTTCATTTGATTTCAAAATCACCCTGTACACTTACTAATCCTAGTGTGAAATACATGGATTTAGAGTTTTTTAGAAATGGAAATAGTTACATGCCTTAGACAACTTAAATCACAAAGAATATTGATTTCACTTTTCCTCTTGAAGATCACCTTTGTATCCCTAGCCTCCAATTCTTCAAAGATGAGCTTAAGAGAGTATTTAAGGTATTTGATCCATCAAAATATATGTTTAGGAGGCTACAAGCACTTATATAGTGAGATTTATTAGGGTTTTATACATGGGAAATAATCCAAAGGCCCTTAGATAAATGCTGGAAATTAGACCCTGTCCAGGGTTACGACTCACTTAAGGGACTCATACCCTATGGTACGAGTAGTATCCTGAATCGTACCATAGGATTCTCCTAGGACACACATATTGTTAATGTTAAAACTATACACCCTTGAGTTAAATCCAAATAATACGACTCACCCCTAACTCATACATATCACCCATACAAAAACTAGTCTACTTTTGATCGAGGAATCAGTCCATACGATTGGTCTTGGTACAACTCGTATCTTAAGGTATAATTGGTTGGATCCTCACTCATAACTAGGATAGTGAGTGTACCTCACCATACTTCCTAGGGTACGATAGGGGTTCACCAACTGTATCCAAAGGGTACTAGTGGTACTTTTAGTTGTACCAAGTCTAGAGACATCAAATAAAGGAATTTTTCAATAGTTCAAAGTCTAGGTATTTCACTTATGATGTCTTTGATTTAACAATATATATGAGTTTTCCAACTAGGTGAGTTAATTCTTGAGTCTAGGATGTTTTGGAGTAGTATTCTTGAACTTTTAATTGTGTACATAACATGCTTAGTGTAGAAACTTGAATTTTGTGTAGTCATTGTAGTACTAGCTTGAATGTTTTTCTCATAGTAGGAGTGTAGATTATCCTCTGCTTATTATTCATAGATTAAGGAGATTTTTTAGGAAGAACAAGGCTTAAAGTATGGGGTGGTGATCTGAGGTGGTTTTATGTACCTTAGTGCTGTTATCTGAGCTTATTTAGCCATGTTTTGAGGAAAATTTATGTGTTTAGTGTGTTAAAAAGATACAATTGAGAATATAAGGATTTTAATATTTAATTACAATGTTTAAGGTGTATCTCAAATATGTTTGTTCTTAATTGGGTCACTTAGAATTAAAACGAGAAAACTAGTGTTACTAGCTTGAGTTAGGTGTTGTTCTAGTGAATCTCTATGGATTCTAATGTGTTTAATGAGTTCCTAATGGTATTATTGTATAATTATGTGTGTAAAACCTTTTTATAGTAGTCAAATTTCAATTGGATCAAGCCAAGAGTCGAACAAGAAGTTAAAGATCAAAAAAGGGCAAAACTAGTTTGTAGCTTAAGTTTCTAGTTCATTGTCTTGAACATTGTGTTTTGTTAGATCTAATCCGTGGTGTTTCATGATATAGGATTCTTGGTAAGTTGATTATTATGGTATATTTATTATTAAAAAGCTGTAAATCAAGTGTAAATAATACCACAAGTCTTGGGATGGAAGGACAAGTTCTTAAAGACAAGTTTGGACGTCAAAAATGACTTTCCAATGTGCCTCCGCAATGTGCCCATGCAGCACACCCTAATCCCTGGGAATGGGAAGAATACCACACAATCCATTTCATTGGAATGAATAAGGTTCCGACCTCACTCCCTAGGAATGACAAGGGCATCGCGAACCCTATTCCCACAAAGGCAAAATTGTCCTCCTATAAATAGGATACTTAAACTTGATGGTATACATCTTGGGCGACTTTGAAACTCTGAAAGGGTATGGAAAATACTTCAATTAGGGTTTTTCTTTCTTTAATTTATTTTATTTATATATTTTATAATTTATTCATTTATCTTGATTACGGTTATGTCCATGAGTGGCTAAAATCCCCCTTTTCGAGGTTAAGGCCAAGAACATGATTACTATTTCTTTGAATTGATTTGGTTTTGATTGATTATAAAAAAAAATTGTTTATTTATTCTTTTTATAACTATTTTAAGTATTTGTGACCCTTATAATACATCTATTGTCATCTTTGTGAACCTAGGAGGGGGAATAATAGGATAAAATATGGGAGTAGATAGAGTAAGGTTCTTATTCTTTTATAAAATAAGGGATTTGAATTATCATCCAGGATAGGGATATACCTAAAAGACTTATTTGGTTTACTACATGATGAAATATAAATGTGTTTAGTTTAGTTCTCAGATCCCTTCTCAACGATGTAGTTGTGGGTCTAAGTTAGATAGGTGATCAGAGGCTTGGGACACCATGAGCATAATATTAACCCCGTGAATCAACATCAAAGATAAATAATCTAACCAATGAAGTTTAAGAGCATAGTATGATTGTTCGCAGTACTTTAACCTCGGGCTTCTCTTTATTGATGGTCCACGATCTTACTTTATTGCATTGTTTAATTTAATTTCCAAATTACAAACTATAAACTCTTTTGGTTACTATCACATCAACTTAATCTCAATTGTGAACTAAAACTCGATAGTGGCTTAACACTAGTCCCTATGCGATCTATACTTGACTTCTAAAGGGCCACTTTACTACTTGGTGAGACCACGTACACTTCCATGTGTACTTGGGTGCAACAAATCTCCTAGGGATAAAGAGTCCGATTATGAAGAAAAGATAAAGTACTTGGATAGAGAGATTGTGCGTTTTTAATCCAATGGCCAAGGTTCTAATCAAGACACTTGGTACTCAAGGAAAGAGAATCAAGGTTGGAACTACTATAGAGACATGTATAAGGATACGAGTAGAGCATGTGATGGTAACTGGAGGAGAAAATATGATAACAAGAAGAAGAGTGGTATATATGTTCCACCAAGGTATCATAATGCTGAGTCTAGTAGTTCGATAATGGAAGCATTTCTTTCTAAGATTGTTAAGGGTTATGAGAGCCAAGAAAGTTGCCTTAAGAGGATTAAGGCAGATATATCAGGGTTGATCCAGAAAGTAAAATCGCATTCCACTACAATTAAGTAGCTTGAGAAATAATTTGGGTAGATGATAGCTTCATTAAATCAGTGTCAACTGGTCACTCCTCCTAGAAATACCATTCAGAATCTAAAAACTATAGCCATTTCCTAGATATCACTACTCGGAGTGGTAAGGCTACTAATGATGCACCTATTCATATGGTTGATGATAAAAGGAATGATACTGTGGATGTTGATGAAGAAGCCAAGGCTGGAATTGAGATGTTTGTTAATAATGGCGAGACTTCACACAAATTGATGGGTGTAGAAAAATAAGTTGATAATGATAAAGGCAAAGGTAAGAAGGTAATGCCAGTGTTGAAGCCTATTCCACAATATCCTCTATATTTTCCTCAAAGGTTGAAGAAGAAAGCAGAAGAAGGGAAATATCAAAGGTTCATGTTGATATTGATAGAATTATCTGAGAATATTCCTTATGTGAAAGATTTTGAGAGCTACATGTCTAAGGAAAATTCATGAAGAATTTAGTGAATAAGAAAAAGACGGTAAGTTTTGAGCCTACTAATAATATGCACCACTATAGTGCTATTGCCTCACGATCTTTGGTTGAGAAAAGGAGGATCCCAGAGCTTTCATGATTCCTTTCACTGTGAGATCCTTAAATTTTACATGAGAATTATGTTATCTAGGACCTATTATTAATCTAATGTCGCTAGTTTATATAAGCAATTGGGGTTGGGGTCACCGAAGCCAACCTTAATGAGACTATTGATGGTCGATCATACTATGAATAAGCTGGTTGGTATATTGTGTGACATGTTTGTGAAGGTATCTTCATTCATATTCCTAGATGACTTGTGATTCTTGATTATGAGGTGGATTTAACATCCCTATCATCTTAGAAATGCCCTTTCTAGCCACGGGTAGGGCATTAGTCAACTGGAGATAGAAGAGATAAAATTTACACTTAGTAAAAAATAGGTCATTTACAATGTATTCCAATTGATGAGGAAACCAAAATATATGCAGGTAGTTTCTATGATAGATACCGTAGATGAAGATGCATTGGTTAAATCCAGTGAAGATAGACTTGGTGTTGAGGCATTGGCGGCAGTTATCATGAATTTTGATAGCGACAGTGTCGACGAGTATGATGACATGGTCAGAACACTTGTTGGCATAGGTTCTTATTCTTATACACCAAAGAATCTAGATATTGATTTGAGAAATAGAGAAACCCCGCCATCTCATCCATCTATTGAAGAGATACCGATTTTGGAATTGAAGGTCTTCCCCTCTCATTTGTGCTATGCATTCTTGGGGGGGCAATAATACCTTGTCGGTTATCATTGCAACAGATTTATTGGATTCGTAAGTTGAGGCCTTGATTTTTGTATTGCAGTGGTTTTTCGAGCCATTGGTTGGACTATTACGAACATTGTCTAAATTCAACCTAGAATTTGCATTCACAACATTCAACTTTAACCTGAGTGTGTGCCTAGTATTGAGCATCAACATCATCTGAATCCATCTATGCAAGAGGTGGTGAAGAAGTATATTATTAAGTGGTTAAATACAGGTATGGTTTATCCAATTACTGGCAGTAAGTAGGTGAGCCCGTGTTGTGTCCAAGCGCGCATGCAAGTGTACATGGTAACCCAAGTAGTACAGTGTACTTTAACAGACAATTATCGATCCCACAGAGACTTGTTCTCAGCAACAATTTAATTCTACTATTAATATGAATATTAAACAAGTGCACAAGTGACCAAGAATGTTTGAGATTTGAAACTGTAAAGTAACCATAAGCAATGCGATAATATAAGGTGCTTGAAAAAGTATGAATAATCCTACTTAACTATATAATTTTGTTGGTTTATTTAATTATCTTCGTGTTGATTCCTGAGGTTGATAACATTATTAGGGAATGGTTATCCTCTAATCATCTATCTAACTTAGAGCCACAACTACATGATTGAGCGGGGATGTGAGAACTAATTTAAATGCATTTATATTTCATGACATATATTAACCAAATAGGGAAAATTACGCTTATTCCTATCCTAACCACAAATATTTTTTAAAATCCCTCTCTGCATAAGATCCCACTCTATATATCCCATGTTCTAGTCTATTATTTCTTCTTCTAGGCTCACAATAGAAATATCAATTTATCCTAGGGGTCACAAATCTGTAGAATAGTAAATACAAATATATATGAACTACCAATAATGATAATAAACATAAAATATCTCAACTATAATCTTAAGTAATCATGTTCTTGGCCTCAACACTACATGAGGGTGTTTTGCGACTCATGGATTTACAATGAATCACAAGATTGAAATTCATGTATAACAACCAATGTAAACTAAGTGAAATATTAAGAACCTAAGATAAGCCTATTATAGTTTATTTTCATCCCTAATGGTCGTTCGAGGTGTATACAATAAAATAGGAGTGTCCTATTTATGATGGAACCAAGAGCCCATTTTAAACCATGGACGTGCCACACAAATAAATTGGCATGATAAGGGTGTGGCACGCCATTATGGTGTATTCTCACTATAATTTTACATTTTGGTTTGTTTCCAAGGGTGTATAATTCCCTTATCTTGGAGTCTATAGGGAATGTCACGCCCTAGAACTTAGAAATTCTAAATTTCATCCATGTTTGCTCCATTTATTTAGCTTTAAGTTCCTCTCTTCGTGGTTTTTTTTCAACTTCAAATTCATCTTGTGTAGCATGAAATCATTCATTTTAATATCTCACAAGTCTTACTATATCATCAAAAACCATAAATTAGTTCTTAAACACAATAGAATCCAATAAGATACTAGAACAACACATAGCTCAACCTAGTAACACTAGTTTTTTCATCTAAATTCAAAGTGATTGTTTTCATTATAAACTTGTTTAGAACACACTTTAAACATCATAAACAAGTTTCTTAAAATTCATATGCTCAATAATATGAATATAAACTTATTACACACACAAGAAGTCCTCAAATGAAACTAAATACGTAGAGATTATGAAAATTAGGTGCATAAATCCACCTGACATCATCACCCCACACTTAAAGCCTTGATCATCCTCGAACAACTCCTTACATTAAGCATCATATATGAATAAGACTTCAATATTAATACTAAAAATAAGACACTTAAGCTAGCACTTGAATAATTACACGAATAGAAATTTTCATCCTAAGCATGTCACATACACTTAAAAACTCATGAACACTAATTCAAAACATCCAAACCTTAAGAATTGACTCCACTAAGTTGGAAAACACATTCATATAACTAAATTAAAGAAATTATATAAGTCATATCTCTATCATCTAACATGTGCATTTACCATAAGAGAGTTACCCATATTCACTCACAGATATATAATTCATCACAAGAATAGGTATGAAAATCAAATTTCTCTCACTCTCACAAGGAATTAACAAGTGACATAACATGAACCATAGGATTTCCTTTAGTGTAGTGCTCTACTAATATTAGAATATCAAAGTTCAGGATCAAATAGAACTTTACGGGTTGTAATAAAAGCTAAGAGATGGGTAGAAATTATTATAGCCAATAATAGTGACTATCTTCCCTAAGCACTTTAAGACATCACATTATAAATTTAAATTCTCTCTTGACAACCAATTTCTCATCACCTCTACCTTCACACATTTCTTTTGTTTTGCCCAATCTCTTTATGCTAGTTTGCATCTATTAAGGAGGGAGTATTTTTAATCAACACATGATTTAATTTTGATAAAAAAAAATTCATTACATTACTCCCGACCACAATACATAAACTTATTCAACACCAATATTTACTATTTTGGGTCTTCGCATTCACCTTTTCTCTTTTTTAATTTGACACTCTTTAACCATATTAATTTTTCAACTAAGTGCTTAGGAGCTTTGGATCAAATGATAGTCTATCAGAAAAGGGGAATGGGATGCATATGTGGCCGCCAAAGAATAAACTAAATAATCAACGGGGATAACTAATATTATGCATAAGGATACATAATGGAGGGTATGAAATATGACTCAAAGAAATTCTTATATCATCTCTTAAACTCAACACTCTTTATTTAGCTTTTGCATACACACTAGGCAAGTTATAACCATCACAATGGAATAAGGAATATACAATAATTCATCACATCATACATGGGACATGATCATTTTAATTAGTATCTCTACATACTCTAAACCATGTAATGGCAACTAAGCCAACATCACACATGAGTCATATAAATGAGCCTAGGAGTCACAAAAGTAGTTAATCAACATATTCCACATGATTTCATATTAACTACCACTTGTATAATATAATCACACGTATCACTAGAAAGAATATCTCACTTATTTATAATATAAGAATTTTTTAAAAAATTACTCTAAAAAATAAAAAAGGGATACTGGATTCAAAGAGCGCCTGTAATACCCCAGGTTTTGGACTCAGAAAATTTCCATAAATGTTGAGCTCACTATCAAGGAAACAACTAAGACCCTATGAGTCTTAGTCACTCTATACGATTCGTGTAGTTCCTGTCATAGCTAAAATAGTAAGGATTACCTATGTTTTTATCTTAACTACGACTAGGACCCCATGATTTGTAAGGTCTAGTCATGAGTCATAGGGTGAGACTCATGACCAAACCAGTAAGGTGTCCCTGAGTCTCTACCCAGAGTGCGAGTCATGGTGATGACTCACGGATAGAAACTACGATTCATTATGAGGCCCATAGAGACTAGAAGTTTAAAATTCTTGCACAATTTCATTAAGGGCATGATGGTATTTTCCTCTTAATCCATCACTATTCAATGGAATAAAACATTACCTTAGCCCTATTTCCACCCATTTAATATAACATAAACAATCCTCTCTTTCTCAAATTCCCTGATCAAGAACAAGGCTAGGTTTCTAGGGATTAAACATCTATGGCTCGAATTGTGGTTTCTCTTCCAAATTACTTGGTGTTTCAGGCACGTATATCTTTCCTAACTTGGTTTTATATAAAATTATGTATTTAATTATGTTTTATGTGAATTTAATTATTGGGTTTTAAATGATGGGTTGATGGTTTTAAATGTTGACTGCTTGTTTGGTTGCCCTAAAGTTTTGAAACTATTATTGATACTTTATATCATGGTCTTGGAACTAAATTTGTGCATAGAGATGGAGAATGTGAAGTGGGTTATGGTATTCCCACAAAATTGTTCAAATTTGCACTAACCTCAACCCACCATGAAAATTGGTTTTGGAATATGGAAATGCACATGATTTAACCCACTTTTGAACTATTGTATTGTCTAAAAGGTTAATGGAACGTAACTGGTTTTAAAATAGACTTCATGGACATGGTTTAATTTTAAATGGTGTTATAATGCCTTGGCAATCATGGAATGGTTTTTAAATTGGAACTTAGGGGTCGTGGATTCCCCTAGGTTGATGGATAATTGGAATGGCGTAATTAAATACACTTGCAAGAATATTGGTATGATGATATCATTTGGTGATGCCTTAAAGGAAGTTTTTTTGGTTAAATAAAAAGGGTTATGTTTAAATGTTTTACTTGGTCTTAAAGAGGGTTGTGTAGCTTTTCATGGAAGGTGGAGGTCCCGAAGGGACCGATATTGGAACCTATGTTTCCCGATGTGGGGTTCTTTATGATCATGTACATATTTCACATTTTATACATACTTTTGATTGGATAGGGTCAAGGTATTTTGTCCCTTCCTTGAATTTCTCTAGTTCATGCAGCTAATATGCATTAGATCCCTTTTGTAGGGAGAGTCAGACCCATATAGCCAGTGGGTGACCTTAGGACAATTTGATTCTACGCAGTCCAGGTTAATAGTTATAAATCTCATGATAAACCTTTCTCCCTATCCTAGCATTAAGTATATATGTATATATGCATGTATGTAAACTTGTATATTAAGTTTTGATTTGATTTTGAAATGACATTATTTTAACCCTTCTCTGAGTTATATTCTAGTGCTTACCCCGCTAATTATCCCTGGAAGCTACATCATTTCATGATGTAAGGTCCTATGGGTTTTTTTGTTAGTTTGTGTAGTGTTAGATGGTGTAGTCATCTATCGTGTTTGCAATGAAGTAGTAAGCTTTCATCCTTTGGAAAGTATAGTCATTCCATTAGTTTCTTTCCATATTTTAGAATTGAAGAGTTCATATTAACATTATCATTTTCATTGTCACTATTATGGTCGGGGGCATATCCCGACCTAGTTTGATATTCTGATTGGTTTAAAGGCTTTTGTGGACACATGTTATTTGTATGGTGTTGTTGACATGGATTTTAATAAATTGAAGATGTTATGGGGGTGGTCTTTGGTCTTAGATAGTCTTGAGATACCTATTGATGAGTGGTAATCTTACCACTTATTCGCAATAATTATTCTTGCATACTACCATGTTTTGTAGTAGAAAATAAGGTATTATAAGGATTTAAGTGCACTAACACCTACATTTTGAAGATATAAGTGGACAAGGTGAACATCTGTGAAATGGAGCTAAAATGGGAGGAAATGAAAGCAAAATGAGTGCAGCTGAAAATTTGAAACAATCAGCTTTAGTTACCACGACTGCGGTCCTCAGGACGCAGTCACAGTCAGTCCAGGTGGTCAACAAAGAGAGGTCACAGAACATAACCGCGATCGCATAACATGCGGTTGAAAATAAACACACGCGATCGCAGATCAATGAAAATAGGCCCAAAGGAAAATTTGTAAAGTGTCATAGACGAATACCAAATATTATATAAGCAAAACCCTTTCTCCTTTGGGTATTGATTACCTCATAAGATAGTTTTGAATTCCAAGCTTAAAACCCTAATTTGGGAAAGTTGTAATTAACTTGGGGAGACTAACATTTCTTAGTTTCTTTGTGAAGAATGAATGCTTTTGATGACCCACATGGTATATTTCTCTTTACTTTCTTCATGAGTAGCTAAATAATTTAGTCTTGGGATTATGTTGAATTAGAGTGTGATTGTGTGTGGGTATTTTTGTGTTTTCATGGATTTTAGTTATTGAATATGGATTTCACCATTGCTTGAGCTTATGTATTGGAATTTGATGGGTGAAAACTCCAAATCTCCAAATGGGTTTGATGAGTGAAAACCCCAAGCTCTAGAACCCCTTTGTCACCCTCGAAAGAGGGATTTAGGTGAATATAAGGTAACCCATAACATCCTCGAAAAAGGGTTATTGGGGGACAAAGCAATGGTGAATAACTAAGCCTATGGTTTACTACCCTTTTCAATCTTAGAAATAAGTGTTTAGGGAGCGTAAATCATGTCAAGAGAATCATACTAGAAATATGGATGCTTAGTTGAGATTTTGGGTGGTTATACAAACTCCACACTTATTAGGTGCTCGAAAGAACCAATGGGTGAAATCATTGGGGTTTTATTGAAAGATTGACCTCAATGATCTTTGACCTAGCCTATCCGTAAATTAAAAACTAAATTCCATATTAAACCAACATTATCCCACATGTTTTACCTCTAAGGATGCGTAATCCCAAGATCTCTCCAAACCTTGAGTTCAAATCTAAGATAGAATTTACCGCCTACTTGTTGAAGTTTGTGTGAAAAGTTTTCAAATAATTCCCCCATTTATTTATACATGTTGTTTTCATTAGAATTCTGGGTAACCTTATAGTAACTTGTGCACCTAGAGGTTTGAAGTCTAAGCATTCACTCTTTGAAATTCGATCCCAATTCATATTGGGTTACTTGACAACGACCACCTCACCACTCAATCATGGGAATGAGGTGAACGTTATCAAAATGACGCCATTGCTAGGGAGTAAAATATAGATTTCACTTTTGTGGTGCTATTCTTACTTGGGAATACCCGAAGTGGGGTAATTTACTTTATTTATTTATTTTGAATATTTGTAGGTGATAAAAATATAAACGGAGCAATGAACGATGCAAGTAATTTGGGCCCCTTTGATGCCCTACTAAATAATGAGGGTCAATTAAACAAGGTAGGGCAAATAAATGCAATTCGTATCCCACCAACCAGTGGGAATGGTGTGTTTATATGACTAGCGTTATGCTTCAAATATTGCAAATGAAAGTATTATATGGGGGTTAAGCATATGAGGACCCAAATGTCCAATTTAAGAACTTTGTGGAAGTTTTTGCGTCATTTAACATAGCACATATTACACAAAAATCCATTTGGCTTTGACTTACTTTTGGGTGTGGGACCAACTATTGGTTAAAACAACCTCAGATTGAAAATACGGCTTTGCCATCGCATTCAAAACATCAATTTTAGGCTAGGTAGACCCTTGGTTCAGGTCCCAAATCTCTCAGACTTATTTTGGGCTATAAAGTGATGAAACTATAGGTGTGGGCCCCAATATTTTTCTAAATGATCTCCGATGAAAGTTTTGATGATTCCAGTGAATTTTAATTGTGGTTTACACTTAAAATTCACTATTGGATCATGTTCTTTGAATTCCTGATGAGTTTCGAGGGTCAAAAAAATTATTTTTGAGTTTGTTGTCATCTGGTGCAACCGCGATCGCGGCCAAGAGTGTAGCGACTCCAGGTAGCGTGATTACATCCCATATGAATACGATAGTGGCATCTCTTTAGCTCTAGGGTCTATATAAAGGCCCCAACACATTTTTGGGGCATTTCCCCTTCACCATTTAGACCTAGAAACCCCGAAATGATTGTAATAACTCAAAATTGGTCATGGGGGTGACTTGGGAGCTTAATTATCATCTTGTATCATGATTATCTTCAAGATTAAGGTATGAATTTCTTGAATTCATGCTTGAATTTCATAGTTTGGACCCAAAACCCTAATTTAGCTTAGGGCTTTATTTTAGCCCAAAGTATGCTTAGTTTTCACCCATTCTTTGAGGTTTATGATTCCTTATTAATGTGTGAACATTGGGTTGATCTTGGAAACTCGTTTTCCATATGTGGAACCCACTTAAGGTTTTGGTGTCATTTTTGGACCTGAAGCACAATAGTGAAATATGGATATCATTGGAATCATATTGATGAGTAGATTATGATTTTCATAGTATGATGGCATTTTGAGGATTGTAAAGTAAAGATGAGAATGTGGTGCATGAAGTAAGGTTTTTTGGTTTGGTCTTGAGGTAGTCTTCTATATACTTTTCTTCATATATAATGTGTGATATATGTTGCGTGTGAATATGGATGTTAGGCTTGATTATGAGTAGGATAACTTGGCCTTGATATATTGATATTTGAGAATTAGATGATGATTTTGGACCCATAAGATGACATGTTTATCACCCTTTTGTATCCTATTGCCTTTCATCTTTAGTTTAGATTAGTTATAGCATGGATATGATATAATGCTATGTTTGGAATATGGTCTTAGCATGTGAAGCGTGATTTGTATATTTAGCCTTATTGGGCTATTGTGGTAGTCTTAAAGCCATAAGTTTTGCAGAGTTGACTTAAGTACCCTTGTTTCTTGTTGAAGTTGCTATCTTAGGCTTGAATACATCTTACTTGACATCAATAAGATAAACTAGATACCTTAGCCTAGTTTGGGGAATAGTATACCTAATTATGGAAATTATGAATTAGAAGTGGGATCTCTCAGCCCACTTAGGACTAATCTTATATTAAGTCTTGTGGACTTAGTGCGGATGTTTGACATAGATGAGGCTAGTAAACCTTAGAACTAGGTTTCTTCATAACATGGTAACTTGTATTGATGTTCTCGGATTATGTCTTTTGATTCATGGTTATGATACTACTTATGGAACTGATATTGGGCATTTAGCAATGATATTCCTCCTAGATACGTTATGTGGCCTATAGAGAGGCTATTTCCCCTTAGACTTGATGATTGGCCTATAGAAATGCTATTTCCTCTTAGACTTGATGATTGATCTATAGAGATGCAATTTTCTCTTAGACTTGATGATTGGCCTATAGAGTTGCTATTTCCTTTAGTCATGATTGTTGGACCTATAGATACCATGTTCTTCTTGGATATGTAAATTGTCCTAGAGAAGTGAGATTCCTTATAGTCATGATATATGACCTATTGATATAACATATACAATAGACGATTACATGTATATATATATTATTCCTCCTAAATGTGAGATGCCTCTTGTGTGAGAGATGATTATATGTCTATCTTTATTATGCCTCCTAGATGTGAGATGCCTCTTGTGTGAGAGATAATTACATTATTATTGATAGTATGCCTCATATATATGAGTTGCCTCCTATATTGTGAGATGATTAGAGGTATGTTATGGCTTATAAATATGATTATTGATATCTGTCTCTGATATGTGTATGGGCCTAAGGCTGTGATATCATGTTGTAATATTTTTGGATAAATTAATGGGTCAAGGGTCGTGTTATGATATTGATTCAATAGCCGAGAAGTATTTATCATTATAAATGATGTGATTATAGTTTATGAATATTAATATGTATATGTTTGTATACATATCTCTTCGGTATGTGAAATACTCCTTACTTATCCTAGCTTGATTTAGCACTTAGTTGCATTCTTAAGGGGATTAAGGCTTGAATTTTTCACTAAGTGTTGGGGACTTAGTCATTTTCAAGACCCCTAAAATTTGAGGATTTTTATTTTGGTGTTCCTAACACTGAAATGTTAGTTTTTGAGTTAATTCATGTTTAGGGATGTAAGAAGTATGTCTCGGGGGAGTTTTAAATTTTTTGGACAATGTTTGGGGCATGTTTGGATCACGAATTCAGCAAGTCATCGTGGTAGGGATGCATCGTGGTGACATTTCCTTTGGTACGTACATCACATCGTCGTGAAGGTATTTTAGTCCAGTTCTCGATTTATAATTGAATGCATGTGTCATGATCTTTTCATAGTGTGTGAAGTTCTTATGAGGTGAAGAATGTTCATAGGAATCACTTATAACAAAGTTTAGATAATAGCCTTTGATTCGTCCAAAGTTTGGTATTCGATTCTACAAGGGTCAACTTTAAACGTGTATATCTTTTGATATACGTGGAATTTTTTGGCTCAAGGCCTACCAAATTATAGATAATTGAATTAGCTTTCAATAGATAATCCAATAAGCTTGAAAATAGTTTAGACCCCAATTATCTTAGATTAGGGCATGTCGATTATATGATACCTTCCACAATCTCAGTTTAGTATTCAGTACAGAATTCTGTTCAGGTTTGCTTGACCATATCATTCAGTTCATCAGTTATTCAGTTACTATATTTCAGTATTTCAGTTTACAGATGATTTAAGAATTATGCTTACGCTTGGTCTTGCATTCTCAGATATTACAATTTCCATGCATTCATGCTCAGCTATCTCATATTATTTAGTTAGTCCTTATCTTATATGCATAGTACCCCACAGTTTCAGTCCAGTTACTCAGACTAAGTACAGTTTAGTATTTCAAGGTCAGTATTCAGTCATCAGCTACTCAGTGTTTGGATATCAGTAGTCCATATTCATATAATAACTACTCAGTATATAGGTATCAGTTATACCTTTACTTAGATTTCAATCATTCCATCACCCAGTCATCAATTATTCAGTTAATTAGATCTGCTCAGTATATGTAATTTAGTTTTGTATGTTTTTGTATTCATGTTTTATACAATTCCAGCTTCAGTTCTACTCATCCTACAAGAGTAAATCTTTAAGAAACTAAGTGTAGTGATTCACCTGTTGTAAGATTATGTTTGATACTCAAGTTTTAAGCTACTTCAGTTTCTTGGTGAGTCTACTTACACTCAGCATGCATGTTTTAAGATTATGTATGAAATTAGTTTTACTATTGCATTCACCCTGCTTACTCAGTACATTCCAGAAGTACTGATCCATATATACATCTGTATGGATATATTTTTTCATAATATAGGTGCCAGTTGTAGTCCACACATCATGACCAGGAAATTGTAGTTTCCAGCCAGCAAGTAATGAGTTCTCCTTTTTTGGGGGCTTTATTTAGATATTATTCATGTACTTTACTTTATTACTCATATGTATTGATTAGTGGTAGCTGGAGTCATGTTCTAACTATTTATAGTCAGTATAGTAGAGGGTTCATAGATGTCAGTCAGAGTCAGTCATGTAATTTCAGATCTCTCATCAGTTTTATTAGATTGTAACTTGTATCAGTATTATAATTCTTCCTAGATTTTGTCATGATTATTTTTTTCACACAGTAAAACCAGTTATTTAATATATTAATAAATTAGTTACTTAACAGTATTCCAGTTCATGGGGTTAGGTTGGGATCACTTGTGGTTCCAAGCACCGTGTTACGACTAGGGGTTGTATTTGGTCGTGACAAACACAGTATCAGAGAAAAAGTTTCAAGTTTCCTAAGGTGTCTATGAAGCCATGTCTAGTGGAGTCCTGTAGAATGGTATGGAGTTGTCTGTACTTTTCTTCGAAAGGCTATAAGGAATTTAGGAAATGTTTCCCTTCTTTTATGTCTAAGATTGTGCAGTAGAAGTGTTCACTAAGGATCTTATTTAGCTTTTTATGTTAATCTATTCATGCCAACTCTGCCTTGTTCTTGAGGAAACAACAATAGTCAAGCTTAAAATCCTTACAGATAGAGCTTTCTTAGACAGTCCCGACCAACAGTTATGGGATTGGACGCAGCCTCAAAAGTATCCCACCAGTGACTTTATTTTCCAAAGTATGAAATATTTTATTCATGTTGATGAAAAATCATGCATTGAGTCATAGTCAAATGTTCTTTTAGATCCCTTCTCAGAATCCTAGTGTTTGTCTAGATTTAGTTGACTTTGTATCCGTGTGGCTAGTTGTATGAAGGTGAATAAATAGGCTTGAGGCAGTGTATGCAAAAATTTATGTTTGTTGATTCAAAATTAAGTATAATGATGTGTATATAATATAGAGGTATACCTAAGGTGATATGGAGTGTATTATTTCTAAGTTTTAATAGTGTGTGTATGCTTAGATAGTACCCTTGAGTTGTTACATGTTAGAATGTAAGTTTGAATCTTGGATGATTGAGCAAATAGAAAGAAGAGTTGACATTTTAGACGGTGTGAACTCACGATATGATGATAGTCCTTAAGCTTCCAAGTTAGTAAGTGTTCAAGTTATTATATGATGATTATTGGGGCTATAGAACGTTAAGAGTTGTATCTCATAAGGAAGTGTTAGCAGGGTGTTTTATACTTTCAAGTTTAGTCTTTCACTTTGAGTCATTATTTATGTGTATTGTTAGATCTTAGACCCTATAGTAAAAATGGATGTAGTTCAGTTTAGAATTTATTAAAGGGGTCCACAGACTTAAAGTGATGTCATAGATATAAGGGGGTGATGATATAACAAGTGGCTAGGTCAGGCTCTCAGATCCTAGATGTGATGCCAGTATGTGTAGAAAAGCAGTAAGAAGGATGATACCCAACCCATTCTTATCTCAGTGCAAAGTTTTTCAGTTATCACAACATCTACTCATGCCTTATATATCAGCTCTATAATCATAGTTCATATTCAGGCACATAATAGAGAATCATGTACTCTCCATTCCTGGTATAAGGAGTTCAAATTCATTCAACAGTAAGAATCATGTTCCAAGGATTTATTTACTCCAAACTCAGGTTATGCAGCTCATGACTCGTGTACTTATGTTTTACAGTATGATCAGTTCCAGTCCTCAGTAAAGTGTCAAGTTATGAATATTATCCCTTTATGTGTTAGGTCCTCATGTCCTATCCTTCCAGTGAAATTTCTTTATATGAAGATAGGGATGATGAACAGTTGCTTAGATGGGAGAAACTAAATTTTTCTTATTAAAGAAAATATTGGCGTATGCTTATTTGATCTAAGGTTATAAGTTTGAAGTAAGATTGTGGCCAAGTTTTTGATAAATGTCATGGTTAGTTGGAATTTTGTGTGTGATTTTCTTAAGAATAGCGCATGGAAATTGTTAATGATAGAGGTTTGGAATATATGAGAAAGATACTTTTATGGTTGTGTGTTTAGAAGTTCACATATGGTTATGATGATAGGCTTGAATGTCAAATTTATATATATACATGGATGAATGCATTGCGCATAAGTAAATGTCTAGTAAGGGTGGAATGTAGTTGTTGAAGTGATAATAGGAATTATGCATGAGATGAGAAGTTGTGAAAGAACACGGTGTATTGAATTCACGATTCAGACTAGTGTTATGGTGTGATGTGTAGTACCTTGTAGATTCGAGTAGGCTTGAAAATAGTTAGAGAATTCAGTTCATCTCATACTTCAATAGATAGAGTTATCAGTGCCCATGTGAATCTATTAAGTAGCCTAAAGTAAAGTGTTGTTTTGAAGTGGAATGTATAGTTAAGTATAAGCTTTCAATATAATTCAGTATGTTTAGCCTGCAATTCAGTTTAGTAGTCAGACAGCCAAGTTCCTATAGTTTTTCATCTTCTGATCTAGACTTCCTATCTGGAGTTTCATGAATATGGCCATTCCAAGGGATAGTTTGTTCGCATTTATGTAAATTGTGAATATAGTGCATTTCATGTATCATGTTTCAAAATCAGTTATGCAATCATGTTCCAAGTCATACATGTTCAGTATATTATCTTAATTACCTTAGTACAGTATCCTTAGGCTAACCAGTCTCACTTGAGGACGAATGTTCCCAAGGGGGATATATTGTAATACTTCATACTTATCCTAGCTCGATTCAACTCTTAGTTGCATGCTTAAGGGGTTTAAGGCTTGAAATTTTTACTAAGTGTAGGGGACTTAGTCATTATCAAGACCCCAAAACTTTGAGGATTTTCATTTTGGTCTTCCTGACCCTGAGACGTTAGTTTTTGAGTTAATTCATGTTCAAGGATATAAGAAGTATGTCTCGAGGGAGTTTCAGATTTTTTGAACAAGGTTAAGGGCACGTTTGGATCAAAAATCCAGCAAGTCACCACAATAGGTCCACGTTGTGGTAACATTCCCTTTGGTACGTACATCACATTGCGGTGAAGGTGTTTTCATCCAGTTCTTGATTTATAATTGAATTCATGTGGCATGATCATTATCCTAGTGTGTGAAGTGCTTATGAGGTGAAGAATGTTCATAGGAATCACTTAGAACAAAGTTGAGCTAAGAGCTTTGATTCGTCCAAAGTTTGGTATTCAATTCTACAAGGGTCAACTTCTAATGTATGTAACTTTTGATATACGTGTAATTTTTCAGCTCAAGAAACACCAAATTGTAGATAATTGAATTAGCTTTCCAATGATACAAATTTTGCCTTAATCCGATATCCGAGCGAAAAGTTATGAGCATTTTTGTCAGAACCAGTAAGCCACCATGATAAGACCGCATCATGGTGACTCTATAAACCGCATTCCAGTTGCTAATTTAATTGTCTGAGGGGAAATTATGTCTTTTCCCCTCAACCCAACCGTCCATAACATGATTTGGGGTATATCTTAGGTCGTAATTGGCCATCTTCTCCAATTCTCCTCTCAAAGAAATCCTAATCCTCTCCCAAGAACATCAATTTCATTCTCTCCAAGGAAACCAAGAATTCAAGTTCCCCAAGTTCAAGAACCTTCAAGAAAGCTTCAAGAATGGTTCTTCCTTCCCATGATTAAGGGTTTAAGGTATGTAGGAGTTCATCCATGGGTCCCCTTTCACTTATGGTGCCCAAAAAGCTTTTCTTTAATTAAAGATATGAACTTTCCCTTTTGTTTATGAAGTATCATGTGTTCAATATAAATTTAAATCATCATTTCCTTAGTAATTTGACTAAATTCATGTCCAAGGATGTTTTCCTGAAAAGTTAGGTTCTCTCATGCTTTAAGTTTTGATTCCCATGACGTATCCAATTGAATTTCATGTTATAATATCGGATTGTGAATTTTTCCATGTCTACAAGTATTTTCAAGTGAATTAATCTATTCATTCTTTGAGTTTCAAGTTTCCATGTCCTATTCCATTGGTTTTATGTTAAATCCCAAACTTATGAATTTAGTCATGCACTCATGTTGTTTTCACATGTATACCATATTCCCATGTTCAAGTTCTTGACTCTTATGTGTTTGACGAAATGTCTAAATGTTGGGTTTTGAGTAATGATCCTTTATTATGGTTTTTAAAGATTCATATGTCCTTATTGATATTTTATTTTAGTGTTGGAGGGTTATGAACACTTGATACTTAGTTGTTTACATAATTTCAGTATCTTTAGAATGATTTCTGATAAGCCATGAGTGTTGTCAATTATTTAGTATCATGATCAGTTGTTTGCTCAGTTAAGCTTAGTTCAGCCCAGTAATCAATGTCATTTAGCTAGGAGTAGGATTTACCACCGAGCGAACCCAGGGATAGGGTCTCACCTGCCAGTAGAGGGTGTGACCTTTAATAGCAATCCCTTAGTTCCAGTACTACATAGCCAGCATAGGTTAGAGATATCAACCTGCCAGTTGAAAGTAACACATATCTTATTAGAGCACTTGTCGGATGAGGGTAACGTGTTAGTCCTTCAAGACATTAGTTTAGTAAATCCACACAGCCAGTGTTAGTACCCGTGGCATGGTACTGATACCCTTTCAAATGGGGTTACAGGTTAGACCCAATTATCTTGGATTAGGTCATGTCAGTTATATGATACCTCCCACAGTCTCAGTTCAGCATTCAGTCTAGAATTTAGTTAAGGTTTGCTTGACCATAGCACACAGTTCATCAATTTTTTAGTTACCATATTTCAGTATTTCAATTTATAGATTATTTCATAATTATGCTTATGTTTGGTCTTGCATTCTCAAATATTATAGTTTCCATACATTCATGCTCAGCTATCTTATGTTATTAAGTTAGTCCTTATCTTATATGCACAGTACCCCATAATTTTAGTCCAGTTATTCAGACTAAGTATAGTTCAGTATTACATGGTTAGTGTTTAGTCATCAGCTACTCAATGTTCAGATATCAGTAGTCTGTATTCATATAACATAGCTACTAAGTATATAGGCATTTGTTATCCCTTTACTTAAATTTCAATCATTTTGTCACCCAGTTATCAGTTATTCAGCAAATCAGATCATCTCAATACATGTATGTTTGGTTTCATATGTTCATGTATTCATGTTTTATCATATTTCAGCTTCAGTTCTAATCATCCTACAAAAGTAAATATTTGATAAACTAAGTGTAGTGATTCACCTGTTCTAAGATTATGTTTGATAATCATGTTTTAAGCTACTTTAGTCTCTTGGTGAGTCTACTTACACTCAGCATGCATGTTTTAAGATTACGTATGAAATCAACTTTACTTATTACATTCACCCCCGCTTACTCAGTATATTCTAGAAGTACTGATCCATACATACGTCTATGTGGATACATTGTTTCATAATATAGGTACTAGATATAGTCCGCATATCATCACCAGACAGTTGCAGTTTCCAGCTAGTAGGTGATAAGCTCTCCTATTTTGGGGACTTTATTCAGATATTGTTCATGTACTTTACTTTATTACTCATATGTATTGATTAGTGGTATCTAGAGTCATGTTCCATCTATCTATAATCGGTATAGTATAGGCTTTATAGATGTCAGTCAGAGTCAGTCATGTAATTTCAGTTCTCTCTTCAATTTTATCAGATTGTAAATTGTATCTGTATTATAATTCATCTAAGATTTTGTCATTATTATATTTCCGCACAGTGGAACCAGTTATTTAATATATTATAAATCAATTGCTTAATAGTATGCCAGTTCATGGGTTAGCTTAGGATCACTTGTGGATCCAAGCACCGTGTTATGACTAGGAGGTATCTCGAGTAGTGACAGTATGGGACAGAGAAAGATACGGTATGATGCTTACTATTCTGCTGATTCAATACTTGTGATGGCATGCATAGATTTTGTGCGTTCATGATTATTATATCGGTAATTGATGTGATTCTAGTTGAAATACGATCTTATAACTGTTCTTCCTAATTAAGGGTCAATCTAAGTTGTAGCTAGATGACTTTTAGGTGGCTATTGTACTTGATGGATAGAAATCTAATGTATTAGTTAATGAATCTTTCTTATCTAAAATATGGTAGCTAACAATCATTAGTTAATGAATGGTGTCAGTTAATAAAAGATGGTTAGGTGATAAGTAGTAATGTGTTGTCTAGTAATGATTAATGGATATAGGATAATTAGTTGATAATAATGAATGGTGGATAAATGGCGATTTTGGTCTAGTGATAAACGTTGACTAGATGATAGATATTGGCAAATTTAAAAATATTGGTTAGATGTTATCCCATGAGTAAGAATTATGTGAAGGATAATGTTTAGGCTAATAACTAGAGGTTATGTGATGACTAGTGAACTAGTAATTCTGTTATTATAAGTGCTGGTTAATTAATAACGAGTAGTTGGGAAATATTGACTAGATAGATATTCTCTGGTGATATGTGTATGTTTATGAGTATTTTGGTGTATCTTATTCTGTAATAGTAATTGTGATGATATTGATACCCAGCAAGATTGGAGGATACTATTGTGATGATATTGATACCCGGAAAGGCCGGAGGATACTATTATAATGATATTGATACCCGGCAAAGATAGAGGATACTATTGTGATAAAATTAATACCCGATAAGGACGGAGGATACTATTAAGATGATATTAATACCCAACAAGATCTTAGAATATTGTTGTAATGATGTTGATACTCGGCAAGGCCGAAGGATATATTAAGGATATGTTGATACCTGGTAAGGACGGAGGTTAATTATAATGATGATAGTCCTAATGAGGACAGTTATGCTGATTTGTGATATTGATCGTGTACTTTGCCTTAATTCCTACATATATATTACATATCACCAGTATGCACATATGTCTATCGGATGATATGAGATGGTTTCATAGATATAGGTTAAGAATATACCTTGTGTTGTTGTATGTTGATTAGACCTTCCTATCCTAGGGCGGTGGAGGTATGGATAGGCTCAACTAGGTATTTGGTTATCTAGAGTAGCTGGTTATTCACATTGTTATTGATATTACTGTTATCATTATTATAATCATTATTATGGATAGCTTATAATAGATTGGTCTTTGATCCGGTATTTGTATTTGAGGTATGCTTTGGCATCTCCTATATTATGATTGCTTTATTATGCACGATTATTTTCTGTCTAGCCATATGGATTAGAAACCCTAAGTTTGATAGTATTTAAATCCCGATTTTATTATAATGTTGTCTCAAAATAAGAATATGATGATATAGGTTATGCTTTGAGATGACCTCATGGTTATATGTATATATACCTATATATATATAGATATATAAAGCTATGATACTACCTTATATCTCTTCCTTCATTGTTCTTGTTGTATAGTCATTGCTTCGCCTTGTATATTACTATATATATTTTTCTTTTGCTCTTTATTCGTATATTGACCTGGGATATACGGTATAGCATTGGCGTATATTGAATATAGCTAGAATAGGATAGTTCACCCTGATACTTCTTTAGTTTTATTATGTTAGACTTTTGGACATGGACAGGATAGTTGTTCCTTATTATCTCATTGACTTTTCATATGATTTCTGGACTCTTGGGTATAGTTTCCATTCTGTTTACATGTTGTATATATCTGCTTTATCTTTGGAGTTTAGTTGACAGTAGCCTACTGGGTACCATTCGTTTAATACTCATACTACGCTTCTGCAGCCTGCAGATCATAGTACAGGATATTATCGTTGATGTTTGCATCGTGCAGAGCAGCCCTAGTTCAGAGACTTACAGTGAGCTCCTAGTGTTTGGAGCATTATTTAGCTCTCTCTTATGTATTAGACTAGTCTCTAAGTTGTATTTGAAGATAGGTTGCATAATTTTATTTTTCTTGATATTTTACTTTTGTACTTTTTTTATATTAGAAGTTCTTGTACTGATACCACCAGGTTTTGGAATTATTATACATATTTATCTTTATTTCATATATTTCGCATTTTTTCCTTATATTATTGAGTAGTACATTACTAGTTGTTTCGACTTATGAGTTGGCTTGCCTACTGGTGGGTTATGGTAGGTACCATTATGACCTGAGAAGTTGGGTCATGTCAAATCGGTATCAGAGCCTAGGTTTCACTGGTGTATTAGTACAATAGCTAAGTGTTTGTAGAGCCCTGCGATTGGTGTGGAGACATCCGTAACCTATCTTCGGGAGGCTACAGTGATATTTTAGGAAATTCACTTCATGACTCCTTATCGTGTGTCTACATTCCTATGAACCTTGAACACATTCTTTGACTCTATTCTATCCTCGAAGGACAATATGATATTATCGACAGATGCCGACAAGACTAAAACACGTGTTTCAAGAATTTTAGAGCAACATTGGACTAGAGAGTCAGAGATGGATATCAAAGATCTCTAGTAGCAGCAAAAAAAAGATTTGGGAAGAGTCCCCATTACACTTGCAGCGTGTGGTATGGTTGTTCGGGCCATAGAGACCATTTTGGATTATGAGGGGCTGTATCTCGAAGTATTCCAGGATCTTGGTTTGGTTGTGTTGTGATGAGACACTGGTTCAGAGAATTCCCCTGGTATGAGATAGGTGATCAGCTAGAGTTAGACTGTATTCCCCACCATCCTAGAGTTCCTAAGACAAGTTATGATTTCAAGAGTTTGGACATAAATTTGCGAATTTCTCTCAGCGTCAGTTGGCCAGCCATTTGGGCTCAGATTATTCTCTCTATATTGATGCTGCAAGAATTGCTATGACTACAGAGAGCCAAACTACTAGTCTAGAGAGTGTCACTGACATGAGATTCCAGACATTCTGCTTCTTTAGACTAGATCATGATGTTGTGGAATCTTCAATTAGAGATGGTGGGCTTGGTGCCTAAGTTGATGATTCAGTTGGTCAGTCCGAGTTGGACCCGTTTAGATTTATTTTCCTATACTCGTCATGCATGTGACTGTGAATGTCACACAATTGGTGTGTTTTTATTTCCTACATTTATCTCTTATTATATGTATAGGGGTTTTCATACCCATTGATGATTATATGTTTTAATGAATTTATATCGGTCATTATGTGCCTTATTTTTCAATTCATGATTATGTTACTACTCTATGGTTTATTTCCTTTAGTAGTGGATGAAGTAGATCTATATTGATGTTTTACCCTATGGGTGTGGTTTTGGGTTTGAGTCCTATTTATCTTGGCACATTAGCCCTATTGTGGCCACTGAGTGGTACATGATATTGATATTTATTTTGGTACCGCCTGTTCAGTATGTTGATAGTGATATTGTTGTTTCTATTGCTACCACTATGTGAGGTTATTGATATTACTTGATTTAATTACTAGATATTGTTATATGATGAATTTGATACCCGTTGGGTAGTTGTATAGACTAGTGTTATCTAGTTAGACTTTCATTTTCTTGTGATATTATTTGGTGGATTGATTAGATATATCCCAATTTGATAATTTCTTACCCCTAGAACGGCGAGGCTGACTGTGTTCCCTTTTGGTTAGCTATATTATATTAATTTTGAGGATGTATTGTGGTATCGAAGGTAAGTGACCTTCCATGGATTTTGTGGATTTTGAGTCGGAAATTTAGTTATGTTGCCTATTTTTGAGTTTGAGATCTTTAGACTTGCTTCCTGGGTTGTGAAGGATTTTGTTTTGGCTATCCCTTTTGGTATAACCTGTTTGTGAGATGGACCAATTTGAGGTTCGTTCTTCATTTGTGGCTATTTTATCATCCGATAGCGATTTTGATGTTGATGTTGAGATGTCGTGGATTCATCTCATAGGTAGGTTGGGTCTGTACCCTTGGGATAGTTTTCCTTGTTGTTAGTGTGAAGATTAGATACTCCTTTCTTGTTGTAATGTGGTTTTTCCCTAAGTGGTATTACAGAGTTTGAGGTCGGTGACCTTTCCTGTGATCGCTTCTTAAGTTGGCAAATTAGAAACTCTTTATCTCAAGTTGTTAGTACTCTGGTGGTGGTCTTATGTCATGACCCAACTTATCAGGTCATGATGGAGCCTACCATAACCCACCAGTAGGCAAGCCAACCCGTAGTCTGGAACGACTAGTAATGGACTACTCAATAATATAAGGAAAAGAATGCGGAATATATGAAATAAAGATCAATATATAGAAGAATCCCAAAACCTGGTGGTATCATTTCAAGAGCTTCTAATATAAAAAGAGTACAAAAGTAAAATATCAAGAGAAATACAATGATACAACTTATCTCTGAAAACAACTTAGAGACTAGTCTAATACATAAGAGAGAGATAAGTAATGCTCCAAACGTCAGGATCTCACTCTAAGTATCTGAACCAGGGCTACTCTACACGATGCACACATCAATGGCGATAATCCATACTATGATCTGCAGGCTATAGAAGTGTACTATGAGTACCAACCGTATGGTACTTATTAGGCTACTATCAATTGAGCTCCAAAGTTAAAGCATATATATACAACATATAAACGGAATGGAAACACACCCAAGAGTCCAGAAATCATATGACAAGTCAATAAGATAATAATGAGCAACTATCCTATTCATGTCCAAGAGTCTAACATAATAAGACCAATGAAGTATTAGGGTGGACTATCCTATTCCAGCTACATTCAATATATGTCAACCTATACCATATATCCTAAGTCAATATACATATAAAGAGAGAAAGGAAGATATATAGTAATATACGAGGCATAGATACGACTATACAATATGAACAACGAAGGATGGGATATGTGGTACTATCATAGATTCATATAGCTTGATATATATATATATATGTATATATATATAAGAACATGAGGTCATCTCAAAGCATAACCTGTATCATCATATTCTCATTGTAAGACCTCATTACAATACTATAAAGATTTAAATACTATCATACTCGGGGTTCCTAATCCACATGGCTAGCTAGACATGAAATAATTGTGCATAGTAATGCAATCATAAGATAAGAGAGGGCGAAGACGTACCTTAAATCCTGAAGCTAGAAATAATAATAATCATAACAATGATAATAACAATATCAATAATAGCACGAATAACCGGTTACTCCAGACAAACAAATACATAGCCGAGCCTTCAATACCCCTATTGCCCCAGGATCAGAAGGTTCAATCAACATACAACAACACAAGACATATTCTTCACCCATATATATGCAACCGTCCCATACCATCTAATAAATATAGGTGCATACTGGGGATAGGAGATGCGCATGAAAGAATGAATGCAAAGTACACAATCAATATCACACCTCATCATATCTTCCCTTACTAGGACTATCATCATCGTAATCAACCTCCATCCTTGTCGGGTATCAACACATCATCAATAGTATCCTCCGACCTTGTCGGGTATCAACGTATCATCATTATATCCTCCATCCTTGTTGGGTATCAATATATCATCAATATATCCTCCAGACTTGCTGAGTATCAATATCATCACACTAGTATCCTCCGGCCTTGCCGGGTATCAATATCATCACAATAGTATCCTCCAACCTTGTCGGGTATCAATATAATCACAAGAGTATCATCCGTCTTTGTCGGGTATCAATATCATCACAATAGTATCCTTTGGTCTTTTCGTGTATTAATATCATCATAATAGTATCCTCTGATTTTTCTGGGTTATAATGCTTAACTTACATGTCAATTTAAGTGCAAGGCAGTCATCATCAATATATTTTCCCAACTTCAGAGTCGGGGTTGAATCCACGAGGAAAAATGTGAATGGAAATCAAGTTAATTCAAAATATTGAATACTACTTAAATTCAAACCAATATTACCTAAAGATAAAAAAGGGGAGATAAGTATCAACATTAATGTTCTTTTTTTTGGGGTTTTCTAGTATAAATTTGGGGCTATGAATAATTAGAATTTTATCAATTGGAACGCTTCTTGAAATTATGTATTACTAAGGGAAGTGACACATGGATACTAATAGTTAACTTCATTATTAATAGGTCAAAATGTGTGTAGGTTCAGTTATAGGTTTTGATGCTAGTCTTTCAACAAAATACAAAACTTTCACCCATTGATTCTTTCGAATACCTAATGGGTGCGTTCAATAATTGGTAACCGAACCTCAATTTAGTCATCCCTATTTCTAGGATAATACCCATGGTATAGTTAACTTCACAACCATCCTTATGTCTAAGATAGTGATAGATTAGCAAACTACACACATAATTGTCTACCATTGCTTTGATCACCACATCCCTCTTTCAAGGATGATATGGATTACTAAAGTTCACCCAAAACCCTTCTTTCAAAGATGACTTTGAGCTTTCTAGATTTTGGAGCTTTCACCCATCAAGCCCATATGGGTATTTGGGGATTTCACCCACAATTCCCAACCAAATCAATGATAAAACCCATCAACATAAATTACTAAATAGAAATTAATAATATCAAACCATACACACTTTAATCCCTATCTATACATAACCCCAAGAGGGAGATCTAGATACATATAAGATAAATAAGCAAAGATATACCCATAATCTCTATTAAAGTGATTTATTAAAGACTAAGTGAATGTTACTTCAAACTTTTGACTCCCATAAATCTCCAATGGAAGTGACCTATTCCTCCACTTAGAGGCTACTCTAATGTATTCTTCACCCAAAATTTATACAATATTTTCTTCTCCAAGTATAGAGGCTATGAACTCAAGAACAAAAACCTAACTATTGGAGAAGATAGGATATATCATGGATTAGGGTTTGAGTCTTCTTTTTGTCAAATTTGGGATCAGCCATGTACATTTACAGTTCTACCCTTAGGCTGCATTTTTCCATTATGCCACGATCGTATAGGCTTTGCTATAACCGCGCTAGACTCATGTGATCACACCTCCTTAACTTTCTTGACTTCCATGATCTCGGTATTTAGATCGTGACTATGGTACCTAAGGCCATGTCCTACTCCATGTCTTCAACTGCACTTTCTTGCTTCCTTTTGTTAATTTTTCAGTTCCAATCCACATCTTTCTATCTCATCAACTATGTGCCTACAAAATGTGGATATCAGTGCATTCAATCACATTTATGTCTCATTTATTCATTAAAAACATGGTAATGTACATGAATGTGTAGTACAAATGAGTGGTAAAATCACCACTCATCAACACCCATAACTTAAAGCTTTTGCTTGTCCTCAAGCAACACTACCTTTTACCATGAGACAATAATTATTTATGACCAAACTCCATGCCTCTGATCTCAATGTAACTTCAGCTTAGTCAATACCACAAGTACCTCGTTACACATGGGCTAAGAATTTTTCATTATACCCATCAACATAAAATACAATATCTAAGGATGCATAAGACTTCTAAGAGAAACCAAGAAGTAACAACCTATACTCTAGAAGTGACTCACTTTTGACCAAAACTAGGCTACACTCTATTTTCCTCATTGTTCTGAAGGTGACAAAATCACCCACCTCAACTCATTCACATGCCTCCTCTTAATAAAGGAAATTTTACAGACCAAGCTACCAAATATACAACAAGGAATTTAAGTGCAAAAACTCTCTCCCTCACAAAAGAACTCTCTTTGTCAACAAGTGTCATACCATAGGCTTGCCCCTATTTTTAATCGCCACTACAAAGAAAGTAAATGGATGAAGATCTCAAAGGACTTTTTGAGCTTGTAATATAGGTTTGAGTTAGGGTGGGATATCATTTGGGAACAACATGGTATCACCCTTCCTTGAACATCTACATTCACATTATTTAATCCTCCTTTTTTACTATGGGACACTCCTCTTAGATCTCTTCTCTTTTCATATGCCTACTTTTTTCCTCTCTTGTTCACCCATTTTCTTTTATTTCTTTTTCTTACAATTTTAATGTAATTTTTTCCTTTGCTTAACCCTTTATTTTTCTATTCATTTGTTTTTTATGCTTGGGTACTTAGGCATTTCACTAAAAAATCCATGGCCCTATATTTACTTCCATCAATCCTCACCACCCCAACTTAGGATTTTAGCCTCAAGTTGCATTTTCAAGTTCAAGGAGGGTATGGTTTAAAAAAGGGATAAAAAGAAGGGTTCACGACTTGTAATGTGTGTTCCAAAGAAAGGTCCAAAGGCTCAAATTGGGTAACTAAGTATTACATTTATGCATGGGTAGGCGTTTTAGGATAAGTGGTTTCCAAAATCACAAGGATGGCCTAAGATCATTTTTCCAACCAAATACAATAAAAATTAGCCTTCAGAGACTAATGGGGCAAGTTCTAGATAACACAAGTATACAAGATATGAATACAAATATCTCACCACACCTGGCATGCATAATTTTCCAAGAAGGCTTAATTGCTCACGTTAGAGATTAAATAGAAGTATCTATCACTATTCATAAGTCAAACATTTGTGGAGTCATAAAAAGAGAAAAAGTTGTATTACAAAGTTGCTCACGTCCATGCCCTTGATTATTGAAAAATATTGGACGGAGGGGGTTGCTTGTTTTACATTAGCACCATGGTTAATTTGCCAACATATGTCTACAATCGAAGACTTAGTCTCACTTTTAGGTTCAAAATAGAAAAACCAACCATATGGCTACTAAGACTTCACCAATGGTGGATAATGAGATCCCAAATTTACAGTGCCATAAGTACTCAGAATTACCCTGCATCTTTGGTTCAAAACCCAAACACGATGCCTTACCCTTAATAATGTCATCACTTAATCTATATAGGGCAAACCTCATCATACATTCCCAAAATAAAAATAAAAATAAAGTAAAAAAAACTAAAAATAACACCACATGATAATCCATGAAAATTGCAGGCACCATTAGAGTTCCCCAAATATAAAACCTCAAAAAAAAAATAGTATCCAGAATGTCATCCCAAAATAGCATTAAAAGAAATATACGGCAACACATCATCAAAATAATACAAATTCAGGGGCACCCCCAAAGAAAAGGAATACAGTGTCTACATGGCATGTGCAATAAAGAAAGAGTAAGAGGTGTCTCCCTGAATTTGTATCAAGAGTTGGTCTTTCTCGCTGACTCTGCACCATCACCACCAGCATTATCTGTAGACCAATCAGCAAGGGCCTCGTCCTCACTGTCCAACCGTGGTAAAAGTAGTTGATGATTGGGTTTCAGAACCTTGAAGATGACCTTTACCCTCTTTCATAGATTCTTGACATAATATATCTCTTCTCTCTCTTCACCATCTTCTAATGTGACTTCTTGAGGTCCCTGTATGATAAAACTAAGGTTGAATAAACTCTCTCCAATTTGGCGATTATGGATCCTTGCTTCTTCTTCTCCTCCTGATATTTCTTATAATCTGACTGAGCTATATATAAGGGGCGAGTAGTAGAGGACTCTCCCGGTCCCTGAGGCAGTCTAGAAAAAAGGTCCCTAACCATCTGTATCTGACCAGAGATATCATCGAAGGTAGTGGCTGGTGAGGGTCTATAAGAATTTCCGTCCTCCTGGGTCGACTTACTTGAGTCCATCTTCCTCTTCTATCTCTATCCTGGGGCACCCTCACCTCTGAACATGAGTGGGAAGATATGGGAGGCTGGGAGTAACCAGGTATCTATAGCATATTCCTCTACCTGTACCCTCTTGCATAGCTCTGTGATAAGGGAAGGGAGGAAAAGATGTATACCTCCATGATTCCTGAAGTACCTCCACACTGAGTGCACAATCTCTCCCACATTCAGGGTGATGCAAGATAGGATAAAATCCACCATACGAACTCTCATATCTGTGAAAATGGTCATGAGAGTGCATGGCATTACCCTACTACAATGATGTTCAGGCAAAGCCTGGCCTCAGTTGTGAAATCACTTATTAAAATGTCTCTCTTTGTGGTGGCCCAGGGAACCTCTTTGCCCGAACATAAAATATTTGCCATACAGATCCCTGGCTCACATGATTTTGCATGGAACTTCTCCATGTTAGCATTTAGGAGCGCATACACCTCGTTGATTCGCATTGTTCCGAAGTTCACTTGCTTTTCCTGAATCATCATCACTGGGTTTGTGAAAAAAGCTATGCTTAGGTTAGCATAGAATTCATGTACCAAATGCTTATTAGCAACACAGGGTTTCTAGGAAAAGCACATCCACCCAATCTGAGTGAGTCTGGTATGAAATCTTGGGAACTTATCCTCTACTTTGTCTAAGCTGATACCCCTTTCAGGGAGTAACTTAGTCCTTGGCAAGTCTGCATAGTAGAGGTTCTGGCATTGTATGGACATGAATCTAGAGTTGTCAAACTCTTCCATCTTTGAGTCTTAGAACCTGTAAATAATTCAACTCAGACCATCATTAGCATTATCATACCAAAAACATGCTGGATCAAACAGATAAACTCATATGAAAGTGTTATAGAAGGGTTTGGGGGGACAAATAGATGTGTAGAAATTTTAGTTCCTACTGTCACTGCCCTCAGGTATGGCGATCATGGAGCAGTGACCGTGAACGCGGTGTCGTGATCACGGTAATCGAGACTACAATTGTGGTATCTAAGACCTGATTTGACAGTTCTACACGTCAGTCAAAACACACAATTTTATCCCCACATTTGTGTTCTACTAGGCATATAAACATAAAGACTACGGAAGTTGAGCCTAGATATTTTGATTATACCCCTAAACTCAAAGATATAATATGAAATTCATAGGGCATTGAATCGAATACATGATGTACATGATAGTTTCAACAAGTTAAGGCATAAATCTGGGTACTCAAGACTTCCCCATTGGTGTGTACATCAACTACAATAGCTAATAACCACAATAATCTTACACAAACGTGCATTTTGCAATGAAAACATTATAATAGACCTTTCCTAAACTACAAGTTATAAGCACGCAATTATATCAACTTCAAGGAAGATGAGACAACTTACCATGTTAGAGGATGTAAGGGATTGAGAGGACACTTAGATACTCTACACAATGCCAAAAATTTGAGAGAATTTTGAAAGAGGTGAATATGAGAGAATGGCATTCGGATGGTCACTTAAACTTATTTGATCGTGATCACGGGCATACAGCCTCCGCAATTTTGGTGGCATGAATTGCGTTCACGGTAACTGAGACCAAAATTTAAGTCTCTACACTTCTCTGTTCAATCCAATATACCAACTTCACATGCTCCCCTTTTCAATGTCAATCAAAATTCCTCATAGAACTATCTTTTCATGGATTATGCATAAAAAACTGCAAAAATAAAATCTAATCTATCATGCATAAAATAAAAGGATACGGGCCACTTTTTATGGCGTGATGGGGTGTCTCCCATTGAGCGCTTAGTTTGACATCACGGCATGATGTCTACTCCACGTACTTTTGTTCTTCCACTTAGAAGATTTGAATATCTGTCTTAACTTTTATTTAGTATGCAATAAATGGCAGAGGGATAGAAGATTCAGATCTTCCAAGATAAAACATGGAAGATGTGAGGAAATGATGAGGGAGCTTCTATCTCACCATTTTGAAAACTTGAACCTTTTACCCAATTTGACATTGAACTTTCGGTTTGGATTCATAGGAAAAAGTGAAGACATCAATAGGCCACTAGGTGTACATCAGAAGTTGGAGTCCTTGGCAATTGATGGTGAGGCTTCCATGTGCTCTTTTGGAATATCAAATCCCAAAATATAGGGATTGTACTCCTTTTCTTCACAATCTCCCATTGGCCTAGGTAGATGGATTCTCATCACATCTTCTAAGAACAATATTGAAAAATGATTTGAATGAGGTCTAACCCCTAACTATGGAATTTCCTCCTCCATAGCACTTTCACACTGAAGTGAACTACAGTCTTCATAAAATATGTGCCTTGATTCTTCTTTTGACTCTAGTACCATTTATTTTAGACATCTTCCAGATCATTTGATTCGGTTTATTTGGAAATCATCGAGCATTCTTAACTACCAAGCTCATCATCATAGATAGGTTTCTCTTCTGATACAAGACTATATATGTATCAAGATATTCCAACTAACACAATAACAAAAAGATGAACAACAAGTTGCTAGTGAATCTAAATAGGCCTCACATGGCTTCACTAGACTTTGAGTTTGTGTTTTGAATAAGAAAATGAGATGAATAACAAGGAAACAATGCTATTAAATCGAAAGAGCCCCACACGGTTTCACTAGACTTTTAGATTCAACAACACAAAGCTAACAAGATTACAAAAGAGATAGAAACATGACACAATATTCAATGATCTAAGAACCCTAACAAGAGAAAGGACCCTAAGATTAATGAATATTAATAGAAAGTTCTTACTTGGGCCAAGAGGAACTCAAAGAACCCCAAGATCCTAGTTTCTAGCCAAGAGACAACACTAATATCACTCTACTAGTGAGTTTTGGAATTGGGGCTTTTCCAATGGAAGAGAGAAGTTCCAAATATATTACAAGTGTTTGTTGTCTTCAGAAATATGAATGAACTAAGGCCAAAATAACCCTAATGTTGTCTATTTATATTACACCATAAGTGAAATATAAAATGACCAACTAACCCTTTCCATGGGGTGGCCTTGAAGTGTAAGTTTATTACACTTCAAGTCTCCTCTTCACACTTAAAAATATTTAAACCATTTGGTGGGTCAAGTACCAACTCACATACGACCATTTGAATGAACATGGCTTGGAGTTTTTGTAACTCCCGAGCTTGACTACATGTGAATGGTCGTGAACTTATCGGATACCTTGATAGACCAATATTATTCCCTCCCTCTTAAGAGGAATTTGACCTCAAATTCGGAATTTGTTCATCCTCAACCGTATCCACTAGAGAAAGATCACACGGGTTGAAAGTGTTGTGCACTTGATATTCCGGTGGAAGGTCAATCTTGTAGGTGTTGTCATTGATTTTCTCAAGAACTTGGAATGGACCATCACACCTTGGCATAAATTTGGAATTCATTTGAGATGGGAATCTATCCTTCCTTAGATTCACCTACACCCAATCTCTCTATTTAAGAATGAGCTTTCTTCTTCCTTTGTTGGCTCGCCTTGCAACTTCTTGGTTTTTATTCTCCAATAGCAACCTCACCTTCTCATTTAACTTCTTTATGGACTCGTACTATTTGCTTACATCTAAGATTATCACAAGATCACTTGGTAAAGGGGTCAAATCCAAAGGGGTGAGGGGTTTGATGTTGTATACACACTCAAAGGGTGTTATCCCCATGCTTGAGTGTATAACACGATTATAAGAAAACTCAATAAACGGTAAGTGCTCCTCCCAAAAAGTCATTTTTCCCTTAACCATGGACCGTAGAATAGACTCTAAGGTCCTATTTACTACTTCCGTTTGGCCATCAGTTTGTGGGTGGCATGAAGTCGAAAACAACAACTTAGTCCCGAGCTTACCCCACATGAACTTCAAAAAGTGGCTTAGGAATTTAGATCCCTATCACTCACTATGTTCCTCGGAACACCATGAAGTTTTACAACATTATCAATAGACAAAGAGTCTACATTAGGCGTATCATCACATTTAGAACAAGGAGTAAAGTGATCTATCTTAGAAAACTAATCCACCACAACAAAAATACTATCCCAACCCCTTCTAGTCCTCAGTAATCCCAACATAAAGTCCATTGATATGTCAATCTAAGGATGGAAAGAGGGGTACAATAGGGCGTAAAACCCATGGGGTTGGAGCCGTGACTTGGCTCCTTTGCACTCAACACATTGGCCGCAAATCTGAGCCACCTCTTTGTGCATTCCAGGCGAATAAAAATATTCGTCCAAAATAATGAGGGTTTTCTAGACCCAAAAATAGCCCATTTGACCACCATTGTATGCTTCCCTCACAAACAAATCTCTCCACGAACTTGAGGGAACAAACATTCGTCTACCCTTAAACAAGTATCCATCAAATTTGGTATAGGGGTGGGAACTCCTATTCGTAACCCACCTATCCCTATCCAACTCTTCACTTTCCCTATAGATAGGAGCAAAGTGAGGGTCCTCGAGATATTAAGACTTGAGGCTTTCAAAATCCATTAACTTAGATGACAAAGTAGACACAAGCACATGTTTTTGGGATAAATCATCAGCAATCACACTTTCTTTATCCTTCTTGTAATGAATAACATCAGGGAAAGTTTCAAGAAATTCAATCCATTTGGCATGCTGCCGATTAAGCTTGTCTTGTGCCTATAGATACTTCAAGGATTCATGATCCATTTGGATCACGAATTCTTTAGGCCACAAATAATATTGCAAAGTAGCCAAGGCTCTAATCAAGGCATACAACTCTAAATCATACATAGAGTAGTTTAGAGATGCTCCTTTGAGATTTTTTCTAAAGTAGGAAATAGGCTTCAATTCTTGCATTAAAACCGCGTCTATGCCGAATTTTCTAGCATCATATTCGACCTTAAAAGTCTTGTCAAAATTCGGCAATTGTAGCAAAGGCACCGAGATGAGCATAGCTTTCAAGTCCTCGAAGGCCTTAGCTTGTTCATCTCCCCACATGAAAGGCAGGTCTTTTTTAATTACTTTAGTCAAGGTTGCGGCTATGGTGCTAAATCCTTTGAAAAAACATCTATAAAAACTAGCCAACCCGTGGAAGCTTCTCACTTTACCTACGATCTTGGGAGTTGGCCAATTTTTAATGGCGTCAATCTTAGATTCATCCACTTAGACCCCTCTTGATCTCACCAAAAATCCAATAAATACAACCTCATGGACTCCAAAAGAACACTTTTATAGATTAGCATATAACTTCTCCTTTTGGAGGACATTAAACACATATTGTAAATCATTTACATGCTCATCTAAGGACTTACTATACACCAACACATCATCAAAGTAAACAACAACAAACTTTCCATTAAATGGCTTCATCACATGATTCATTAGCCTCATGAAAGTACTTGGAGCGTTTGTTAGGCCAAATGGCATAACCATCAATTTATAGAGACCGAATTTGGTCTTGAAGGCGGTTTTCCATTCATCGCCCGATCGTATATGAATTTGGTGATAGCCACTCCTCAAATAAATTTTAGAAAACAAACACGAACCACTCAATTCATTAAGAATATCATCTAGCCTAGGAATAGGGTGATGATATTTTACCGTTATCTTGTTGATGGCTCAGCAATAAACGTACATACACCAAGTCCCATCTTTCTTGGGAACTAGTAGCACTGGGACCGCACAAGGGCTCATACTCTCCTTGATGTACCCTTTGTTGAGAAGTTCCTCAACTTGGCTTGCAATTCATTGATATCTCTTGGGTTATTTCTATAAGCCTGTTTGTGGGCAATTTTGAGCCCGACATAAAATCTATTTGGTGTACAATTCATCGAAGTGGGGGTAGACCTTGTGGAAGTTCTTTGGTAAAATAATCTTCATAAACCTGCAACACACAATAAATCAAACAAGAAATAGAAGAATTAGTGGGGTTAGTGTTAAAATAATGCGCCAAAAGAAGCATGGGTGTGTCCTCATCATGATCCACAAAGATCTCCTTATTTCTAACCAACATAACCATGTTTTCTTTTCCATTTGATATTTAGGTAGCCCCAGATACCCTAACTACCCCACCTACGAGTTCCCCCTCTTTTTCTTTATTTTTGGATTTCTTCCCCCTTTCTTTTAATTCTCTCATCCTTTGATGCAACTCGTTCACTTATGAAGGCAAAAGTGGATGAAGTGTGACCTTTTGGCCATACTTATCAAGTGTATATCGATTAGATATACCATTATGTTTGGTATACCTATCATATTCCCAAGGTCTACCTAACAACAAGTGACACACTTACATTGGTATCAGGTTACAAAGAACTTCGTCATGGTAGTTTTCTACCTTAAACTGTATCACACATTGCCTCATGACTTCCAATTCACCACATTCATTCAACTATTTCAACTTGTAAGGGCTAGTATAAAGTGTAGTTGGAAATTTCAATAAGTTCACTATAGAAACACTAACAACATTTGCACAACTACCACTATCTATCACCAAAGTGAACACACTTCCCTTCACAAGACATTTAGTATGGAATAGATTCTCTCGTTGGCTAAGATCATCTATCACTTTACTAATCATGGCATGCCTCACTAAAAAGTTTGTAACTACGCACTCCCTTTCTTGCGGATAAGAATCCTCACAATCATCATCATCATCATGTTGCTCCCTCTCGGTCGTCTCTCCATTTTGAGGCTCGACCTCATTGTCTTCTTTTTTAAGACCCACCTCCTCACCAAGGTAATACAATCTCCCTTCCCTTAGGATCATATTGCATCGGTTTGTACATTCATTGGCTTTATGTCCCCAACCTTGGCACTTAAAACATTGGAACCCTTTTGAATTAGGATACTTGTGAGCTTATTGCCGGGGAGGAACTTTAAGGACTGCTTTAGGCCCAGGCAACCTTGTAGTGGTATGTTGGTCCTTGTTTTTTATCCAACCCAAATAGGATTGAACCATATTAATACACCCAGATTACAACTTTCTTACAAAGTGTAAGCGGTCGCTGTCAAATATAGAACCCAACTAGGTTGGGGTCGAATCCCACAGGGAATATGGTGCTAATTAAGTTGTGTGCAGATTAGTTGACTTTTAATATTTAATTTTTGTAAAAAAAAAAGGGGGATTTGATCCAGTTCACAAATTAATGGTTTTAGTTTAACAAGATGAAGTATGTGTGGTAGTGTTCAAATTCAGAGAAATAGGAAGCTAGGGTTATGTCCACCTTGTAGTTTTCAATACTTTCTAACTATGGGCTTTATGAATTCATACATGCATCATGCTTACAGAGAAGTGTATTGTATTTGATAACATAATCCTAGTGTTTCTCAACCATCAAAGACTAATTCACTTTAGTTTTCTCGAATCAAATGTGTTTACAAAAGCAATACGAAATCTCTAAGTAGTTAATCCTGTTAAGGCATTAACATATGAAATAGGTGTTGGAAATCTAATTTTCTTGTCACTACACTCTTTTTCGAACAACAACCTTTCTATCCAACAAGTTGTGCTTTAAGAAACATCCTCTATGTTTGCAACCATGAGAATTAAAGATAAACGAAGAGAGTATGATGTAAACAAATCAATGCATAATGAATTCAAAACCCAAAGTAATAGATTGTATGCTACAAGGCTTCCATAAACCTAAGTAATAAAATTAGCTACTCATGAATAAAATGGTAATCACAATAGAAATATTCATCATACCAAAAACTCGAAGACGATCTTGGTGTGAGAATAGTGAAAACAAGAGAGAAACATTTTCTCTCTCCACCCTAAGCCGTTATTCCCTACTTCAAAATACTATCCAATATTCAATAATCAATAAAAATTCAGTATCAAGTCTTTTAATAATCTCTTTTCTCATAATTGCTTTCTAAGTCTCTAAACTAATTATTAATGACAAATTAGTCTTGGACATAGTTTCTAGGAACCATATTTGGTCCAACAAGCTACTTTTCTCTTGTGTGATTTGTCATCCGCAATATGTAGTCCCATCATGTCTCTATCTACCTCATTAACACCTAAAATAATGCTAATCACATAGGTTAGCTCAATTACATCAAAGTAGAGTAAAAACATAAGAAACTAGGCACTTTGTTCTCAAAACTTAGCTAAAATATGTGTAAGTTATAGTGCTTAGGCGTATAAATACACCCAAGATCACCACCCCACACTTAAAGCTTTGTTCATCCTCGAACAACTTATCCATTTATGCATACTACACAAGTCTTAACACCTACAAAGAAAAAACAAGATGCTCAAATAGGCTCACACAACAATTATGAACAAAAAGTAATTTCATGGATCATTACTAGAGACAACCTACCCTCAAGAATAGACTCATTAACTTGGCAAATTCATGCATACCGTTTAAGCAAAAAAATCATATAAATTACCCAACCTTCATTAACCATGTGCCCTCACAACTAGAAAGTTACCCATAATCACTCACAATCATGCAATTTCTAACAAAATGGGTACAAGAATCAAGTTGCGCTCACTCTTATAAAGAATTCTCAAATTACAACTGATGATCATATGCTTTCCCTTAGTGTAATGCTCCACTAATATCAGAATTCTAACATTAGGATCAAATAGGTCTTTTATGGGTTGTAATGTAGGCTAAAGGATAGGAAGGAACTATTTTGGCCAGAAATAGTGACTATCTTACCTAAGCGCTTTAAGACACTACATTATGCAACTAAGACCAATTTCTAACAACCAATTTACACCACTTTCATTTACCCATATCTTTGGTTTTCACCCCATCTCATTAAACTCAATTAATAACACTATGGTGGGAGTATGCAACTCTTTCAAATATTTTTTTTCTTTTTTTACACCCATTTCACATTATGCACCCCTATGATAGCCACCCTCAACTTAAGCGATTTGCCTTAGTTGAGGTGCACAATTGCCTTAGTTGAGGTGCACAATGTCCAAGAAGGACTAGGGCCAAAACAGGTTCATTGTAACATGTTAGGTATAAAATTTGAAACTTTTTCAACAATTTTTGCTACTCCCAACCACATCAATTTCACACGCCAATAACTAGCCTTTGGGGCATCAATTTTACCTTTTTTCCTCTTATGGTCAAACTCCTAACTCAAATTGATTTTACCTTAAAGCGCTTAGGAGCTTTTGGATCAAATTACAGTCTATTCAAAATGGGTTAGGCTATATATGAGGCTAATAAAAGAACAAGATAAAGGCTCAATGGGGCTAACTAAGATAATGTGCAAAGGTAGGTCAGAAGAAGGGATGAACAATGGATATCAAAGAAATGCCTAAATCATCTCCTAAACTCACAATCTTTATTTTGCTTTGCACACACCAGGCAAGTTATAGCATCAGTTGCAATAAGGAATATGCAACTATCTTACACACTCATGGCACATGGTCAACTCAATTAGGAGCATTATAGATTCTAGACCCAATAATTAAATGAATTCAACTAAAACCAACAATCACAACAAGAGTCACAACTAAGGCCTAGGTGTTTCAAACGTAATGATCCATCGCATACTCATGCTATAATGCCATGTGATCCACAAGAACATTTACATGCAACAAATAACTAATTTTCTCTTAAGACGGTCGTTATCCATCCATCATCGAGAAAAGCACCTAACTATGACTAAATTAAACAAACATCTAACAAGAAACAAAATAAACAAAATAACTAATCCTATCACAGAAGTATACTAAGGAGAAGGTATTAATTTATTACAAAACAAGTTGGAAAGTAACCAGCCACCTCACACTTAATCTAGGCACTGTCCCCAGTGCAAATAACAAGCTAAAGAACCTGGCTAGTAGTACTCTTCATCCACATTAGGAGTCATGCCACCTGCATGGAGATCATCATGGAGCCATTTTTTTTGTATTCATCACATCACCCATGTCAGCCACACATAATAAAACTAACTACAATTAAGATGAAGGTGGTGAAGTCACCACCCCACACTTAATTTGTTAGTATAAACCAATTAAGTGTTATTATCGAGTACTCAGACTTCGCCGACATACACTTTGATATGGTGCACCAACATTAGTCACAATACAATTCACTCACTTCAATTCCACTAATTTTACTTCTATTAAATAATTTTTGAACAAAGTTATGCCTTACAACTTCAACCATATAAAGATATACAGAAAACCATCACTTTCACGTGATTTTCTCAACATTATGTTCAACTCAATAAGATGGAAACTAATGGTTACACAACTACCATGTTGCTTGTGAATAATCCACTCACATGTACAAGCTCAAGTACTATAACAATGGTGCTTATCTTCCCAAGATATTCAAAATCCTTCTTTGACATAGACATGGAAAGAATTTAATTCATAATCCTCAAGAAATCAATTAACTATAACAAAAGGTCACAATAACTAAGGGTTAAGAAAGTAAAACTTACCTTGAAGATGGAAGATTGAGGAAGGAAGGGGGAAATTCTTGAGCTTGTTAAGAAAAGAGTAATCTTGAAGGACAAAGAGAATGGTGAGGGAGAAATCTTGTATGGCTTGGGGGTGAAATAAGGATGAATTTGGGAATTTAGGGTGTAGAGTCTATTTAAAGAGTGAAATTCGAATTGGATTTACCCAAGTTAAAGTCGGATTCATGTTGAAATTTGAAGGGTGTGCGGCGCATATGTTATCGCACATTATTAATTGTGCGTCGCACAGCCTATCTCTTAACCAAAACAGTGAGCATGCACGTTGGTCTAAGCGGCGCACAAGTAATCGCACAACCTCAAGTGTGCATCCTACAACTTGCTGCACAAGGTGAGTTAGGCGCCGTATTTTTTATCATATAAGTTAGGCTAGGTGCCGCATAGGTAGTCGCACAAGTGAAATAGTGAAGGTGTGTCGTTGGGTGTGCGACGCACAAAAAATCGCCAAAGTTAAGGTATGCGTCGCATAAGGTATAGCATACGTGAGGGCGATCTTAGACTATGTCTTAGGCGACGCCTTTGCCATTTCCTATGTAAACATGGGCATCACACACCCTGTAGTACACTTAAACTTGGATGCCATGCACCCCATTCTTCATATAAAGCATTGAGAAAGGTCCGTACCTCGGGGGCTTCACCCCCGCACCCCCATCAAGGTCAGTGGTAGGCTCTGGGATCGAGCCTATCGACCCGATCCCTACACTACCACCAAATACCTCTTTGAAAATAACAAGATAAAGTCGCACCGCAAAGCTTTGGGGGCAGAATAACATAATTTGGGTCACAACTCTAACACAAATCATGACTCGAGCCTTAACATTTGACCACTCCAACTTACCTGTAATGTCACTGTTACTCCTAACTTACCACCATTAATATGGCTCAATTTCAAACCAAATTTGGTACCAATCACCTCCTTAGTACTTTATGCACCTACACTTTATCAAAAACAACTGACTATGATTAGAAGAATGGGTTGCCTCCCACCAAGCGTCGTAGTTTTGGTCGTGGCTCGACTCTTATTTTTGTATTATTATTTAACATGATAAAATGAAAATAATATCATTGGTTGCCTCCCATGTAGCGCCTGATTTAACATCGCAGCACAACTCGATTATCTTGACTACTCAGACTTCGTCAAGATACATCGATGATACTATTTGTACCTCATATGTTGGATTAAGAAAATACTTTATTCCTATTCCAGCCACTTTGAAGTCACTCACATCCTTGCTTGCAAGTTCAACTACACCAGCTATGGTCTCTACAACAGACCTATCCTTAACTGGTACACCTCGATTATCTTCGTAGAATACATCAACAATTGAAAAGACATGCATCTTCTTTTGTTCTTTCATGGATTTACATAGTTCCAAACTAACCTCTTTCCCGTTGAGCCTAAATTTTAGCTCATTCAACTCCAGGTCAACTAACACTCTCTCAATTGCTAAGAATGGCCTGCCCAAAATTATGGGTACTTCAAAGTCCACTTCGCAATCAAGATTACAGAGTCGGTAGAAAATATAAAATTAGCCACCTTTATAAGTATATCATGTAGAATCCCAACGGGTCTTTTTACCGATCTATCCACCATTACAATTCATATTTTTATGGGTGTGGGGTGTCCTAAACCCAAATTCTTATAAATAGCTAGCGGTATCAGATTGATGCTAGCTCCCAGGTCATATGAGGCCTTAGCAAAATCTAGAGACCCAATCATACAAGGGATGGTGAATGCTCCTGGGTCTGCCTTCTAATGCACCAGTGACCTTGTAGAAATAGAACTACAACAATGGAGATTATCCACTAGATCATAGCTTACCATTTTTTTCTTCATCACAAGATCTTTCATAAACTTAGAATATCCGGGCATTTGTTTCGCTGCTTTAAATAAAGGCATGTTCATTGTCAATTGCTTTAACATAGCCATGAATTTGTTAAACTTTTCTTCATCTTTTTTCTTCTTTAATCATTGTGGAAATAGGGGTGGAGGCCTTGGGATTTCAGCTAGAGCAACTTTTACCTCCTTTTTTATGCCTTTATCTACATCACTAACATGTTTCGGCTTAGGTGGTTGTTCCACTTCTGCACTCTTCTTTTCAAAACCTCCCAAATCCATAGGCACCACTGAAGATTCATCAACCATCTACCAATCCATTTCAACCGCATCATTATGAGAGGATTCTTTCAATCCTGTACTAGATAACATGTTACTGCTCCTAGTGGTAATAGCCATACACGATCTATCAGTCCTTGGATTTTGAACTGTATCACTTGGTAGAGTTCAATTCTATCTTTGGTTGAATGTTGAGGATAATTGGCTCATCTGCTACTCCAGTTGTTTAATAATGATTCAGTGCGAATTTACTAGTTGACTCATGGAAGATATGTCACTCTTCATAGTAGTCACCCCAAAATTGGTCGCCTTAACTCCCTTTAATATTTTCTCTATTATGTCCTCCATGGATATTTTTCCTAAACTGGTGGAAGCATTATCACGGCTTATAGGAGGTACATACAGTCCACTGCTGTCACTTTTATTCTTCCAATCTCTTTGATGGTTCCAACCTTGGTTTCCTTGACCACCGGTCTGAAAACCCCCTGGTTATGCAAGTAGTTATCCTCTTTCTCAGTGTTTGATTTAGATCCCTTACCATGGGACCCCCCAGCTTTTACCTTTTCTGTATTCCCTGATAGCAAATGTTTCGTGAGAAGATCCATTTGGGTTTTTATGTGAGCCATATCTTGATCACGCTTCTCTTCTCTCCTACGTTGCTCTGCTAATATTACCCTAGACCTAGTATTTCTTGCTACCACAGAATCTCTGGTATGCCAAGCTCTACTTTTCTTATTCATTCTTTCTAATATGTCCGCAGCCTCAGTAAAGGTGATCTCCATAAAAGCTCCTCCTACAGCATTATCCACTATTGGATTTGTAAGTGAGTTCAAAGCTCTGTAGAATATTTCCATCAAGTGTTCATCAGTCATATTATGGTTTGGGCATTGAGCCAAATTCTTTTTAAACCTCGTCCAAGTCTCATGCAAAGCTTCATTAGCCAATTTACTAAAGTTGTTGATCTCATCCCTCAACTGTAACATTCTGGAGGGCGGAAAGAACCTTTCTAGGAAAGCTCATTTCATTGCCTCCAGTTTGTTATAGAATCAAGAGTCAGCTCATTCAACCACATAGTTGCCTCTCCAGATAGAGATAATGGAAAAAATCTCAAATGAATAACATTTTGTCCCACTTCAGGATTATCAACTGACTTACAAATATTGATGAAATTCACTAAATGTAGATTTGGATCATCACCAAGTAATCCACTAAAGAGTCCTTTCAAATTTACTAGCTGGATCATAGTACTGGTGATGTTGAATTTCACCCTAGGAGCTAGTGGTGGTATAAGTATTTCCCCTATAGATCTAGTTCTATCTAAATCATCCTCATTATTTTCAATAGTAAACAACATATCTTGGTGGTCTAGTCTTCCTCTGAATGGACGATTTCAATTTACAGGTAAAACTACACCCGTTGCATGCCTCCTATTAGACGGGTCAATTAAATCATCATCTCCCAGGTCCTGTTTATCTAGATTAGATACCCGACCTGGGTTATCTGCATTTTATTGATTTAATTGAGTATTAGACAAAGCAGCTAATCTTTTACCTTCCTGTTGTTTAGACATTCTTTCAATGAGATGAGGTTCAGGATTGAAGGGTAATAATGGTTCTCCTGATCTTCTGGTTCATGGCATAAGCAGAAATGAGCCTGTAATGAAAAAAAATAACAAATAAACGTAAAATAAGGAAACTTGACTAACAGTCAATTAACACACATAAACTCAATCGACAATCGTATTCCCCGGCAACGGTGCCAAAATTTAATACACCTAAATTACAACTTTCTTATGAAAGTGTAAGTGGTCGCTATCAAATATAGAACCCAACTAGGTTGAGATCGAATCCCATAAGGAATATGGTGCTAATTAAGTTGTATGCAGATTAGTTGACTTTTAATCATTCGTTTCCGTAAAACAAAAGGGGGGATTTGATTCAGTTCACAAATTAATGGTTTCAATTTAACAAGATGAAGTATGTGTGGCAGTGTTCAAATTTAGAGAAATACCAAGATAAGGTTATGTCCACCTTTTAGTTTTCAATACTTTCTAACTATGGTCTTTACGAAATCATACATGCATCATGCTTACAGAGAAGCGTATTGTATTTAATAACATAATCCTAGTGTTTCTCAGCCATCAAGGACTAATTCACTTTAGTTCTCTCCAATCAAAAGTGTTTACAAAACAAATATGAAATCTCCAAGTAGTTAATCCTGTTAAGGCATTAACATATGAAATAGGGGTTGGAAATCCTATTTTCTTATCACTACACTCTTTTCCGAACAACAACCTTTCTCTCAAACAAGATGTGTTTTAAGGCATATCCTCTATATTTACAACCATGAGTATTCAAAATAAATGAAGAGAGTATGATGTAAAAAAATCAATGCATAATGAATTCAAAACCCAAAGTAATAGATTGTATGCTACAAGGCTTCCATAACCCTTAGTAATAAACTTAGCTACTCATGAATTAAATAGGAATCACAATAGATATATTCATCATACCAAAAACTCGAAGACGATCTTGGTGTGAAAATAGTGAAAACAAGAGAGAAACATTTTCTCTCTCCACCCTAAGCCGTTATTCCCTACTTCAAAATACTATCCAATATTCAATAATCAATAAAAATTCAGCATCAAGACTTTTAATAATCTATTCTCTCATAATTACCTTCTAAGTTCCTAAACTAATTATAAATGACAAATTAGTCTTGTACATAGTTTCAAGGTGCCTCATTTGGTCTAACAAGCTACTTCTCTCTTGTGTGATTTGTCATCCACAATCCGTAGGCCCATCATGTCTCTATCTACCTCATTAACACCTGAAATCATGCAAATCACATAGGTTTGCTCAATTACATCAAAGTAGAGTAAAAACATAAGAAACTAGGCACTTTGTTCTCAAAACTTAGCTAAAATATGGGTAAGTTATGGTGATTAGGCGTATAAACACACCCAAGATCACATATCCTTGCCCCTTGTCCAACCCGATGTTGATTTTCCCTTTGCTTTGAACGACAACCTCTCTTTAAGTTCCTTTTCAATCTCAAGAGTCGTTTGGAAAATACTTTCAACTGTATCAAACTTGTGAAGTGTCAAATAAATGAAGATCTCTTTGTTCAACCCACACTTGAACTGAATAATGTCATGACTAATTTATTCTTCACAATGATCAAACTTCAACATGAGTTGTTGAAAATCATCATAACATGCCATCAAACTTCTATTCCCTTGCCGTAAGTTGTACAATCTATAAAGCAACTCATATCGATAACTCTCGGAAAGGTACCATTATCTCATTAGGTACCTCAACCAAAACCAAGGTGGTGGTTGTCCATCAATCAACTCATTACCAAACTTTTAGACGTATTTCCACCATGTGTTAGTATAGCCTTCAAAGTGAGCTATGGCATAACAACTCTTCTTCTCCTCTGAGATATCATTCACTTGAAACACTTTATCAAACGTCAACTCCCAATCCAGATATACCTCGGGGTCACTTTCACCCATAAAGATAGGTAGGCTCAATTTGATGGTATTGATTCCTACATCTCTCTCTTGGTGTCAGATTCCCTTTTCTCCATACCCTCGGAATCTTCTTGGATCCTGTAATACCCCGTACTTTTCCTAGCTTGAAAAGTTTTCCTAAGAATATTAGAAGCTTTCTTTAAAAGATAAATCTACTTTTGTACACATGGTATTTTCAATATTTTCATTTTTTTTCATGTTGGAAATTCCATCGATACCAAATTTTCCCAAATCTGACACCCGGGCGAAGAGTTTGAGCCTTTTTAGTTAGACAGTGTATCACCTGAGCCATCAGCGCGTCGCGGAGCCAGCTTAAATGGCAATTATCAATTTCCAGTATTGCTCCGTGATAGTGGCACGTCGTTCTAAACTTCTAGGTCTCATACAAGGTGGAAACACGATAGCTCTGCGTCGTGCCACCATGCAGATTCCCAATTATCCAGTTCCAGTGACTTGGCGTGATAGTGGCACATCGTACGAAGGATGAAAATTAGGAAATTTTCACAAGAATTAAAGTACGTGTCCTAGGGTTAAAAGTGTCAATTTCCCTACCCTATATAAGCTCAAAACACGTATTTGAGCCTCCATTACACCAAAATATACTTTATTCTCTCAAAATCCTCTCAAGAACACATTAGGGTTTTTCATAGAAGATTTAAGTTCAAGAATTTCCTCTATCAATCTTCGTGTATTTACGAACCAAGGTATGCATCATGTTCATTCATGGACTCTTTCCATACATGAAGCCCAAGAATATCTTTTCCAACTTCAAGTTTATGGATTTCTTTATGAGTTTCATGTTGGGTTTGTTTTGTTCATGTTGAGAATGATTAATTGAATTGTAATCCATGTTGGGTGATCAATTTTATGTGGAATTGATTAGTATAGATGTATATTCATGTGGACTTACGATTAAACCCTATAATGATGAAATTAGAATTAAACCTTGATGTCTAATTATTGTACAATGTTGTTTACATATACTATGCCTACCATGTATTTGATTGAATGCCTATATGAAGGAAAAGTTCCCAACTAGCATGATATTATGAAATCCCCATTTATGTACAAGTTTATGCATATCACATGTTTGATGAAGTTCTTCAATATATGAATTATGAATTGTGTTATTGGTCATGTGTTCGAATAAGTCATGTTATGTCAGTTTCTTTCCATAGAGTCTTAGGGGTACTTGTACCTGAAAACTTAGTTGTATGACTAGAGCCATGTCATGTTTTCACGATACTCTCAGACAAGTCACGATCCATAGAACTCAGTCAGTCATGTGGCTCAGGAAATCTCAAAAATCTCAGTAATCTCAGTAGTTCATTAACCTCCGTGATCTCAGTATTCCCAGTAAATCTCAGTAACTTCAGTACTCTCAGTCAGTCCTCAGATCTCAGTAGCATTCCATCAGTTAACGGAACTCAGTAAATTTAGTTTTAGCTCCTCAAAACAATACCATCAGTTAATTAGTTTAGTTCAGTTAAATCAATTTAGTTTAGTTAATCAATTTAGTATCTATTCAGTTGGGAGTAGTATTCAGCACTGAGTGGACCCAAGGATGGGGACTCACCTGTTATTAAGTGGAGGGTGTGATCCTTAGAAGCAATCCTTGTATTCCAAAACTACGTAGCCAGCATAGGTTGAGATGCACCCTACGCGTTTAGGTATATATATATACATCTCATTTGGGTTACCTACTAGGAGGGGTTGATGGAAGAGCTCCCTGTCAGCGAGGGTATACTCACAGCAGGTCTTTACCCGTGGCACAGTGTTGATACCCTTCCAGCCAAGGTTACAGGTTGAACCCCACCAGTTCAGTTCTGGGGCATGTCGGTTAGATGATTACCTCCCACATTCTTAGTGACAGTCTTAGTCTCAGTCTCAGTAAAAGAACTCAGATAGTTCTTTAGTTTTCAAGACTATCAGATATAGTCAAATTTTGATACGGTATGGAACCCTGGTAGTTCCATCAGATTCATAACTATCATCTACAGTCACTCATGTTATTAGTTATATTAGTTCTCAAAACTCATGTTATCAGTATTTAGCTTCAGGACTGTCAGATACAGTCAACCAGACCAGTTCTTTATTATCAGAACTGTCAGAAATAGTTATTCATGTATCAGTAACATAGTATCAGTCCCTCAGTATTCAGTAATAAAGTATCAATCTTTCTCACTTATCAGCGACTCGGGGTTCAATATCAGTAGACTCAGTATTCATTTCTATCACGATCTCAGTTATAGTTACGTAGTCATGCATATATTCTCATGTTCATGTTAGTCAGTCAATTAGTATTATGCATACATATGAACCATTTGTATTCAGCCTACCTCACTTGCATATGCTATGGTGTCTTATACCATAGGTTTAGAAGTACGAGCTCCATAGTATCAGTAGCATCCCAGTTCAACAGTCAGAGTCAGCTGTGAGTCCTCATCCTTCGAGGACATGATGATTACATTACTATTTTAGCTTTTAATTTAATTCAATTGTTGGAGTTAGTTGGGGACATTTCCTATCAACTCCTTATTCAGATAGTTTAGAGGCTTTCAGATTATAGCACGCCAGACAGTTACTTCAGATTTGTTTCGGTATTTGTTATACCATTTTCACACATTGTTTATTCAGTTTTAAAGCTTATGGCCTAATAGCTTTTATGCATTCTGCATAATTTCAGTAAATTAATCACTACTTAGTTACAGATATCAGTCATGGGTTAGCTTGTGGTCCTTTGGGGTCAAAGGCACTGTGTAGCATTCCGGGTACCAGATTTAGGGCATTACAAACTTGGTATCAGATCTTAAGATTCTATAGTGTCCTAGGAAGTCTGAAAAGCCACATCTAGTAGAGTCTTATACATGCGTGTATCATGCACCACACTTATATGTAGGAGGGTATGAGATGTTTTAGGAACAATTTCCCTTCTTTCAGTATTCATGTCGTGCCAATAATCATAGGGTCAAAGTTAAACTCTCAGTCTAATCTACTTCTTCTCTTCATTTACAGATCATGCCTCCCAAAAGGGCTAGCAAAGGGGGAAATGGAAATCAGTTAGCACCTCAACCCATCCAGCCAGATCCTCTAGATGAGCATGTCTCTCATGCAGAATTCAAGACTGTATTCACTAATCTAGCCAGTTTAGTTGCATCCCAAAATGAATGGCAAGCTACTGTTCCATCCAACCCAGTGACAAATTCTACTGTAGTCTAGATTTGGGACTTTACTAGAATGAATCCTCATCTATTCACCGATTCCAAGTTTGAAGAAAATCCACAGGAGTTCCTTGATCAGGTTCAGAAAGTCACAGACATCATAGGAGTGACTTCCAGTGAGAGTGTAGAGTTAGACACCTATCTTCTACAAGATGTAGCCCATACATGGTATAAAAAGTGGAAGGTAGAAAGTGGTACAGATACAGAGCCCATAGAGTGGGAAGAGTTCTCTACAGCTTTCTTAGATAGGTTCTTTCCCATAGAGAAGAAGGAGGCTAAAGTGTTAGAGTTCATCAATCTCAGAAAAGGTACAATGAGCATAAAAGAATACTCCCTCAAGTTCATTCAGTTAGCCAGGTATGCTCCCCATGTAGTAGCAGATAGAAGATCCAAAATGAGTAAGTTTGTGTCAGGGGTATCGGGTAGAGTAGTTAAGAAGTGCAAGATTGTGATGTTAATTGGTGACATAGACATATCTAGGCTTATGATATATTCCCAATAGATGGAGGAGAAGAAGATTAAGAAGAAGGAGAGAGAAAATAAGAGAGCCAGAATGGGTAGTTATACTTTTGCACAGCATGGGTCACAGGGTGGTAACCGTTCTCAGTTGTATCAGAAATGTTCAGCCCCAGTTCACTCTTCATCTAGTGACTCAGTACCAAAGTTTAGAAATGACTATAGAAATGGGGCATCAGGATCCAAGGCTCAGAATAGTAAGAGCAAGATTCTTACTCAGCTGTTTTACGCAAAGTGTGGTAAGCATCATAAGGGTGTGTGTAGAGCCGGCAGTGGTATGTGTTTTGGATGTGGTGAGTTAGGTCACAAGGTTAGAGACTTCCCTTAGTTAGGTTATCAGAGTCATATCCACTCATCATTTCAGTTCGATCACCCGAATCAGCAGGGTGCCAATTCCAGCGCTATCAGTGGGCAACGCCCAAGCAGACTCTATGAACTTCGGTCCTGGTAGAATTAGGAAAATTCTCCTGATGCAGTCGTAAGTATGTTATATATCTCTCATTTACATATTCACGCTTCTTCATATTCATGAGTTCCTTTTTCTTTTGAAACCTTGCATAGCAGTTAAACCATGGGGTCAAAAAGTCAAGCCTTCAGATTCTAGTTATAGTTCCAGTATGTGTAGGTAATCACTAAGGGAAGATGATTCTCGACCTACTCTTATCTCAGTGCAATTGTTTTGTACCACAGTCATCACCTTACCTAAGCATGTTTCACACATTTCCCATAGGATCGTGTGCATGTCGAATTCTTAGGTGGAAGGGTTCCAACACCCTTAGTAATACGAGCCATGTTCCATGAACACAAAAATTTCAGACTTAAGTCATGCAGCTCATGACTCAGGCACTCATGTCCTATTTTACCATATGTTCAGTCCACATGACTCATGCTATACTCCTAGTGATCATTCAAGCTCATACTACATCATGTATACCTCTAGTTTAAATCTCTTGATAAATCCATAATGTTGGTACTATGTTCCTCAGACCTTAGTCGATTGTTGAGGTTGATATAGTATTTATTTGAGCATCAGATCCTTTCCTATGCCAATATTTCCCCAAGTAGTTATTAGTATCTAGTCTAAGTACTTCAATATCAGTCTAAACCTCAATTATCAAAACCCAACATTCAGTTCCAGTAAGAATCTCAGTTACAGTTTTAGTTATAATACCAACTTCAGTTCAGTAATCTAATCAGAAAATCAGCTCAGTTCCAAACTTCCTTGACCAATGCAACAACTATCAGTCACTCATTTAGTAGTGTTTTAGTACCTCATATTACACAATGTTTCCAAACCATGATATACGTCTAGCCTTGCATTCTTAAGGTGATGCGATTTTGCTTATTCATTCTCAGTTACCTCATGTTATCCAGTTAATCATTATCTCCTATGTATATGTTTTATAGCCTTATTCCAGTTATTCAAACTAAGTATAAAATAGTCTCTCATACCCAGTATTCAGCTATTAGTTATCCAGTTAATTAGATAATTCAGTATGTTTACAAATTCGTGCTCAGCACCTCGTAAATCTTTCAGTAGTCTCAGTAGCCATGCATGAAGCTTAGTTGCTTTATCTTAGATGATGTATCAGGCCTCAAGTTTCAGATCTCAGATAATCAATCATGATTCAGATACAAGGTGCCTTATGCATCGCCTTAGTTTCCCCTCAGTAGCTCTGCCAAGACAGTATCCCTAGAGAGATCTAGTGTCCTAAGGGGAAGATATGCTATGATCCTCCGAACCTTTATAACATAAGTGTCACATTCTCTTCTCACAAAATGAATCCATTTTGAAGTAGGGTATACTCATAAGTTGACCCTCAAGTTCAAAACTCAGCCGTGAGCCATGTATTTAAGGGCTCGGATCAGTTCACGAAATTCAGTTTATATGCCTTGTTTCAACCTCAATCATGTTCTAAGGTCCCCGTTCATGCATAATTCTAGCATAATCATGGGGTCATCAGTGCCTTTCAGTCACGTAATAGTTTTCCTAAACTTACTCAATTCCATGTTCAAACTACCATTACAAACTTGGTATTCAGTTCATGCTCAAATCCCCATTACAAACTTGGTACTAAGTGCTCTTGCATATTCAGTCATGCATTCATATACCAGTTCAGTTATGTAATCATGCATCATACATGCATTTTCACTGTGAGAAATTCAGTTCATCAAAATATTCAGTCATGTATTCATAAGTCAATTATCCATGCATCAGGTATGCATGAATTCAGCTTATTAGTCATGCATCAGATATGCATGTTCAGTATGTTATATTCAGATCTTCAGTCATATCAATCATGAGATCATGTTTCAGTTATTCATTTTCAGTATGTACGTCAGTTTATGTTCTTCCCCTCACTCTCAATCTCATTCGAGGAAAAATGTTCTCAAGGGGGAGATATTGTAATACCCCTTACTTTTCCTAGCTTGAAAAGTTTCCCCAAGAATGTTAGAAGCTTTCTTTGAAAGATGAATCTACTTTTGTACACGTGGTATTTTCAAGATTTTCACTTTTTTTCATGTGGGAAATTCCATAAAATTTCCATAGATACCAAATTCGCCCAAATCCGACACCCGGGCGAAGAGTTTGAGCCTTTTTAGTGGAACAGTGTATCACCTGAGCCTTCAGCGCATCGTGGAGCCAACTTAAATGGCAATTGTCAATTTCCAATTTTTCTCCGAAATAGTGGCGTGTCGTGCCAAACTTCTAGGCCTCAAGAAAGGTGGAAACGTGATAGCTCCGCGTCGCGCCACCATGCAGATTCCCAATTGTCCAGTTCCAGCGACTTGGCGCGATAGTGGGCATCACGCCAAGGATAAAAATTGGGAAATTTTCACAAAATGTAAAATACATGTCCTAGGGTTAAAATTTTCAATTTCCCTACCCTATATAAGCTCAAAAACATAGATTTGAGCCTCTATTACACCAAAATATACTCTACTCTCTCAAAATCCTCTCAAGAACAATTAGGGTTTTTCATAGAAAATTCAAGTTCAAGAATTTCCTCCATCAATCTTCATGTATTTACGAACCAAGGTATGCTTCTTGTTCATTCATGGACACTTTCCATCCATGAATCCCAAGAATCTCTTTTCCAACTTCAAGTTTATGGATTTCTTTATGAGTTTCATGTTGGGTTTTTTTTGTTCATGTTGAGAATGATCAATTGAAATCTAATCCATGTTGGGTGATCAATTTTATGTGGAATTGATTAGTATAGATATATATTCGTGTGAACTTACGATTAAACCCTATAATGATGAAATTATAATTGAGCCATGATGTCTAATTGTTGTGCAATGTTGTTTACATATACTATGCCTACCATGTGTTTGATTAATGCCTATATGAATGAAATGTGCCCAACTAGCATGATATTATGAAATCCACACTTATGTACAAGTATATTCATATCACATGTTTGATGAAGTTCTTCAATATATGAATTATGAATTGTGTTGTTGGTTCTGTGTTCGAGTAAGTCATGTTATGTCAGTTTCTTTCCATCGAGTCTTGGGGGTACTTGTACCCGACAACTTAGTTGTGTGCCTAGATCCATGTCATGTTTTCATGATACTCTCAGACAATTCACGATCTATAGAAATCAGTCAGTCATGTGGCTCAGGAAATCTCAGAAATCTCAGTAGTTCAGTAACCTCCATGATCTCAGTATTCCCAGTAAGTCTCAGTAACTTCAGTACTCTAAGTCAGTCCTCAGATCTCAGTAGCATTCCGTCGGTCAACGGAACTCAGAAAATTTAGTTTTAAAATCGCTAAACGATACCATCAGTTAATTAGTTCAGTTCAGTTAAATAAGTTCAGTTAAATTAGTTTAGTTTAGTTAATCAGTTCAATGTCTATTCAGTTTGGTGTAGGATTCAGCACCGAGTAAACCCAAGGATGGGGACTCACCTGTTATTCAGTGGAGGGTGTGATCCTTAGAAGCAATCCTTGTGTTCCAGAACTACATAGCCAGCATAGGTTGAGATGCGCCCTACACGTTTAGGGATATATATATATGTATCTCATTTGGGTTACCTACTAGGAGGGGTTGACGGAAGAGCTCCCTGTCAGCGAGGGTATACTCACAGTAGGTCTTTACCCGTGGCACAGTATTGACACCCTTCCAGCTAGGGTTATAGGTTAGACCCCACCAGTTTAGTTCCGGGGCATGTTGGTTAGATTATTACCTCCCACAGTCTCAGTCTCAGTATCAGTCTTAGTTTCAGCAAAAGAACTTAGATAGTTCTTTAGATTTCAAGACTGTCTGATACAGTCAAATTTAGATATGGTACAGAACTCAGCTAGTTCCATCAGATTCAGGAATATCAGATATAGTCACTCATTTTATCAGTTATATCAGTTCTCAGAATTTATGTTATCAGTATTCAGCTTCAGGATTGTCAGATACAGTCAACCAGACTAGTTCTTCATCATCAGAACTGTCATAAATAGTTATCCATGTATAAGTAACATAGTATCAGTCCCTCAGTATTTAGTAATATAGTATCAGTCTTTATCACTTATCAACGACTTAGGGGTCAATATCAGTAGACTCAGTATTCAGTCCTATCACGATCTCAGTTACAGTTAAGTAGTCATGCATGTATTCTCACGTTCATGTTAGTCAGTCAGTTAGTATTGTACATGCATATGAACCATTTGTATTCATACTACCTCACTTGCATACCTGTACATTCAAAGTTCTGACGCATTAGCGCTATGGTATTTTATACCATAGGTTTAGAAGTACGAGCTCCAGAGCATCAGTAGCATCCAAGTTCAGTATTCAGAGTCAGCTGTGAGTCCTCATCCTTCGAGTACATGATGATTACATTACTATTTTAGCTTTCAATTTAATTCAGTTGTCGAAGTTAGTTAGGTACATGTCCCATCAACTCCTTATTCAGACAGTTTAGAGTTTTTCATACTATAGCATGCAAGACAGTTACTTTAGATTTGTTTTGGTATTTGTTATACCATTTTTAGACATTGTTATCAGATGTTTATTTAGTTTTGAACCTTATAGCCTTACAGATTTTATGTATTCCGCCTAATTTCAGTATATTATTTAGTGCTTAGTTACAGATATCAGTCATGGGTTAGCTTGTGGTCCCTCGAGGTCATAGGCACCGTGTAGCATTTCGGGTACCAGATTCGGGGTGTTACAGATCCACACACCCCTTCTCATCTTCTCTTCCCTTATTTAAGCATCATCAAAGTCTCCATACCCTTCTTTATCCTCTTTTCCATATTCCTCAAAGTGGACAGAATAGTTTTGGACGTTTGGGACTTGATTTAGAGGGATTGGATTTTGTAGAGGTGGTGGTCTTTGGTTTAGTGGAGATCGGAAGGGAGGGTTTGGATTTACTTGAGGTATTGGACGCCCAAGTCCCTCTTACTGAACTTAAGGAGTTTGGGAATGGGTTGGTCTATTGGAGTCTCGGGTTAGGGGTTTATGGGTAGTTTGGCTTGTGGCATTTAGTAGAGCTAGTGAAGGATTTGACAATTATGGCCATGTTACGGGAGTAATGGAGGCGAAGGAATTTCTATCATGTCCACTTGACGAAACATGTCGAGGAGTAGAAGGGTGAGAGTTCCTTTGACACTCCACTTGTTCTAACCTCCCACTAATAGTCGTCACTTCTCCCCTTATGGCTCCAACTTCCGTATTCAATCTTTTAAGAGTTTTGATCATAGCCTCAAGAGTGACCCTCATATTCTCCATTTCATTTTGATACGTGGTTCCCCCTATTGTCAAGATATCACCTACACAATCAACAAACAAGTTAGTTTAAAACCCCTCTCATTACTCACACTCTCTTGGTTAACTCACACTCAAGCTCCACAAGTGTTGTAGATTGGCTAGTAATCCATGAATCCTTAAGGTATGAGTATGCTTTTGTTCGGAATGAATTCTTATTTGAAACTCAAATAATTCTCGTCAAACTAGATCCAAGAGTTACAACGTATTCAAATGACAAAAGCACACAAGCAAACGTTGACACGAACACAAGGCTTCAAAGGACTAATTGACAAGCTAGTAGGAATGTACTAGTTTGTTAATTAGTTCTCAAGTCAATTAGAGGAATCTAGGAATCAATAATTAGAAACTAAAACATCCAAATTTGAGCTTAATTATCATGTAAACAGTAACTAGGGTGACGTGGCAGCAGGTCATTGGTCGTGGGTCCACATATGTTGTTCATCAACTTGAAATCTTGGTTCCTTTATATCATTTGTAATGGATGACTTGTTATTGGGAGGAAAACATAAATTCATGTAACTTTTTCATCTTTTTCAAACTAAAAAGGTGATGTTTTACTTTACTAGTTCCACAAGACAAGGTCCCTTATATTAAGTAAAGTGGTTGTCAAGTCTAGAAAGGTGATAGTGGCAAGTCTTCTCACAAACAACTTTTCAATTTTATAACCTTTTTGGATCTATTGCTCTTTTAAGACATAGGATGAAGAGAAAATTAAAAGATGAACCCAACATCAACACCTTCAAGAACAAAACAAAAATATACCGCAATGGTCACTCCAACACCTAACACAAGTCACCACACGGCCAACCTCAAGTTTTCACAACGACAAGTCACTTTTTTCTTAAGCTCAACTTTAGATTTAGACACTTTGGTGTTGATGGGAAAGAAACCAACACAATAAACAAACTAAAAAATTAAAATCTTTTGTAGATCTACAACCAACTTCGACCAAGACAACAACACAACACAATTTTCTCGGCCAAGAACAAGATGGGCATATTTCTCTTTTTTTCTGGAATTTTCAGATTTCAACAAAAAAAATATTTGTATTTTTCAACTACCAAGCCCAAGATTGATTTTTTTGGAACAACATCAACCAAAAGCTTTGATACCAAATGATACAAGACTATATGTATATCAAGAGATTCCAACCAACACAAGAACAACAAGTTGCTAGTGAATCAAAATAGGCCTCACACGGCTTCACTAGACTTTGAGTTTGTGTTTTGAACAAGAAAATGATATGAATAACAAGGAAACAATTCTAGTGAATCGAAAGATCTCCACACGGCTTCACTATACTTTTAGATTCAACAACACAAAGTTAACAAGATTACAAAAGAGATAGAAACTTGACACTCAATATTCACTGATCTAAGAACCCTAACAAGAGAAAGGACCCTAAGATTAATGAATATCAATACCAAGTTCTTACTTGGACCAAGAGGAACTCAAAGAACCCCAAGATCCTAGTTTATGGCCAAGAGACAACACTAGTATGACTCTACTAGTGAGTTTTTGGAATTGGGGCATCACCAATGGAACAGAGAAGTGCCAAAAATATTACAAGTGTTTGTTGTCTTCCAAAATATGATGAACTTAGGCCAAAATAACCCTAATGTTGTCTATTTATATTACACCACAAATAAAAGATAAAATGACCATTTAACCCTTGCCATGGGGTGGCCTTGGATTGTAAGTTTATTACACTTCAAGGCTCCTCTTCACACTTAAGAATATTTAAACCATTTGGTGGCTCAAGTACCAACTCACACACGGCCATTTGCATGAACATGGTTTGGAGTTTTTGTAACTCCCGAACTTGTCTACGTGTGAATGGTTGTGAACTTGTAGAATAGCTAGCTAGACCCGTATCAATTTCCTTGCCCATTTTCTCTATCTTGGCAATTTCTATTTCAAATGCCTCATGGGATTGATGCATGTCTTGTACATTCTCCACCGCCTTGGTTACCCGATCCAAAATGGTATGAAGCATTGTTTCAGGACTATTGGATCCAGTATGTTGCTCTTCCTTCTCCTCATCAAAGGAACTATCAAACTCATACGAAGAACTATCAACTCGATTAGTATAATAAGGGGAGGGGGAATTTGGGAAATCACTCAAATGCCCATCTCGACCACCCCAAAAAGATCGAACCATACTCCTAATACGATCGAGATGGCGATTCTATCTCTCTCCAGGAAGCATAGTTATAATCTCTCCTGAAGTGGGGTCCATCACAATATGGACATGGGTCATAAAGATATGACTTCCAACTATCAAAATCATATTTATTGGAAGATGTCATAGATACAAGTAAAAGGAAATTAAAAAAATGTACCTAACACAAGAAACAAAAGAAAATCACAAACAAATATTTACGAGCTTGAATTCAAGTAAGTAAGATAAAATTCCAATCTAACTTAATACGCCAAATTGTTACCCGACAACGGCGTCATTTTTTATAATGCCCAACTTACACGTCAATTTAAGTGCAAAGCAGTCGTCATCAATATATTTACCTAACTTTGGAGTCGGGGTCGAATCCACGAGGAACAATGTGAATGGCAATCAAGTTAATTCAAAAATAATGGATACTTGTTAAATTCAAATCAATATTACACAAAGATAAAAATAGAGAGATAAGTATCAACACTAATGTTTCTTTTTGGGTTTTTCTAGTATAAATTAGGGACTACGAATAATTAGAATTTTATCAATTAGGCATGGATCTTGGGATTATATATTACTAAGGAAAGTGACACGTGGATACTAATAGTTAACTTCATTATTAGTAGGTCAAATGTGGGTAGGTTCGGTTATAGGTTTTGATGCTAGTCTTTCAACAAAACTACAAACTTTCACCCATTGATTCTTTTGAATACCTCATGGATTTGTTCAATAATTGGTAACCAAACCTCAATTTAGGCATCCCTATTTCTAGGATAATACCCATGGTATAGTTAACTTCACAACCACACTTATGTCTAAGTTAGTGATACATTAGCAAACTACACACATAATTAACTGACATTGGTTTGGTCCCCACATCACTTTTTTAAGGATGATAGGGATTTCTAAAGTTCACCCAAAACCCTTCTTTCGAAGACAGATTTGATCTTTCTAGAGTTTGGAGCACTTACCCATCAAACCCATATGGGTATTTGGGGCTTTCACCCACAAATCTCAACCAAATTGGTCAAGCAATGATAAAACCGATCAACATGAACTACAAAATAGAAATTAACAATAACAAACCACACACACTTTAATCCTTATTCATACATAACCCCAAGAGTAAGATCTAGCTACACATAATATAAATAAGCAAAGATATACTCATAATCTCCATTGAAGTGATTTATTGAAGACTAAGGGAATGTTACTTCAAACTTTTGACTCCCACAAATCTTCAATAGAAGTAAGTTATTCCTGCATGTAGAGTCTACTCCAATGTATTCTTCACCCATAATTTATACAATATTTTCTTCTCCAAGTATGGAGGCTATGAAATCAAGAACCAAAATCTAACTATTGGGGAAGATGGAATATATCATGGATTAGGGTTTGAGTCTTCTTTTGGTCAAATTTGGGATCTACCACGTACATTTACAGTTCTACCATTGGGCTACATTTTTTTGCCATGCCGCGATTGCATAGGCTTGGCCACGACCGCTGTGCCGCGACCGCGCTAGACTCACGCGATCATGCCTCACTGACTTGCTTAACTGTCCCAATCGTTGTCCTCAGATCACGACCGCGGTACCTGAGGCCATGTCCTGCTCTAAGTCTTCAATTGCATTTTCTTTCTGCTTTTTCATTATTTTCAGTTCCAATCCACATCTTTCTATCCCATCAACTATGTGCCTACAAAATGTATATATCAGTGCAGTCAATCACAATAATATCTCATTCATTCATTCAAAATGTGGTAATGTGCACGAATGTTAAATGTAAATAAGTGGTAAAATTACCACTCATCATCGGGTATCAATATCATCATAATAGTCATTGGCGAATAACATGCACTAAAATACTCATAAATATAATCATATTACCATAGAATATCTATCTAGTCAATACTTCCCAACTACTCATTATTGGCTAACCAATAATTATTATTATAAAATTACTTGTTCGCTAGTCATCACAAAACCTCTAGTTATTAGCCTAAACATTATTCTTCAAATAATCCTTATTCACGGGATAGCAACTAACCACTATTTATTTAATATCCAACATCTAATATCTAGTCAAGGTTCATCACTAGACCAAAACTGCCATTTATCCACCATTCATTATTATTAACTAATTATCCTACATCTATTAATCATTACTGGACAGCACATTACTAATTGTCACCTAACCATCTTTTATTATCTGACACCATTCATTAACTAACCATCGTTAGCTACTATGTTTCAGCTAAGCAAAATTCATTAACTAATACATTAGATTCCCATCAATCAAGTGCTATAGTACCCTAATAGGCAACTAGTTACCACATAGTTTAACCGTCTAACTAGAAGACCAGTCATAAGATCACATCTCAGCTATAATCGCATCATTTATAATGGTAAATAATCATGAACATACCAAATTTGTGCATGCCATCACCAATATTCAATCAGTGGAATAATAAGCCTCATAGTGCATCTTCCTTCGTCCCATACCGGAGAGTTGTGTATACAAACATATATATATTCATATTCATAAACTATAATCACATCATCTATAATGATAAACACTTCTCGGCTATTCAATCAATATTATAACATGGCCCTTGGCCTATACACATATCCAGGACTCATATCAATAATTTTATTTATCAGTCGTAGCATAATTCTAATCATCTCACATATAGGAGGGATCTCACATGTAGAAGGCATAATATCAATAAGCATGTAATCATCTCTCACACAAGAGGCATCTCACAACATAATATAGATAGATATGTAATCATCTCTCACACAAGAGGTATCTTACATCTAGGAGGCATAATATATATAGACATGTAATCGTCTATGTGATATCTTATATCAATAGATCATACATCATGACTACGAGGAATATAACTTCTCTAGTCCAATTTACATATCCAAGAGGAACATTATCTATATAGGCCCAACAGTCAAGACTAAAGGAAATAGCAACTCTATAGGCCAATCATCAAGTCTAAGAGAAAATAGCATCTCTATAGGCCAATAATCCAGTCAAAGAAGAAATAACATCTCTATAGGCCACATAACATATCTAGGAGAAATATCATCTCTAAATTCCTAATATCACTTCCACAAGGAGCATCATAACCATAACTCAAAAGCCATAATCTAGGAACATCAATACAAGTTACCAAGTTATGAAGTAACCTTATTCTAAGGTTTACTAGCCTCATCTATATCTACCATCCGCACTAAGTCCACAAGACTTGACACAAACTTAGGCCTAAGTTGGTTGTATGATCCCATTTCTAATCCACAATTTCCATAATTTGGCATACTATGCCCCAAACTAGGCTAAGGTATCTAGTTCATCTTAGAGGTGTCAAGTAAGCCATATCCAAGTCTAAGATAGCAACTTTGACTAGAAACAAGGGTACTCAAGTCAAATCTACCCAACTTACGATTTCAAGACTACCACACTAGCCCAATAAGGCTAAATATACAAATCATGCTTCAAATGCTAAAACAATATTCCAAACATAGCATAATATCATATCCATGCTATAACTAATCTAAACTAAAGAGGGAAAGCAATAGGATATAAAAGGGTTATAAACATGCCATCTTACGGGTCCAAAACCCTCATCTAATCCCCAAACATCAACAATCAAGGCCAAGTTATCTAACTCATAATCAAGCCTAACATCCTTATTCACACGCAACATATATCACACATCATCTATGAAGAAAAATAGATAGAACCCTACCTCAACTCCAAACTGCAAAACCTCACTTTATGCACCATATGCTCGTTTTCACTTTACAATCCTCAAAATGTCATCACATTATCAAAACCATAATCTACTCATCAATACGAATCTAATGATACCCATATTGCACTATTGTACTTCAGGTCCTAAAATGATACCAATACCACTAGTGGGTTCCATATACGGAAAATGAGTTTTTGAGACCAACCCAATGTTCACACATGAATAAGGAATCATAACCCTCAAAGAATGGGTGAAAACTAAGCTTACTTTGGTCTAAAATCAGGCCCTAAGCTAAATTGGGGTTTTGGGTACAAACTAAGAAATTCAAGCATGAATTCAAGAAATTGTTACCTTAATCTTAAGGATAATCGTGATACAAGATGATAAGTAAGATCCCAAATCACCCCTACGACCAATTTTGAGTTATTACACTTATTTTGGGGTTTCTAGGTCTAAATGGTGAAGGGGAAATGCCCCAAATGCATCTTGGGGACTTTATATATCCCTACAGCTAAAGAGATGCCGCTATCGCGATCATACAGGCCGCAATCGTGCTACCGCAATCGTACACTCTTGGCCGCGATCGCGGTTGCACCAGATGATAGGAAACTCGAAACAAAGTTTTTGACCCTCGAAACTCATCCGAAATCCAAAGAACATAATCCAATAGTGAATTTTGAGTGCAAACAACATTTAAAATCCATTAGCATCATCAAAACATTCATCAGAGTTTTTTTAGGTAAAAAGAGGGGCCCACACCTATAGTTTCATCACTTTTCATAAAATTCGCTCAATAGCCCAAAATATGTCCGGGAGCCTTGGGTCCTAAACCAAGGGTCTCCCTAGCCTAAAATCAACGTTCCAAATGCGATGGCAAAGTCGGATTTTCAATTCGAGACTGTTTCAACCAAATATGGGTCCCACACCCATTCTTTCCAATTTTTAACTTTTCGACCAATAGGTCGAAATAAGCTTGGGTGCATTGGGTCCCAAACCAAAGGTCAACCTAGACTAAATCAATATTCTTGATTTGCTGGCATAGTCTGAATTTTATTTCAAGATTGTTTCACTAAAGTTTTCGCTCGGTGGCCATTTTGAACTAGTGAATACTTCTAAACAGGGAATTGGCTCTAAAAATCAAAAAAATTGCCCGGTAACCGAACCGTCAGTCCCAGCAAGTCATAAATTACTTGGGGAAGCTATGGATAAGCTCAAATAGTTAAGATAAGCATAAATATAGAAAATGACCTAAAGGGTCATTATAATATCCACTACTAAAAGGACTTCCATCCCCGAAAGACAACGGAGAGAAAGAATCACAAAATCTCAAAAGAATGAGGTATTGGGCCCTTATGTTCCAAGCATGACTTCCCAGATAACCTCAACAGAGAAAAAATACTTGCAAGGGATTTCACCAATTGAACCGCTAACTGGCCTCCAACTAAACTAAAAAGGCTGATGCATACAAATCTGAATCACACACGCTGATACCATTTCTATATCTATATAAATCAACAAACGCTCATCCAAGCCAAAATCAACCCAATACATGAGTCATAAAACCAACTCCATAGCCGAATATAACCTTTCTTTACATTTTTGCACCTACTATCTACTACAAGCTAGAAGGAAAACCACTTAAGTCTCGTCCACACAGTCTCATCATGGAGAACTCAAAGAACTGGACATGGTCCACTGAAAGTCCATAAGGAAAACATGAGAATAAGCTCATAAGGCTCTATCTAGGCTTACAAATAGAGATAATCACGGAATCCAATCCATACCAATGCTCCAATCAGTCCAGATGGAAATTAAACTAAAATCTCAAAATCCAAGGTATAACTACTAATCACTGAATATTCCACTCTAGTATGTGTCACCAATCGAGAATGAAGACATACTAAATTCAACTCAATAATATTACTCCCCCTGAGTAAATCATCCAAAATTTCCAAGGAAAACTGAAACTCGAGGTCAAAATTGATATAACCAATACAGGGCCCATGGGCTATCATTTGAACACTTATCAACTATAATCCAACTGAAGTCTAGAAGACCGAATAGGAAACCTCGGAGTAGGCTCAACTAGCCTATAAATTAAATTTGAACAAGGAAAAGTCCAAAACAAAAGTTACAAACAAACTCTACAACATCAAGCTGAAATCTCAATACCAAGGCTAAACCACTCAATCTCAAATATCTAAATCAAAACTAAAAATGGGTAGGCATTAATGCTCCAAATCTATCATACTACCTAATTGCTATTCCAAGGAGTCAAAATCCAAAACTAGGCCAATAATGCTATATCAATGTCAACTATCATAAATTGACTCTAGTTTCCAAATCTAATATATCTGAGATAAATCATACCAAGCCATAGTCAAGACATATCTAGAGAGAAAAATCACCACAGGGATAACCACTGACTGATGACACAAGCAACCAACTCTATATCGGTTGGAAGAAACAAAATATAGCCTCAAAATAAGAATAATGCCAAAGGAAAAATCACTAGCTAAAAATGCATATAACCCACTCTATATACGCTGGAGGGAATGAACTATCCAAACATACTCAAAAACTTCCCAAGGCTAAAAAATACACCAAAAATGGAAAAAGATCTAGCAACTCAAAAAAATGCAACTTAAGCCAGAATCTAACCAATCCAATACTTTATCTAAGCAAAAAAATAGCCACAAGCACATATCATCGAAGAGAATCACTCCACCAAGCCTCACTAGGCTGAACAAATATTGAAATGGGTATTTTATGAATCCACCCAAGAACAACATCATCGAAGAAGAAATACCAATCTCAAAACCAAGGTCAGAGTCGATACCACCACCAGAGTACCAACAACTTGAGATAAAGGATTTCTAATTTGCCAACTTACGAAGCGATCACTGGAAAGAACACCTACCTCTAACTTTCCAACTCCACTAGATAAAACCATATCACAACAACAAAAGAGTATTCAATCTCCATACTAACAATAAGGCAATCCATCATAAGGGAACAAACCCAATATACCTATGAGATAAATCCATGACATCTCAATATCAAATATAAAAATCACTATTGAACAAAGAAATAGCCACAAATGAAGAACAACCTCAAACTAGTCAATCTCACAAATGGGTTATACCAGAAAGAATAGCCAAAACAAAAGCTTTCATAACCCAAGAGGAAATTCTAAGAATCTCAAACTCAAAAATGAACAACATAACTAAATTGCCAACCCAAAAACACAAAGAACCATAAAAGGTCAACTCACTTTTGATACCATAATGAACCTCAAAATTGATCTAATACAACTAACCAAGAGGGAACACAGTCAACCTCATCGTTCTAGGGGAAAGAAATCATCAAATAGGGCTATATCTACTCAAGCCACCAAATAAAATCACAAGAAACTAAAAGTCTAACTAGATAATACTAGTCTATACAGCTACCCAGCCAGAATCAAATTCATCATGTAACAATCATCAAGTAATAATATCAAGTAATATCAATAACTCACATAGTGGTAGCAATAGCAACAATATCAATATCAACATACTGAACAGGCGGTACCAAAATAAATATTAATATCATGCACTACTCAATGGACACAATTAGGCTAATGTGCCAAGATAAATGAGGCTCAAACTCAAAACCACTCCCATAGGGGAAAAACATCAATATATATCTACTCCATCCACTTCTAAAAGAAATAAACCACGAAGTAGTAACATAATCATGAATTCAACAATAAGGCACATAATATTCGATATAAATTCATCAAGGCATATAATCATCAATGGGTAAGAAAACCTCATACACATAATAAGAGATAAATGCAAGAAATAAAAGCACACCAATTATGGTAACATCCACAATCACATGCCTGACGGGCATAGAAAAAATAAATCTGAATGGGTCTAAATCAGACTTACCGACTGAATCATCAACTGAAGCTCCAAGCGCACCATCTCTAACTGATGATGTCAAAATATCACAAGCTAGTCTTACTAAGCTAAATGACTAAAATCTCATGTCAGGGACACATCTTAGGCTAGTAGTCTATCTCTATGCGGCCGTAGCAATTCCTGAAGAATCAATATGGAGAGAATACAAACTAAACCCAAATGGTTGGCCAACTGATGCTGAGAGAAATTCACAAAATTATGTCTATACTTTCAAAATCACAGCCTGTCTTAGGAACTTAAGGCTGACAGGGAATACAGGCTAACTCTAGCTGATCACCTATCTCATACCAGGGGCATTCTCTGAACTAGTATCTCATCACAACACAACCAAACCAAGATCCTAGAAAACTTTTAGACACTGCCCATCATAATCCAGAATGGTCACCATGGCCTGAAGAACCATACCATATTCTGTAAGTCTGATAGGGACTCTTCCCAAAACTTTTTTGACTGCTACTGGAGATCTTTGATATCCATCTCTGACTCTCTAGTCCAATGCTACGCTGAAATTCTAGAAACGCATGTTGGAGTCTTATCTGCATTTATCGATAATATCGCATCGTCATTCAGGGATAGAATAGAGTCAAAGAATGTGTTCAAGGTTCATAAGAATGTGGACACACGATAAGAAGTCATGAAGTGAATTTCCTAAAATATCATTGTATCCTTCTAAAGATAGGTTGCAAATGTCTCTGCACCAATCTGCAAGACTCTACTAACACTTAGCTCTTGTACTAATACACTGATGAAACCTACGATCTGATACCAATTTGTCATGACCCAACTTCTTAGGTCATGATGGAGCCTACCATAACCCACCAGTAGGCAAGCCAACCTGTAGATCGAAATGGCTTGTAACGGACTACTCAATAATATAAAGAAAAGAATGTAGAATATATGAAATAAAGATCAATATATATTAGAATCCCAAAACCTGGTGGTATCAGTACAAGAGCTTCTAATATAAAAAGAGTACAAAAGTGTAATATAAAGAGAAAATCAATCATACAACTTATCTCCAAATACAACTTAGAGACTAGTCTAATACATAAAAGAGAGATAAGTAATGCTCTGAACGATAGGAGCTCACTCTAAGTCTTTGAACCAGGGTTGCTCCACAAGGTGCACACATCAACGGTGATAGCCCATACTATGATCTGCAGGCTGCAGAAGTGTAGTATGAGTACCAAATAAATAGTACTCAGTAGGTTACTGCCAACTGATCTCTTAAGATAAAGCTAATATATACAATATATAAACAGAATGAAAACTACACCCAAGAGTCCGAAAATCATATGACAAGTCAATAAGATAATAAGGAACAACTATCCTATTCATGTCCAAGAGTCTAACTTAATAAGAATAAGGAATTATGAGGGTGAACAATCTTAGTCTAGCTACATTTAATAGACGTCAATGTTATACCATATATCCAAGGTCAATATACAAATAAAGCGAGAAAGGAAGATATATAGTAATATGCAAGGCAAAAATATGACTATAAAATATGAACAACGAAGGATGGGATATAGGGTGGTATCATAGCTTCATATAGCAAATATGTGGTCATGTGAAAGCATAACCTATATCATCATATTCTCATTTTAAGACCTCATTACAATACTATCATACTCGAGGTTCCTAATTCACATAGCTAGACATGAAATAATTATGCCTAGTAATGTAATCATAAGATAGGAGAGGCCGAAGACATACCTCAAATCCTGGTACTGGATCAATGACCAATCTATTATAAGATAGACATAATAATAATCATACCATTATTTATAACAACTCAAATATCCGACTACACCGGACAACTAAATACCTAGTTGAGCCTATGTGTACCTCTATCGCCCTAGGCTTAGAAGGTTCAATCAACATACAAGAACACAAGGCATATTCTTCACCCATATAGATACAACCATCTTATACCAGCTGATAAATATACGTGCATACTGGTGATAGGCGATGCACATGCAGGAATGAATGGAAAGTACACAATTAATATCACAAATCATCATAACTATCCTTATCAGGACTATCATTATCGTAATCAACCTCAAGCATTGTCGGGTATCAATATATCATCAATAGTTTCCTCTAGCCTTGCCAGGTATCAACATTTCATAAATATATCCTCCGTCCTTCTTGGGTATCAACATATCATTAATATATCCTCCGGCCTTGCCGAGTATCAATTTCATCACACTTATATCCTCTAGCCTTGCCGGGTATCAAAATCACCCATAATAGTATCCTCCATCCTTGTCGGGTATCAATATCATCACACCTATATCCTCTGGCCTTATCGGGTATCAATATCATTATAATAGTATCCTCTGTCCTTGTCGGGATCAATCCTCTGGCTTTATCGGGTATCAAGATCATCATAATAGTATCCTCCAATCTTGTCGGGTTTTAATATCATCATAATAGTATCCTCCGGCTTTGCCGGGTATCAATATCATCATAATAGTCATTGCCGAATAACATGCACTAAAATACTCATAAATATTGTCATATTACCATAGAATATCTATCTTGTCAATACTTGCCAACTACTCATTATTAGCTAAAAATCATTAGTTCTCTAGTCATCACATAACCTTTAGTTATTAGTCTAAACATTATCCATCACATAATCCTTATTCACGGGATAACAACTAACCGCTATTTATTTAATAGCCAACATCTAACATCTAGTCAAGGTTTATCACTAGACCAAAACTGCCATTAATCCACCATTCATTATTATCAAATAATCATCCTACACCCATTAATCTTTACTAGACAACATATTATTACTTTCCACCTAACAATCTTTTATTAACTGACACCATTCATTAACTAACCATCGTTAGCTACCATGTTTTAGTTATGTAAAATTCATTAACTAATACATTAGATTCCTAGCCATAAAGTGCTATAGTCCCCTAATAGACAACTAGTTACCACATAGCTTAACCGTCTAACTAGAAGAGCAGTCATAAGATCACATCTCAGCTATAATCACATTATTTATAATGGTAAATAATCATGAACGTAGGAAATCTATGCTTGCCATCACCAATATTCAACCAGTGGAATAATAAGTAGCATACCGTATCTTTCTTCATCCCATATCGGAGAGATGAGTATACAAAATATACATATTCATATTCATAAACTGTAATCATATCATCTATAATTATAAACACTTCTTAGCTATTCAATCAATATCGTAACACATCTCTTGGCCCATACACATATCTAGGACTTATATCAATAATCATATATATAAGTTGTAACATATCTCTAATCATCTCACATATAGGAGGCATAATATCAATAAGCATGTAATCATTTATCGTACAAGAGGTATCTCACATATAGGTGGCATACTACAGATACACATGTAATCATCTCTCACACAAGAGGCATCTCATATCTAAGAGGCATATGTAATCGTCTATAGGATATCTAATATCAATAGGTCATGCACCATGACTACGAGGAATATCACTTCTCTAGGCCAATTTATATATCCAAAAGGAACATTATCTATATAGGCCCAATAATCATGACTAAAGAAAATAGCAACTCTATAGGCCAATAATCAAGTCTAAGAGGAAATAGCATCTGTATAGGCCAATCATCAAGTCTAAAGAGAAAATAACATCTCAATAGGCTACATAACGTATCTAGGAGGAATATAATCTCTAAATGCCTAATATCACTTCCACAAGAAGTACCATAACCATAACTCGAAAGCCATAATTTGGGAACATCAATACAAGTTACCAAGTTATGAAGTAACCTTATTCTAAGGCTTACTAGCTTCATCTATGTCTAACGTCCGCACTAAGTCTACTAGATTTAACACAAGCTTAGGCCTAAGTGGGCGAACGATCCCACTTCTAATCCATAATTTCCATAATTTGTTATACTATGCCCCAAACTAGGCCAAGGTATCTATTTCATCTTATGTCAAGTAAGCCGTGTCCAAGCCGAAGATAGAAACTTTGACTTAAAACAAGGATACTCAAGTCAACTCTACCCAACTTACAATTTCACGACTACCACACTAACCCAATATGGATAAATATACAAATCATGCTTCAAATGCTAAAACCATATTCCAAACATAGCATTATATCATATATATGCTCTAACTAATCTAAGGTAAAGAGGGAAGACAACAGGATACAAAAGGGTTATAAACATGCCATCTTACGGGTCCAAAACCCTCATCTAATCCCCAAACATCAATAATCAAGGCCAAGTTATCCTACTCATAATTAAGCCTAACATCCTTTTTCACACGCAACATATATCACACATCAGCTATGAAGAAAAGTAGACAGAACCTCACTTCATGCACCACATGCTCGTCTTCACTTTACAATCCTCAAAATGCCATCACACTATCAAAACCATAATCTACTCATCAATACTAGTCTAATAATACCCATATTGCACTATTGTGCTTTGGGTCCAAAAAAGACACCAAAACCCCAAGTGAGTCCCACATATGGAAAATGAGTTTCTAAGACAAACCCAATGTTCACACATGAATAAGGAATCATAAACCTGAAAGAATAGGTTAAAACTAAGCATACTTTGGGCTAAAATCAAGCCCTATGTTAAATTGGGGTTTTAGGTCCAAACTAAGAAATTCATGCATGAATTCAAGAAATTCTTACCTTAATTGATGATAATCATGATACAAGATGTTAATTAAGCTCCCAAGTCACCCCATGACCAATTTTGAGTTATAACACTCATTTTGGTGTTTCTAGGTCTAAATGGTGAAGAGGAAATGCCCCAAACGCATTTTGGGACCTCTATATAGACCCTACATCTAAAGATAAGCCTTTATATTGGTCATAGGGATGCAATCGTGCTACCCTCAATTGCTACACTCTTGGCCACGATTGTGGTTGAACCAGATGATAGCAAACTCAAAACAAAAGTTTTTCACCCTCGGAACTCATCCAGAATCCAAAGAACATGATCCAATAGTGAATTTTGAGTGTAAACGACATTTCAAATCCATTGGAATCATAAATAATTTCATTGGAGATCGTTTAGACAAAAACTGGGGCCCACACCTATAGTTTCATCACTTTTTATAAAATCCGCTCAATAGCCGAAAATAAGTCTGGGAGCCTTGTGACCTGATCCAAGGGTATCCCTAGCCTAAAATTGATATTTTGGATGCGAAAGCAAAGTTAGATTTTCAATCTGAGGTCGTTTTGACCAAATATGGGTCCCACACCTATTCTTTCCAATTTTTAACTTTTCAACCAATGGGTCAAAATGAGCTCGGATGCATTGGGACCCAAACCAAAGGTCTACCTACACTAAAATTGATATTCCATATCTGTTGGTGCAGTCGGAATTTGCATCCGAGATTGTTTCACAGAAGTTTTTGCCTGGTCACCATTTTGAACCAGCGAAGACTTCTAAACAGGGAATTCCCTTTAAATACCAAATGACCTGCCCGATAACCGAATCGTCAATCTCAATAAGTCATAAATGACTTTGGGCATCTATGGAGATGCTCAAACAGTGAATATAAGAATAAATATGAAAAATGACCTAAAGGGTCATTACAATATCCACTACTAAAAAACCTTTCGTCTTCAAAAGTCAACGGAAAAAAAGAATCTCAAAAGCTTGAAAGAATGAGGTGCCGGGACCGCATGTTCCAAGCATGACTTCCCAGATAACCTTAACAGAGAGAAAACACTTGCAAGGGATTTTGCCGCAAGTATTCTTTTTCAACCAGCACTCTCATTCTACTTCCAAAATAGCCAACTCAACTTAACCGCTAACTAGCCTCCAACTAAACTAAAAAGGTTGATGCACACACATCTGAATCACATCACACTGATACCATCTCTATATCTACATAAATCAACAAAGGCTCATCCAAGCCAAAAGTATTCCCAGACATGAGTCATAAAACTGACTTTAAATCTAAATATAACCTTCCTTTACATTTTTGCACCTACTATCTACTCCAAACCACGAGGAAAATAACTTGAGTCTCATCCATACAGTCTCATCACAGAGAACTCAAAGAACTAAAGCTGATCAACTAAAAGTCCATACGACAAACATGAGAATAAGCTCATAAGGATCTATCTGGGCATATAAATAGAGATAATAATGGAACCCAATCCATTATAATTCTCTAACCAATCCGGATAAAAATCACACTAAACTATCAAAATCTAAGGTATAACAACTCATTACTAAATATTCCACTCTAGGATGTCTCATCCACTGAGAATGAAGACATACTGAATCCAACTCGATGATATTACTCCCCCTGAGTAAATCAAGAAAAATTCCCAAAGAAAATTGAAAGTCAAGGTAAAAATTGATATAGCTAATATGAGGCCCATGGTCTATCATCTGAGCACTTATCAACTATAATCCAATCGAAGACTAGAAGATTGAATAGGCAACCACAGAGTAGGATCAACCATCCTATAAATGAAATTTGAAAAAGGACAAGTCTAAAACAAATGTTGCACGCAAGCTCTACAACACAAAGTTGGAATCTCAATACCAAGGTTGAACCACTCAATCTCAAATATCTAAATCAAAACTACAAACGGGTAGGCATTAATGCTCCAAATCTACCATACTTCTAAATCGCTGTTCCAAGGAGTCAAAATTGAAAACTAGGCTAATAAGGCTATATCAATGTCAACTATCTCAAACTGACTCTAGTATCCAAATCTGACATATCCAAGACAAATCATACCAACTCATAGTCAAGACATGTCTAGAGAGAAAAATCACCACAAGGATAACCACTAACTAATAACACAAGCAACTAACTCTATATCGACTAGAGGAAATGGAATATAACCGCAAAATAGGAATCATGCCAAAGGACAAATCACTAGATGAAAATGCATATAACCAACTCCATATCCACTGGAGGGCATGAACTATCCAAGCATACTCAAAAACATCCTAAGGCTAAAAATCACACAAGAAATGGAAAAATCTCTAGAAACTCAAAAAAATGCAACTTAAGCCAGGGAAACTAACCAATTCAATACACCATCTAGGTAAGGAAATAGCCACAAGCACATATCATCAAGGAAAATCACTTTACCAAGCCTCACTAGGACGAACAAATATTGAAATAGGGATTTCCTAAAACCTCCCAAGAACAACATCATCAAAAAAGAAATACCAATCTCAAAACCAAGGTCAGAGTCGAGACTACCACCAGAGTACCAACAACTCGAGATAAAGAGTTTCTAATTTGCCAACTTAATAAGCAATCACTGGAAAGGCCACCTGCCTCTAACTTTCTAACTTCACTTGACAAAATTATATCACAACGAAAAAAGAGTATTCAATCTCCACACTAACAATAAAACAATCCATCACAAGGGAATGAACCCAACATACGTATGAGATAAATCCACGATATCTCAATATCAAATATCAAAATTTCTATCATATGAAAAAATAACCAAAAATGAAGAACAAACCTCAAACTGCTCCATCTCACAAATGGGTTATGCCAGAAAGGATAGCCAAAATAAAAGCTTTCGCAACCCAGGAGGCAAGTGTAAGAATCTCAAACTTAAAAATGGGCAACATAACTTAATTGCCGACTCAAAAACACAAAGAACCATGAAAGGTCAACTTACCTTCAATACCATAATACATCCTCAATATTGATCTAATATAGATAACCAAGAGGAAACACAGTCAACCTCACCTCTCTAGGGGAAAAAAATATCAAATTGGGCTATATCTACTCAAGCCACCAAATAATATCATAAGAAAATAAAAGTCTAACTAGATAACACTAGTCTATATAGCTACCCAGCGAGAATCAAATTCATCAAGTAACAATCATCAAGTAATAATATGAAGTAATATTAATAACCTCACATAGTTGTAGCAATAGCAACAACAATATCATTATCATCATAATGAATAGGCGGTACGAAAATGAATATCAATATCATGTGCCGCTCAATGGACACAACAGGGCTAATATCCAAGATAAATAGGATTCGAACCCAAAACCACTCCCATAGGGGGAAATATCAATATATATCTACTCCATCCACTACTAAAATAAATAAACCATGGAGTAGTAACATAATCATAAATTCAACAATAAGGTATATAATGACCGATATAAATTCATCAAGGCATATAATCACCAACAGATATGAAAACCCCAATACACATAATAAGATATAAATGCGAGAAATAAAAGTACACCAATTGTGGGAACATCCACAGTCACATGCCTGAAAGTCAAAGGGAAAATAAATTTGAATGGGTTTAAATCAGACCGACCAACTGAATCACCAACTTAGGCGCCAAGCGCACCATCTTTAACAAAAGATGTCATAATATCACAAGCTGATCTAACTAAGTTAAGTGACTGGAATCTCATGTCAGGGACACACCCTAGTCTAGTAGTCAATCTCTCTATGGTCGTAGCAATTCTTGAAGCATCAATATGGAGATAACAAAAACTGAGCCCAAATGGATGGCCAACTGATGCTGCGAGAAAGTTACAAAATTATGTCCAAACTTTCAAACTCACAGCCTATCTTAGGAACTCTAGGTTAGAGGGGAATATAGGCTACCTCTAACTGATCACCTATCTCATACCAAGGGTATTCTCTAAACTAATGTCTCATCACAACCAATCCAAGATCTTATAGAACTTTGAGATACTTTCCCTCATAATCTAGAATGATTACCATGGCTCAAAGAACCATACCACACTCTGCAAGTTTGATGGAGACTTTCCCAAATCCCTTTTGTCTGCTGCTGGAGATCTTTGATATCTATCTCTGACTCTCTAGTTCGATACTATGCTAAAATTCTAAAATGCATGTTGGAGTCTCATCCATATCTATCGACAATATCGCATCATCCTTTTGGGATAAAATAATGCTAAAAAATATGTTCAAGGTTCATAGGTATGCGTACACACGATAAGGATTCATGAAGTCAATTTCCTAAAATATCACGGTAGTCTCCAAAAGATAGGATACAAACGTCTCGGCACCGATCCATAGGACTCTACTAACACTTAGCTCTTGCACTAATACACCGATAAAACCTAGTCTCTGATACCAATTTGCCACGACCCAACTTCTCAGGTCATGATGGCGCCTACTATAACCCACTAGTAGGCAAGCCAACCCATAGTCCGGAATAACTAATAACAGACTACTCAATAATATAAGGAATAAAATGCGGAATATATGAAATAAATATCAATATATAGAAGAATCCCAAAACCTAGTGGTATTAGTATAAGAGCTTCTAATATAAAAAGAGTACCAAAGTGAAATATTAAGAGAAATATAATGAAACAACTTATCTCTGAATACACTTAGAGACTAGTCTAGTACATAAGAGAGAGATAAGTAATGTTGTGGATGTTAGGAGCTCAATCTAAGTCTCTGAACCAGGGCTTCTCAATATGATGCACACATTAATGGCGATAACCCATACTATATGATCTGCAGGCTGCAAAAGTATAGTATGAATACTAAATAAATGGTACTCAGTAGGCTACTGCCACTTGAACTCCAAAGATAAAGCAAAAATATACAACATATAAACAGAATGGAAACTACACCCAAGAGTCTAGAGATCATATGACAAGTTAATAAGATAATAAGGAACAACTATCCTATTCATGTCTAGGAGTCTAACATAATAAGACTAAGAAAGTATCAGGCTAAACTATCTAATTTCATCTACATTAAATATACATCAATGCTATATCGTATATCCAAGGTCGATATGCAAATAAAGAGAGAAAGAAAAATATATAGTAATATGCAAGGCGAAGATTCGACTATACAATATGAACAATAAAGGATGGGATATGTGGTAGTATCATAGCATCATATAGCTTGATATATATATATAAGAACATAAGTTCATCTCAAAGTATAACCTATATCATCATATTCTCATTTTAAGACCTCATTATAATACTATCAAGATTTAAATACTATCATACTCAGGGTTTCCAATCCATATGGCTAGACATAAAATAATCGTGCATAATAATGCAATCATAAGATAGGAGAGGCCAAAGACGTATCTTAAATCATGATACTGGATCAATGACCAGTCTGTCATAAGCTAGCCATAATAAAAATCATAACAATGATAATAACAATATCAATAACATCTTGAATAACCAGCTACTATGAACAACCAAATACCTAGTCGAGCCTATGTGTACCCCCACTTCCCCAGACTCAGAAGGTTCAATCAACATATGACAACACAAGGCATATTCTTCACCCATATATATGAAACCATCTAATATCAACTGATAAATATAGGTGCATATTATTGATAGGTGATGCACATACAGTAATGAATGCATAGTACATAATCAATATCATAACTCATCAAAATTGTCCTCATCAGGACTATCATTATCAACCTCTAGCATTGTCGAGTATCACCACATCATCAATAGTATCCTCCATCCTTGTTAGGTATCAACATATAATCAATATATCCTACGGCCTTGCCGGGTATCAATATATCATCAATATATCCTCCGTCCTTGCCGAGTATCAATATCATCATACTAGTGTCCTCCGTCCTTGTCGGGTATCAATATCATCATAATAGTATCCTCCATCATTTTCGAGTATCAATATCATCACAATAGTATCCTATGGCTTTTTCATGTATCAAACTCATCACAATAGTATTCTCCAGTCTTGTCAGGTATTAATATCATCATAATAGTATCCTCCAGCTTTGTATGGTATCAATATCATCATAATAGTCATTTCCAAATAATGTGCACTAAAATCACATAACAATAATAATATTACCATAGAATATCTATCTAGTTAATGCTTCCCAACTACTTATTATTAGCTAACCAACACTTAATATCATAAAATCACTAGTTCGCTTGTCATCACATAACTTCTAGTTATTAGCCTAAACATTATCCTTCAAAAAATCCTTATTCACGGGATAGCAACTAACCACTATTTATTTAATAGGCAACATCTAACAACTAGTCAAGGTTCATCACTAGACCAAATATTCCATTTATCCACCATTCATTATTATCAACTAATAATCCTACATCTTTTAATCATTACTAGATAACACATTACTACTTTTCACTTAACCATCTTTTATTAATTGACACCATTCATTAACTAACCATTGTTATCTACCATGTTTCAGCTAAGCAAGATTCATTAACTAATAAATTAGATTCCTAGCCATCAAGTGTTATAGTCCCCTAATAGATAACTAGTTACCACATAGCTTTAACGTCTAACTAGAAGAGAAGTCATAAGATCACATCTCAGCTACAATCATATCATTTATAATGGTAAATAATCATAAACATACCAAATATATACACTCTATCACAAGTGTTCAATTAGTGGAATAATAAGCATCATACCGTATCTTTCTCCATCATATACCAGAGAGATGTGTATAAAAACATATACATATACATATTTATATTCATAAACTGTAATCACATCATCAATAATGATAAACACTTCTCAAATATTCAATCAATATCATAATATGGCCCTTGGACCATAAACATATCCAGTACTCATCAATAATCATATTTATAAGTCGTAGCATATCTTAAATTATCTCACATATAGAAGGAATCTCACATATAGGAGGCATAATATCAATAAGCATGTAATTATCTCTCACACAAGAGGCATCTCACATATAGAAATCATAATATAGATAGACATATAATCATATCTCACACAAGAGACATCTCACATCTAGAGGCATAATATATATAGAAATGTAATCATATATGGGATATATTATATCAATAGATCATACATCATTACTACGAGAAATATTGCCTCTCTAGGACAATTTACATATCTAATAAGAACATCATCTATATAGATCCAACAAACATGAGTAAACAAAATAGAAATTTTATAGGCCAATCACCAAGTCTAAGAGAAAATAATATCTCTATAGGCCAATCATCAAGTCTAAGAGGAAATATCATCTATAGGACACATAATGTATGTTTGAAAAATATCATCTCTAAATGCCCAATATCACTTCCACAAGGACTACCATAACCATAACTCAAAAGACACAATCCGGGAACATCAATACAAGTTACCATGTTATTAAGTAACCTTATTCTAAGGTTTAATAGCTTTATCTATGTCTAACATCCACACTAAGTCCATAAGACTTAATGCAAGCATAGGCCTAAGTAGGCCGAACGATCCTGCCTTTAATCCACAATTTCCATAATTTTGCATACTATGCCCCAAACTAGGCTAAGTTATCTAGTTCATCTTCTAGATGTCAAGTAAGTCGTATTCAAGCCTAGTATTGAAACTTTAACTAGAAATAAGGGAACTCAAGTCAACTCTGCACAACATATGGTTTTAAGACTACCACACTAGCCCTATAAGGCAAAATATACAAATCACCCTTCAAATACTAAAACCATATTCCAAACATAGCATTATATCATATCCATGCTTTAACTAATCTAAACTAAAGAGGAAAGGCAATAAGATACAAAAGGGTTATAAATATGCCATCTTACGAGTCTAAAACCCTCATTTAATCTCTAAATGTCAATATATCAAGGTTAAGCTATTCTACTCATAATCAAGCCTAATATCCATATTCACACGCAACATATATCACACATAGTGTATGAAGAAAAGTAGAAAGAAGCCTACTTCATGCACCACATGCTCACCTTCACTTTTTAATAAGCAAAATGTCATCACACTATCAAAACCATAATCTACTCATCAGTACGAGTCTAAACATACCCATATTATACTATTGTGATTTGGATCCAAAATTGACACCAAAACCCCAAGTGGGTCCCACATATGAAAAATGAGTTCCTGAGACCAACCCAATATTCACACATGAATAAGGACACATAACCCTCAAAGAATCGGTGAAAACTAAGCATACTTTGGGCTACAATCAAACCCTAAGCTAAATTAGGGTTTTGGGTCCAAACTAAGAAATACAAGTATGAATTCAAGAAATTCTTACCTTAATCTTGAAAATAATCGTGATACAAGATGATAATTTATCTCTCAAGTCACCCCCCCCCCATGACCAATTTTGAGTTATTACACTCATTTTGGGGTTTCTAGGTAAAAATGGTGAAGGGCAAATGCCCCAAACGCATCTTAGGGACTTTATATCGCCCCTATAGCTAAAGAGATGTTGCTATCGTGATCATACGGGCTGTAATCATATTACTCGTGATTGGTACACTCTTGGCCGTGATCGCAGTTGTACCAGATGATAGCAAACTCAAAAATAAGTTTTTGATCCTCAAAAGTCATCTGGAATCCAAAGAACGGAACATCATCCAATAGTGAATTTTGAGTTTAAACCATATTTCAAATTCATTGGAATCATCAAAACTTTCATTGGAGATCGTTTAGGAAAAAATTGAGGCCCACACCTATAGTTTCCTCACTTTTCATAAAATCTACTCAGTAGTCCAAAATAAGTTTGAGAGACTTGGAACCTAATCCAAGGGTCTACCTAGCCTAAAAGTAACATTTTGGATGTGATGGAAAAGTCAAATTTTCAATCCGAGGTTATTTCAACCAAATGTGGATCCCACACCTATTCTTTCTAATTTTCAACTTTTCGACCAATATGTAGAAATGATCTTGAGTGCATTGGGACCCAAACCAAAGGTCTACCCAGTATAAAATTTATATTCTGGATCTATTGGCCCAGTCGGAATTTGTATCCGAGATAGTTTCACTAAAGTTTTTTCCCGGTGGCAATTTTGAACTAATGAAGACTTTTAAACATGGCATTTTCTCTAAAAAACAAATGAACTTCCTGGTTACCCAACCTCAGCCTCAGTAAGTCATAAATAACTTAGGGCAGCTATGGAAAAGATCAAATTATGAAGATAAGCATAAATATGGAAAATGACCTGAAGGATCATTATATCTTGACTCTGACCTTGGTATTGAGATTGGTATTTCTTCTTCAATGATGTTTTTCTTGGATGGATCAGGATTTATTTGACCTGGTGAGGCTTGGTGGAGTGATTATACTTGATAATATGAGCATGTAGCTATTTCTTTGCCTTGATGGAGTATTGCATTGGTTAGTTCCTAACTTAAGTTGTATTTCTCCGGGTTGCTAAAGTTTTTGCCTTCACTTGTGTGGTTTTCATCCCTGAGAATTTTTTAGTATGTTTGCATTGGTCATACCCTCCAGTGGATATGAAGTGGGTTATATGCATTTTCAGCCAGTGATTTTTCCTTTGGCATGACTCCTATTTTGAGGCTATGTTTCATTCCCTCCAACTGATATCGAGTTGGTTTCTTGTCTTATCTATCAGTGGTTATCCCTATAGTGATTATTCTCTCTAGATATGTCTCGGCTATGGCTTGGTATGATTTATCTCACATATATTAGATCTGGATACTAGAGTCGATTTGAGATGTTGACGTTCATATAGCCTTATTGTCCTAATTTTCGATTTTGACTCCTTGGAATGGCGATTTGGAAGTATGATAGATTTTGTGCTTTAATGTCTTTCTGTATGTGACATCCTAGAGTGGAATATTCAATAATGAGTTGTTATACCAAGGATTTTGAGATTTTAATTTGATTTTTATCGGAACTGGTTAAAGCATTAGCATGGACTGTATTTTGTTATTATCTCCATTTGTATGCCCAAATAAAGCCATATGAGATTATTCTCATGTTTTCCTTATGGACTTTCAATGGATCAACTTTAGTTCTTTGAGTTCTCCGTGATAAGACTGTATGGATGAGACTCAAGTGATTTTTATCCTGGCTTGGAGTAGATAGCAAGTGCAAAAATATAAAGGAAGGTTATATTGGGATTTAGAGTCAGATTTATGACTCATGTCTTAGTTTTCTTTTGGCTTGGATGATCCTTTATTGATTTATGTGGATATAGAGATGGTATCAGTGTGATGTGATTCAGATGTGCATGCATCAGACTTTTTAGTTCTGTTGGAAGCCAGTTAGCAATTAAGTTAAGTTGGCTATTTTGGAAGTAGAATGAGAGTGTTGGTTGAAAAAAGGATACTTATGGAGAAATCCCTTCCAAGAAATTTCTCTCCATTGAGGTTATCCTGGAAATTATGCTTGGAACATGCTCGCCCAGTACCTCATTCTTTCAAGCTTTTGAGATTCTCTTTGTCCGTTAACTTTCGGGGACGATAGTCCTTTTAGTAGTGGATATTGTAATAACCTTTCAGGTTATTTTCCATATTTATTCTTAACTTCACCATTTGAGCTTCTCCATAGCTACCCCAAGTCATTTATGACTTACTAGGACTGACGGTTTGGGTACCGGGCAGTTCATTTGGTTTTTAGAGCCAATTCTCTATTTTAAAGTCTTCGCTGGTTCCAAATGGCCATCAAGAAAAATATTCAGTGAAACAATCTTGAATGCAAATTCTAACTACACCAGTAGATTTGGAATAATGATATTAGTCGAGGTAGACCTTTGGTTCTGGTTCCAATGCACCCGGGCTCATTTTGACCTATTGGTCAGAAAGTTAAAAATTGGAAAGAATGGGTGTAGGACCCACATTTGGTCGAAATGACCTCAGATTTAAAAAACAACTTAGCCATTGCATCCAAAATGTTGATTTGGGCTAAGGAGACCCTTGGTTCAGGTCCCAAGGCTCCCAGACTTATTTTGGTCTATTGAGCAGATTTTAGGAAAAATGGATAAACTTTAGGTGTGGGCACCACTTTTTGCCTAAATGATCTCTGATGAAAGTTTTGATGATTCCAATGTATTTAAAATGTTGTTTAAACTCAAAATTTTCTATTGGATTGTGTTCTGTAGATTTCGAATGATTTCTGAGGGTCAAAAACTTATTTTTGAGTTTGCTGTTATCTGGTGCAATTGTGATTGCGGCCAAGAGTGTAGCGATCGCAAATATCATGATTGTGGCACATATAATCATGATAGCGGTATCTCTTTATCTTTAGCGGCTATATAAAGGCCCCAAGATGTGTTTGGGGCATTTCCCCTTCAACATTTAGACCTAAAAACCCCAAAATAATTGTAATAACTCAAAATTGGTCATGGGGGTGACTTGGGAGCTTAATTATCATCTTGTATTGCAATTATCTTCAATATTAAGGTAAGAATTTCTTGCTTGAATTTCTTAGTTTGGACCCCAAAACCCCAATTTAGCTTAGAACTTGATTTTAGCCCAAAGTATGCTTAGTTTTTACCCATTCTTTGAGGATTATGATTCCTTATTCATGTGTGAACATTGGGTTGGTATTGGAAACTCATTTTCTATATGTGGGACCCACTTGAGGTTTTGGTATAATTTTTGGACTCAAGACATAAGAGTGCAATATGGGTATTATTAGACTCGTATTGAATAGTATATTATGTTTTTGATTGTGTGATGGCATTTTGAGGATTGTAAAGTGAAGACAAGCATGTGGTACATGAAGTGCGATTTTACGGTTTGACCTTATGGTAGGCTTCTGTCTACTTTTCTTCGTAGATGATGTGTGATATATATTGTATGTGAATATGGATGTTATGTTTGATTATGAGCGGATAACTTTGCCTAGATATATTTGTGTTTGGGGATTAGATGAGTGTTTTGGACCCGTAAGATGGCATGTTTATAACCATTTTGTATCCTATTGCCTTTCCTCTTTAGTTTAGATTAGTTATAGCATGGATATGGTATAATGCTATGTTTGGAATATAGTTTTAGCATTTGAAGCATGATTTGTATATTTAGCCTTATAGGGCGTGTGTTGTAGTCTTAAAACTAAAAGTTGTGCAGAGTTGACTTGAGTACCCTTGTTTCTAGTCAAAGTTTCTATCTTAGGCTTTAATATAGCTTACCTGACATCTAGAATATTAACTAGATACCTTAGCCTAAATTGGGGCATAGTAAACCAAATTATGGAAATTATGGATAAGAAGTGGGATCGTTCAGCCTACTTAGGCCTTAGCTTGAGTTATGTCTTATGGACTTAGGGCAGATGTTAGACATAGATGAGGCTATTAATCCTTAGAATAAGGTTACTTCATAAATTGGTAACTTGTATTGATGTTCTTGAACTGTGGCTTTTGAGTTATAGTTATGATACTCCTTGTGAAAGTGAGATTGGGAATTTAGAGATGATATTCCTCCTAGATACTTTATATGGGCTATAGAGATGCTATTTCCCCTTAGACTTCATGATTGTCCTATAGAGATACTATTTCCTCTTAGACTTGATGACTGGCCTATAGAGATGCTATTTCCTCTTAGACTTAATGATTAGCCTATAGAGTTGCTATTTTCTTTAGTCATGATTGTTGGACCTATAGAGATGATGTTCCTCTTGGATATGTAAATTCTCCTACAGACGTGATATTTCTCGTAGTCATAATGTATGACTTATTGATATAAGATATCTTATAGACGATTACATATCAACATATATTATTCCTCCTAGATGTGATATGCCTTTTATGTGAAAGATGATTACATGTCTATCTATTTATGCCTCCTAGATGTGAGATGCCTCTTGTGTGAGAGTTTATTACATTCTTATTGATATCATGCCTCCTATATGTTAGATGCCTTCTATATGTGAGATGATTAGAGCTATTCTACGGCTTATAACTATGATTATTGATATGTGTACCAGATATATGTATGGTCCTAAGGACGTGATTATGATGTTGTGATTATTTCGGATAAATTAATAGGCCAAGGGTCGTGTAATGATATTAATTCAATAGAAGAGAAGTGTTTATCATTATAAATGATGTGATTAAAGTTTATGAATATGAATATGTATATGTTTGTATACACATCTCTCCAATTTGGGATGGAGAAAGATGCGGTATAATGCTTATTATTCCACTGATTGAATATTGGTGATGGTATGCATAGATTTGGTACATTCATGATTATTATATTGGTAATTGGTCTGATTCTAGTTGAAATACGATCTTATGATTGTTCTTCCTAATTAAAGGTTAAGCTAAGGGTTAATGAATCTTGCTTAGCTGAAACATGGTAGCTAACAATGGTTAGTTAATGAATGGTGCCAGTTAATAAAAGATATTTAGATGACAATTAGTAATGTGTTTCCTAGTAATGATTTATGTATATAGAATGATTAGTTGATTATAATGAATGGTGGATAAATGGTGGTTTTGATCTAGTGATAAACCTTGACTAGATTATAGATATTGGCTAATTAATAAATAGTGGTTAGTTTCTATCTCGTGAGTAAGGATTATGTGAAGGATAATATTTAGGTCAATAACTAGAGGTTATGTGATGACTAGTGAACTAGTGATTCTATTATATTAAGTGTTGGTTAACTAATAATGTGTAGTTGGGAAGTATTGACTATATAGATAATCTCTGGTGATATGTGTATGTTTATGAGTATTTTAGTATATCTTATTTGGTAATGGTGATTGTGATGATATTGATACCCGGCAAGACCGGAGGATACTATTGTGATGAGTTTGATACCCTATAAGGACGGAGGATACTATTATGATTATATTGATACCCAGCTAGGCCGGAGGATACTATTGTGATGATATTGATACCTGGCAAAGACGGAGGATACTATTATGATGATATTGATATCTGGCAAGGCCATAGGATACTATTGTGATGAAATTGATATTCAATAAAGTCGGAGGATACTATTAAGATGATATTAATACCCGGCAAGACAGGAGGATACTATTGTGATTATGTTGATACCCAGAAAGGCTAAAGGATATATTAATGATATGTTGATACCCGGCAAAACTGAAGGTTGATTTTGATGATGATGGTCCTGATGAGGATTATGATGATTTGTGATATTGATTATGTACTTTGCATTCATTTCTATATGTGCATTGCCTATCACTAGTATGCACCTGTGTCTATCAACCGGTATGGGACAGTTTCATAGATATGGGTGAATAATATGCCTTGTGTTGTTGTATGTTGATTGGACCTTCTGAGACTTAGGTGGTGGGGTTACACATAGGTTTGGCTAGGTATTTGGTTGTCCGGAGTAGCAGGTTATTCACGTTGTTATTGATATTGTTGTATTCATTGTTATGATCTTTATTCTGGCTAGCTTATGACAGATTAGTCTTTAATCCAGTATCGGGATTTGAGGTATGTCTTCGGCCTCTCTTATCTTATGATTGCATTATTATGCAGATTACTTCATGTCTAGCCATGTGGATTAGAAACCCTGAGTATAATAATATTTAAATCTCGATTCTATTATAATGAGGTCTCAAAATGAGAATATGATGATATAGGTTATGCTTTGAGATGACCTTGTGTTTATATGTATATATATCTAGCTATATGAAGCTATGATACTACTGTATATGCCTTCCTTCGTTGTTCGTGTTGTATAGTCATTGATTTGCCTTGTATATTACTGAACATATTTTTCTTTTACTCTTTATTCGTATATTGACCTGGGATATACGATATAGCATTGACGTATATTGAATGTAACTATAATAGGATCGTTCACCCTGATACTTCCTTAGTTTTATTATATTAGACTCTTGGACATGAACATGATAGTTGTTCCTTATTATCTCATTGACTTTTCATATGATTTCTGGACTTTTGGGTGTAGTTTTCATTCTTTATATATGTTGCATATATCTGTTTTATCTTTGGAGGTCAGTTGGTAGTAGCCTACTGAGTACTATTTATTTGGTACTCATACTATACTTCTGCAGCCTACAGATCATAGTACAGGTTACCTTCATTAATGTATGTATCATGCGGAGTAGCCCTAGTACAGAGACTTAACGTGAGCTCTTGGCATTCGGAGCATTACTTATCTCTCTCTTATGTATTAGACTAGTCTCTAAGTTGTATTCAGAGATAAGTTATATCACTGTATTTCTGTTTATATTTCACTTTGGTACTCTTTTTATATTAGAAGCTTTTGTACTGATACCACCAGGTTTTGGGATTCTTATATATATTGATCTTTATTTCATATATTCCGCATTCTTTTCCTTATATTATTGAGTAGTCTGTTACTAGCCGTTCCACCTTATGAGTTGACTTGCCTAATGATGGATTATGGTAGGTGACATCATGACCTGAGAACTTGGGTAGTGACACAAAGGAGGAAATTAGTAAGATGAATGATTTTATGAAGGCCAAATAAGGTAAACGATCATATTCTCTACATGGACATATCTGATATGGACAAGTATAAATATCACACTTCAATCCAGTAAAGGAAACAACATATTACATGCAAGAACATATCTGATATGGATGTACTAACTATATGAGTCCTCAATCAAGGTATCCATACAAATTCTTGATTCAAATAAAATCCCTTGGGTTTTCCTTTTAGAGAAAAAAAGTGGTACAAGATGAAGACTATCTAAAGGAATTAAAGACAGAAGAATCCTCACACAAATTCATAGAAAACTAACACGCCATCTCATATTTAAGTCTTTATGAAGCTTTATAATTCTCTCAGTTAACAATATCTATAAAAACAAAAATATTGAGTTATTTCCTTAGTTATACCAATCGAGTTTCTGTCACAAGATTAGGATAATCACATATTAAAATTCAAAACTTATTCAATTCTATTTTAACTCATTCTTAATACCAAGCTCTAAATAAAACCCTTGTAACCCAATGGGATTGGAATAGGCACCATACCGGTGATCCAAACACGTATGAATTTTGTATTCTCTTTTATATTTTAGATTTTTCTTTCATTTTAATTCTATTTTATTACGTATACTAACTTGTAGGAGAGTTGATTGATAAAGCCGATCAGTCGACTCAAAAAAATATTTCAATTCAACCCCTCTTGAATTTTAGTTTGCCTCTAAGGAAAGAGTTACAGAGTATCTCAGAAAATAAGACATATTAATGTAGTGTTAACTCTTGCCTGTGTGGAGTAACTTGTGTTTTGGAGCTATTGTCCATGGGGAGTAACTTGGTTTTTGGAGAGGTTCTTAGGCTAAGTCTAGTTTTAGAGGCAAGACCTATAAAACATTTCATAAATCAAGACACATTGTGGTAGTGCCAACTCTTGCCTATGGAAGCGTAACTTCTTGTTTGAAAGTCCTTGGGCTATGTCTTATCTCTAAGTGAAGATTTATAAAATATCTCATAAATCAAGACACAATGTGGTGGTTTCAACTCTTACCCATGGGCCATAACTTTTTGTTTAAAAGTTCATGGGCTAAGACTTGCCTCTAAGGCAAGAGTTATAGAACATATCATAATCAAAACACATTGTGGTAGTGCCAACTCTTGCCCATGGGCATAAATTTTTGTTCAAAATTCCTTGGTCTAAACTTTCCTCTAAGGTAATAATATAGAACAATTCATAAATCAAGACACAATATGGTAGATCAACTCTTGTCCATGGGGCGTAACTTTTTGTTTGAAAGTCTTTGGGCTAAATCTTACCTCTAAGGCTGGAGTTATAGATCATCTCATAAATCAAGAAATAATTTGATAGTGTCAACTCTTGCCCATGGGGTGTAACCTATTGTTTGAAAGTCCTTGAGCTAAGTCTTACCTCTAAGGTAAGAGCTATAGAACATCTCATATATCAAAATACAATATGGTAGTGTCAACTCTTGCCATTGGGTGTAACTTGTTGTTTGAAAGACCTGTCTAAGTTTTGGATCTAAGGCAAGAGTTATAGATTATCTCATAAATCAAGACTCAATATGGTAGTGCTAACTCTTACCCATGGGGCATAACTTATTATTTGAAAGTCATTCAGCTAAGTCTTGTGTAACACCCCGTATTTCCCTAGCATAATCTAAGTCCCAATACATGAGTATTTGTATATAAAATTTTTCAAACACTCATTATTTTTCAGTTTAGTGCCTACCATTGCATAGGAAATTCAATTAGCTTTCCAACGATATAATATTTGCCCAAAACCGATAACCGGGTAAGAAATTATGGCAATTTTAAGTTTTAGTCATTAGACCCCATCATTTTAACCCTTAGCACATTGCGGACCTAGTCTAAGTGATGATTGGCAATTTCCAGTGGAGGTGCGCTATCTTGGCGCGTCGCGCCAAAGGCTAAATTGGCATTTGGCAGTTTCTAGTGTCTCTCTGTGATTCCACCGCGTCGCGGTGAACTTCCAAGTCCCAATCAGTGAAGGATCGTGATTTCCCCACATCGCACCACAGACACGTTTCCCAATTGTCCATTTCCAGTGGCTTGGCGCATCGCGCCAAGGCCAAAAATCGGGATCTTCAGTTTTTAACTTCCATTTTTAAATTCTTTCAAGGGTATTTAGGTCTTTTTCCTAAGCCCTAAACTCATGTTAAAACTTGGAATTAGCCCTAATTGACCTAAATGATCATTTATTATTCAGTTCCTCTCAAATTAAACATCCTCTTTTCTAAGAACAAGAAACTCTAGCTCTCAAATTCAAGACCAATCCTCAGAAACTCACCCAAAACTTCAAGAAATTCATTATCCCAGGTATGTTAGATGTTCATTCATGGATTCTTTTTATCCATGGAGTCTAAATATCCTATTTTAATTACCAAGTTATAATCTTTTCAAGTTATTATGTTTTAAATTATGATTTCATCTATGAATCTCCATGTACTATTGATTATATACCATGCTACCATGTAATTATTGTTATTATTCAATCCTCCATCTTTTAATATTATTATTTACTGAATTAAACCATGAATTAATGCTATTATGATGAATTCATGCTATTCCTACAAGTTCCATGACATTCATATGATTATTTTAAACCATGAACAACAAGTGTTTGATAAAATGCCTACAAGAGTGATTGATTTAATAAAAACCTTCGTGTTTTGATCTCCAAGTTTTAGTGTCATTTTACCATTATTATTTTTTAGTCCTGGGGGTATTAAATACCTGAAAACCATAGTTGTTTATTTAGTCTAGTATCTATACAAAGTACATGATAGAATAGTCTTCAGAACATACTATGAGCATTATTATAATAGTCAGATATCAGTCAGTTCACCTTCGAACAGTCTAGTATTTCAGTGTCTTTTAGTTAGGAGTAAGATTTAGCACTGAGCGAATGTAGGGATGGCAAATTCCTCTTTATATAGGAAGAGTCCTTAGTAGCAGTCCCTATACTCCAGAACTACATAGCCAGCGTAAGGTATGAGAAGTAACCAGTCAGATTAAGCTTGACTATCTCGCAAGGGTCGCCCGTCAGTTCAGGCTTGACACCCTTAGTCCCTTGGACATTATATCAATTTAGTGGCCACATAGCCATCGTTAGTACCTGTGGCACGGTATTAACACCCTTTTAACTGGGGTTATAGGTTGGACCCCGATTACCTCAAATTGGGGAATGTTGTTAGATGATAATAATCTCAGTTACAGTCTTAGTTCAGTTATGTAGTCTTAGAGTTGCTTGACCAAAGCATACAGATATCAGTATTTTTTTTAGTATTTCATTTTACAGATTTTACTTAGTCTATGTTAGATGCTTGGTCATGCATCTACAGTGTCTACAGATTTTCATGTATCTTTAGTATTTACATACTTTCATACGTACTTAGTATTTACTGATTCTCCATATTTTCAGTATCTATAGATTCCATGTTCTCTACTCAGTACTCAATGTTTTACATGTATATTCAGTTAATTATTAGTTTTGTTCATGAAACCATGCATATCAGCCTACCTCATTTAGCATACCAGTACATTCAAAGTACTGATTGCATACCTTTCTTTTGTGCTATGATGTATTATATCATAGGTGCTGACGCTCAGTTCCAAGACCACGCTTAGATCTCACTCCTCAGGCTATCAGCAGTACAGTAGCAGTAGTGAGTCCTCATCATTCGAGGATAGATTATTTTACTTTATATCTCTATTTCAATAGTTAGTAGAGTTAGTTGGGGGCCTGTCCCATCAACTTATATTCAGTCAGTCGGTTTCAGAGGCTTTTCGAACATTAGAGTCAGTTATCCAGTATTCAGATTTTCAGTTGACATGTTAGTTTATCAGTATTTAATCAGATTCAGTTATTTTTTCTATAGATTCATATTTCATTATTGATTCAATGATAAAACCTTATGGCAATATCAGATGTTTTCCACAATTATGATATTATTATTCAGTGCTCATGATAGGTACCAGCTCATGAGTTACTTGTGGTCCCTCGAGACTGTAAGCACTGTGTGACACCCAGGGTGTACTCTCAGGTCATTACAAACTTGGTATCAGAGCCTAAGGTCTTAAAGTGTCCTAGGTAGTTTGAAAGCCACTCCGATTATAGTCTTGTGCTTGGGTGTGTAGCGCGCTACACTTATGGACAAGAGGCTACAAGGTGTTTAGGAAAAAGTTTCCCTTCTTTCAGTATTCATATCGTGTGAGTGAGAATGAGCTTAAGTTAAACTCCCTGTCTAATTCATTTATTCCTTTCGTTTATAGAACATGCCTCCCAAGAAGAATGGATGAAGAACAGGAAATCAGCCAGCCCCTCAACCCATCCAGGCAGATCCTTTGGATGAGTACATCTCTCACGTAGAATTCAGGGTTGTGTTCACTACCCTAGCCAATTTCGTAGCAGCATAAAATGAACAGCTAGATGTTGTTCTGGCCAACCCAGTAGCCAATACTGCTGTAACTAGAATTCGGGATTTCACCCGGATGAATCCTCCTTCTTTTATGGGATCCAAGTTTGAAGAGGATCCACAGGAATTCTTAGATATGGTGCAAAAGGTAATGGATACTATGGGGGTAACATCTAGTCAGAGTGCTGAGTTGGTTGCATATCAGTTGCAGGATATAGACCATACTTGGTTTAAGTAGTGAAAGGTAAATAAGGGTGTTAATGCAGGGCCTGTAGAGTGGGAAGAGTTTGTCATTACTTTCCTAGATAGTTTCTTCCCATTGGAGTTGAGAGAGGCCAAAGTGTTAGAGTTCAGTAACTTGAGGTAGGGAAATATGAATGTGAGTAAGTATTCCCTTAAGTTTACTCAGTTAGCTAGGTATGCTCCTTATGTGGTAGCTGATAACAGGTCAAAGATGAGTAAGTTTGTGTCTAGCATATCTGATATTATGGTCAAGGAGTGCAGGACCGTAATTCTTATTAGTGAGATAGACTTATCTAGGTTGATGGTCCATCCTTAATACATAGAGGATAAAAGGATTAAGGAAAGGGAGAGAGAGGAACCAAGAGAGCTAGGACGGGTAGTTTTAATTTCAATTAGCTAAAGTCAGAAGGTGGTAAGCATCCTCAGTTTCATTAGAGGTCTACATCCCCAGCACCCTCTTCAGCTAGTGCCCCAGTGCCCAAATTCAAAAATGACAAAAGGGATAGGGGGCACTAGGCTCTAAGTCCCAGGTTAGTGTTATCAGTGCTCGTACAAATCTTCTATGTTAGAAATATGGTAGACACCATTAGGGTGAGTGTAGAGCGGGTAGTGATGTGTGTTTCGGGTATGGAAACCCAGGCCCTCAGATTTGGGAGTGTCAGGTAGTTTCTCAGAAAGGTAGAGATATGCGCCAACAAGGCCAGTCCCATCAGTCTTCAGTTCTATCGGGTCGCCTGGCTCAGTAGGGTGCCACTTACAGTGCTACCAGTGGTCAGCGTCTGAACAGATTATATGTTCTTCAGTCCCACCAAGATCAGGAAAATTCTCCTAATGTAGTTACTAGTACATTGCAGGTCTTTCACTTACATGTTTATGCTTTACTAGACCCTAGAGCTTCTCTTTCTTTTGTAACTCTATATATAGCTATCAACTTTGGAGTAAGTCCTAAAACTCTAGTAGAGCCCTTTCCAGTGTCTACCCCAGTAGGCATTTCCATTGTAGCCAGACAAGTATACAGGAACTGTTCGGTCATAATATCTTAGAAAGTTACCTCAGTTAATCTCGTACAATTAGAGATGATAGATTTTGACGTCATTCTCGGCATGGATTGGCTTCACTCATCATATGCCTCAGTTGATTGTAGAAAGATAATAGTTTATTTTTAGTTCCCAAATGAACCAGTCCTTGAATGAAGGGGTAGTACCACAGCTCTTAAGGATCAGTTAATTTTGTAACTTAGAGCGAGAAAGATGATATCCAAGGGATATGTATTCCATCTTGTGTGAGTCAAAGACTCTAACTCAGAAACTTTAACTCTTGAGTCAGTTCCAGTAGTGAATGAATTCTCAGATGTATTTCCTAAAGATTTGCTCGAAGTTCCTCCCGAAAGGGAAATCAACTTTGGAATAGACCTTCTTTTAGATACTCAACCCATATCTATTCCACCATATAGAATGGCTCCATAAGAACACAAGGAGTTAAAAGAATAGTTAAAGGATCTCCTAGATGAGGGATTCATCATACCCAGTGTCTCCCTGTGGGGCACACCTCTTCTATTCATGCGTAAGAAAGATGATTCTCTCAGAATATACATAAACTACCGTCAGTTGAACAAATTCAAAATCAAGAATAAATATCCACTTGCTAGAATCAATGACTTGTTTGATCAACTTTAGGGTGCCAATTATTTTTCAAAGATAGACCTCAGATCAGGCTATCATCAGCTCAGGGTCAGGCAATGTGACATTCTGAAAATAGCTTTCTGAACCCAGCATGGTCACTTTGAATTTCTAGTCATGTCCTTTGGTCTTACCAATACCCCAGTAGCCTTCATGGACCTGATGAACCGAGTGTTCAAATAGTACCTGGACATGTTCATCATAGTCTTTATTGATGACATTCTTGTTTACTCTCGTAGTAAAAATAATCATGCAGACCTCCGTAGAATAGTACTTCAAACTCTTAGATCTCATCAATTGTTCGCTAAATTCAGTAAGTGTGAATTCTGGCTAAGATTAGTAGCTTTTCTTGGCCATATTATTTCTGGTGATAGAATTAGAGTTGATCCTCGAAAGACCGAGGCAGTGAGAAACTGGCCTAGACCCATCTCTCCATCAGATATCAGGTGTTTCTTAGGTTTAGCTGGCTATTACCATCAATTGTTGAAGGTTTTTCTTCTATTGCATCCCCCTTGTCTAGATTGACTCAGAAGAAAGTTAAATTTCAGTGGTCAGATTCATGCGAGAAGAGTTTTCAGGAGTTGAAGGCTCGACTCACCTCAGCCCCAGTCTTGACTCTACCAGATGGTTCAGACAGTTTTGTTGTGTACTGTGATGCATCCATGGTAGGTTTAGGTTGTGTCCTCATGTAGAGAGGTAAGGTCATAGCCTATGTCTCCAGATAGCTTAAAACCCATAAGAAGAATTACCCTACTCATGATCTTGAATTAGCAGTTGTAGTGTTTTCCTTAAAGATTTGGAAGCATTACTTGTATGGGATGCATGTAGATGTGTTCACAGATCAAAATAGCCTTCAGTATGTGTTCTCTCAAAAAGATTTGAATTAGCGTCAGAGAAGGTAGTTAGAGTTATTAAAGAATTATGACATGAGTTTTTTGTATCATTCGGGCAAGGCCAATGTAGTGGCTGATACTCTCAGTAAATTGTCTATGGGCACTATTGCTCATCTTGAGGATGGTAAGAATAAGTTAGATCAGTAAGTTTATCTGTTTGCCTGACTAGGTGTCCGCTTAGTTGACTCAGCAGAGGGTAGTGTGTGGGTGTAGAGTAGCATTGAATCATCTCTAGTTTTTGAGGTAAAGGAAAAGAAGAATAGCGATCTCAGCCTAGTTAAGTTAAAAAAATCAGTCAGAGACTAGAAAGTGGAGGTTTTCTCCCAAAGAGGAGATAGTGTTTTGCGTTGTCAGGGTAGATTGTGTGTGCCTGGTGTAGATGATTTGAGGAAATGAATTCTTGAAAATGCGCATGGTGTGCGTTACACTATTTATCCAGGGGCCACTAAGATGTACAATGATTTGTGGGAGATTTATTGGTAGAGTGGGATGAAGAGAGATATTTCAGAGTTTGTAGCTAAGTGCTCTACATGCCAGGAAGTTAAGATTAAGCATCAGAAACCTAGTGGGTCCGTGCGAGAGTTTAGTATTCCCACTTGGAAGTGGGAGGAAGTGAACATTGGTTTTGTGACAGGTTTTCCACGTACCCTTAATCGGCATGATTCTATTTGGGTCATCGTAGATAAAATGACCAAATCAGCCCATTTCTTTCCAGTCCATACATCTTATTCAGCCAAGGACTAAGCCAAACTCTATATTAGAGAGTTGGTCAGGTTACACGGAGTCCCAGTGTTTATCATCTTTGATAGAGGTACCCAGTTTATCTCTCACTTTTAAAAGGCATTCCAAAAGGGTCTTGGTACCCAAGTCCACCTCAGTACAGCTTTTCACCTCCAAACAGACGGACAGGCAAAAAGGACCATTCAGAATCTAGAAGATATGCTGAGAGCATGTGTTGTTGATTTCAAGGGTAGTTGAGATGGACATTTGCCTTTGATTGAATTCGCATACAATAACATCTATCATTCCAGTATCCCTATGGATCCGTTTGAGTCTCTCTATGGTAGGAGATATATATCTCCAATTGGTTGTTTTAAAGTAAGTGAGGCCACAATAGTAGGGCCTGACTTGGTATTTGATATGTTAGAAAAGGTTCGGTTGATCAGAGAAAGGCTTAGGGATGCCCAGAGCCAACATAAATCATATACATATGTGAGGAGAAAGGACCTTGAGTTTGAGATTGGTGATCTTATGTACTTGAAAATATCTTCCTTGAAAGTAGTGAAGAGATTCGGCAAGAAAGGGAAACTCAGTCCTTGATATATCGGTCCCTTCAGAATTCTTAGTCGTTTAGGAAAGGTAGCTTACGAGCTAGAGTTGCCTTCAGATTTAGCCTCAGTACACCCATTGTTCCATGTCTTGTTGTTGAAAAAGTGTATTGGTGATCCAACGGTTGTTTTTTCCTTAGAAAGTGCAGATATTAAGAACAATCTTTCCTTTAAGGAAGTTCTAGTTGAAATTCTTGATCATCAAGTTCATATACTAAGGTACAAAGAAGTTCCACTAGTCAAAGTTCTTTGGCAGAATCAGTTCGTTAAGGATCCACTTGGGAAGCAGAGGCAGATATGCGGATCAAGTACCCTCATCTTTTCTCCTGCGAATCCAGATTCAGTATAAGGTACTAATCTTCATAAGATTTCTCTATATCATGCTCGATTTTAGTTGCACATCATGTTTATGTCAGTCGTGCATTTATAAATTAGTTCAGTACTATAACCCATGCATTAGATATGCATGTTCAGTGTGTAAGGTTAGTCCAACAATTTTCCTCAGCTTAACTAGTTTCATTTGAAGACGAATGATCCCAAAGGGGAGATATTTTAACACCCCATATTTTCCTAGCATAATCTAAGTCCCAATACATTAGTATTCTTATATAAAAATTTTAAAACACTCATTATTTTTCATTTTAGAGCCTATCATTACATAGGAAATTCAATTAGCTTTCCAACGATATAAAATTTGCCCAATCCGATAACCTGGTAAGAAGCTATGGCGATTTTAAGTTTCAGTCATTAGAACCTGTCATTTTAACCCTTAGCGCATCATGGAGCTAGTCTAAGTGATGATTGGCAATTTCCCGTGGAGGTACATGATCTTAGTGCGTCGCACCAAAGGCCAAATTGGCATTTGGCAGTTTCCAGTATCTCTCTGCGATTCCACCGCATCGCGGTGAACTTCCAGGTCCCAATCAGTGAAGGACCACAATTTTACCCGCGTCGATCCACATACCCATTTAACAGTTATCTATTTCCAGTGGCTTGGCGCGATAGTGACTTATCGCGCCAAGGCCTAAAATGGGGATCTCCAGTTTTCAACTTCCGTTTTTAAATTCGTTCAAGGGTATTTGGGTCTTTTCTAAGCCCTAAACTCGTCCTAAAACACAAAATTTAGCCCCAATTGACCTAAATAATCATTCACTATTCAATTCCTCTAAAATTAAAGATCCCCTTTTCCAAGAACAAGAAACCTTAGCTCTCAAATTGAAGACCAATCCTCAGGAACTCACCCAGAACTTCAAGAAATTCATTATTCCAGGTATGTTAGATGTTCATTAATGGATTTCTTTCATCCATGGAGTCCAAATATCCTATTTTAATTACCAAGTTATTATGTTTTAAATTATGACTTCATCCATGAATCTCCACGTACTATTGTTTTTATACCATGCTACCATGAAATTATTGTTATTATTCAATCCTTTATGTTTAAATTTTATTATTTATTGAATTAAACCATGAATTAATGCTATTATGATGAATTCATTCTATTCCTACAAGTTCCATGACATTCCTTTGATTGTTTTAAATCATGAACTACAAGTGTTTGATAAAATGCCTACAAGAGTGATTGATTTAATAAAATCTTTCATGTTTTGATCTCCATGTTTTAGTGCCATTTTATCATTATTGTTTTTGAGTCCTGGGGGTATTGAATACTCGAAAACCATAGATGTTTATTTAGTCTAGTCTCTATACAAAGTACATGATAGAATAGTCTTCAGAACATACTATGAGCATTATCAGAATAGTCAGATATCAGTCAGTTCACCTCAGAACAGTCTAGTATTTTTGTGTCTTTCAGTTGGGATTAAGATTTATCACCGAGAAAGTGTAGGGATGTCGGCTTCCCCTTTAGATAGGCAGAGTCATTTGTAGAAGTCCCTATACTCTAGAACTACATAGCCAGCATAGGGTATAAGAAGTCACCCGTCAGATTTGGCTTGACTATCTCGCAGGGGTCACCCGTCTGTTCAGGCTTGAAACCCTTAGTCCTTTGGACATTATATCTGTTTTATGGATCCACACAGCCATCTCTAGTACTCGTGGCACGTTATTAACACCCTGTAAACTAGGGTTACAGGTTGGATCCCGATTAGCTCAAATTGGTGAATGTCGGTTAGATGATACCTCCCACAGTCTCAAATATAGTCTCAGTTACAGTCTCAGTTAAGTTATACAATATTAGAGTTAACATACAGATATCAATATTTTTTTCAGTATTTCAGTTTACAAATTTTACTCAGTCCATGTTAGATGCTTGACCTTGCATCCCCAGTGTCTACATATTTTCACGTATCTTCAGTATTTACAGACTTTCATGCATACTCAGTATTTATAGATTCTTTATATTTTCAGTATCTATAGATTCCATGTTCTCTACTCAGTACTCTATGTTTTATATGCATATTCAGTTAATTATTAGTTCTATTCATGAAACCATGCATATCAGCCTACGTCATTTAGCATACCAGTACATTCAAAGTATTGATCGCATACCTTTCTTTTGTACTATGATATATTATATCATAGGTGCTGACGCTTTGTTCTCGAACTGTGCTTAGACCTCACTCATCAGGATATCAGCAGTACAGTATCAATGGTTAATCCTCATCATTCGAGGATGGATTATTTTACTTCATATCTCTATTTCAGTGGTTAGTAGAGTTAGTTGGGGACCTATCCCATCAACTCATATTTAGTCAGTCAGTTTTAGAAGCTTTTCAAACATTAGAGTTAGTTATTCAGTATTCAAATTTTTAGTTGACATGTCAGTTTATCAGTATTTAATCAGATTCAGTCAATTTTTCTATAGATTCATATTTCAGTATTGATTCAGTGATAAAACCTTATGGCAATATCAAATGTTTTCTTCAATTATGATATTATTATTCAGTGCTTACGACAAGTACTAGCTTATGGGTTAGCTTGTGGTCCCTCGAGATTGTAAGCACTTTGTGACGCCCAGGGTGTACTCTCGGGTCATTACATCTTGCCTCTAAGGCAGAAGTTATAGAGAATTTCATAAGTCAAAACATAATATGGTATTGTCAACTCTTGCCCATGTGACGTAACTTGTTGTTTAAAAGTCCCTGGACTAAGTCTTGCCTCTAAGGTAAGAGTAATAGAATGTCTCATAAATCAACACAAAATATGGTAGTGTCAACTCTTGTCATGGATGTAACTTGTTGTTTGAAAGGAATCAAAGAAAAGAAAAGAAAAGAAAAGAAAAATAAAAAAATAAAGGTTACGAAAATAGAAAAATAAAAAGTAAATAAAATAAAGATTGATGAAAATAAAAGTAATAATAAATTAATAAAATAAAAAAGAGAAAAAGAAAAAAATATAAGTTAAGAGAATAAAAGGAAAAAAGAAGGGTTGAGAAAAAAATGAATTCACCAAAAAAAAAGTAAGAGAGAAAAAAATGAAGAAAAAAAGACAAAAAAATTAAAAATAAATAAAGGTTGGGAAAAATGAAAAAAAGGAGAAAAGAAAATAAGCAAAGAAAATTAAAAAAGAAAAAAAAATAGAATTTGAAAGGAGAAAAAAAAAGAAAAAGTTGAGAGTTTTTTTTTAATAAAAGAAAAAAAATTGAAAAAAAGAAAGTATAGTAAAAAAGAGAAAAAAATTGAATTTGAAAGATAAATGAGCATGATGATTTGTTTGCAAAATATTTGATATATAGAGGAACAAATATGTTTTTGTTTCATACATAAAAAAATGGAAGGCTAGTTTTATTGTACTTTCTTTATGGGACACCCACTATGGGAAGCATTTATGTAGTTTACCCCCCTCCCCCTAGGAACCATGCCACCCATTCCCACAAGTCATATTATGACAACATGGTTTTGTGGAAGGTCAAACTTGGAACAAAGGTTCTAAAACATAAAACGACCATAATGATTGTTACATTCCTCAACTATAATGTTTTCGATATAAAATTCTTTGCAAGTGACGAGTAGTATAAAAAATGACCACACTCCTTTAGTTGTTGAGAGCAAGAAAATAGGTGTCACAATCCAAATTATGGGATCGTGTGGACACCTACTCTAATATTATCTAAGATAGGAGAACTCTTACCACATGATCAACTATTGAGAAATTCAAGGGACAAACATTATATACGTAAGAAATTCAAATTTTAATACCAATCGTAATTATAAAAGTCAAGGCTTTACAAACTTTTAACTTAACAGAATAAAAGAACCTCAAGGACCTAATCGACATGTACAAGAGCTTCTAAATATAGAATAAGGATAATAAAATAAAAGACCCAACTTTCACCCCAAGGATAAGATAAGTAGAAGTTGATGATGGATGCTCACCACTTCAAGCGAGAAACTTTAGTCAACCTACAACATACCTACATCCCAAAAAGGATGTAGCAAAAATAGTATTAATACATCATACATACTGGTAGGCATCATCAGACTACTAAGATTAGTTTATACAATACATATAGCTATCAACAGAATCAACATAACATCTTATACAATCAATTCACATCAAGTTTCCAGCACTTATAACGGTTATCTCAACACTATGAAGAGTACAATTATCTTCCTTATTTGACTAAACCGTAATAATTATTACTAGGCGATTTATTTCACATATAAAAGTTTGTCAACCACGATCATAGTTTCTTACCCTCAAAATCATCAACTTTACGCACCCACCATTACCACTCGATAGTTTAAATTTTATTAAATACTACGCTTCAAGTCATGTGTCACCTATTACGGGTTCTTCACCCATAATATAAATCAACCCAGAAATAAGTCACAACAATACATACAACTAATCTTAGCACATAAGGAACCTATTTAATTAATTGAAGGTATAACCACATAAATTAACATATCCATCCACACAAGAAAGTCATATAATTCACAATAATAGACTATCATGACACATCAAGTCCAACAATCAGGGACATACAATGGTGGTGATACAAATCATCAACAACATATAAGTCACTCATAGACATACCAATGATAAATTATCAACAACATATAAGTCACTAAACGTACATAACAATGGAAAACCACAACCACTCTGTTATAAGCAGTTGTATCATAAACTTGGATCTTGTACATGCTGACTTCATATTAATACAATCTCTGTACCTTATCAAACTCACTCTAGCCATGCCAGAACTCATAATAACCACTTATTTTGTACACACATGCTAAAAGGTATTACTTATGCCCAGTAGTCATGACCTATAATGGATAATCTCCGTCCATGTAACATACAATATGGTTCAAGATCCTCTAAATTAATTTCAATACCAATATTTGCACTGGCTCGGTCTCTGATCCTCCTATATGTATATTTATATAATTACTCTTATGAAATCTTACCTTAGACACGAGCCACTCAAAGACAGAAAGGTTTTTCTTATCTATACCTTACCTCACTCAACAAGTAATAATATGTTTAACTCTCTTATCTTAATAGGATAGCACAACAAGTACACTTATTCATACAAGTGCAAGTCAAAATAATTGACCAATAACCCTTCCAACTCAGGTATTAACAATTCACAATTTAAGCATATAAGAAATGTAAATCTGCAACAACTAATCCTAATGAGGAGCCCCAAGACCAATATCAAAAGACCATTTAGGCCTTTTAGTATTCGGGAAACACACCCCAACTCAACTTTTTACACCTGTACAAAATTAGGAATTACACACTATTCCTTAAACTCGAAATAAGAAAATGAATGCAATGTATCTACTGTACAATACTCACCTATTTGTATGATCAAGGTAGACCCCCAGAAATTATAAGACTCTTGGAATAGGTATACTCAAAGTAGGTTATGGAAGCATTGGGTTTCTCAGAGGCAACTCATTGCACTGATAATGACTCGTGTTTAAATAAAGAATTATTCCTTTCTACTTCACGGCAAGAAAACTAACCCATCGGGAATTGCATGATTGTTTTTGATCCATGACTGTTATTGGTGTCAATTTGGAGGATGGTGTCCCTATTCTTAGGCCAGTATATTTTATTGAACATCTTTTCTAATGATTCTAGCCTTTGTATATCACTAAAAAGGGGGAGTCCTTAAAACATAGAACATAATCTAAGGATTTTGACCCGTGTTCACTGTAGGTGCCTTTTCTACAAAAAGGTGAACTCGTTATGAAGACCCTGTCAATTCACTTAGATCCTCTATGATGATCTCACTGCAGTGATCCTTAACCAGTAGTCTGAGAAAACACTAAACTTTAGCCTCAATTTACAACACCACTTTTTTTCTTATGACATTACAAAGAAAATTTCCAACATTCACTAAATCCACCTCCTACAAATTCATTTTACAGCCCCAAAGTTTCTCATAGGAGTCTAGATCACTATGTCACTCCCTGATGTAGTGTGACATTACAAAACACAACATAGTGAGTCAAAATTTTCCACAAATAATTATAGAACAAGTTCAAACCACTCATCTTGAGATTTTATTATCTTAATCACTAGGGTTTCTATTAGGGTACTTAGATCGTACCACTGCTTTTATGATCTTATCAATACACTCAATGCCTAATATCCTTTACCCACGTCAATTACCATAGGCTTAACAAATAATACTTCCATTATAAAGTCACAAATCAAATAGTCAACACATTAGTACAATATTATATCAACAATTCACTATTTATCACAATCTCAGCATATGTAAACCTTACTATTTCTTTAACAGATAACAATTACTCAAACATTTTTACCACAAATTATACAACAACACATAAATCTAACATCTATGCAAGATACCAATAAGAATTTATTGGATCCTAATTTATACTCATCAAGATATGATAAGGGAGAAGAAAAGGGAACAAATCCAAGATGTCTCATAGCTTCCCGAGGATTTGACATCGATACCCACACACCAAGTTGTAGGAATCTACTTAACATTGCTTTTATACCCGTGTGACTAACAACCTAGGTCACTGACACCAATTATTAGAACCCAAATTATGGAATCGTGCAGGCACCTATTCTATTCTTAACTAGATAGGAGAACCCTCACAACCTAATCAACGGCGGTAGAAATACAAGGTATAACTTTTATATATGTAAGTAATTTAATTTTTTAAATACCAATTTTTATTATAAAAATCAAGGCCCTTACAAAATTTTACCTTAACAGAATAAAACAACTCCTAAGGACGTAGACTAAACATATCGAAGAGTTTATAAATAAAAAGTAGGGATAGTAAAATAAAAGACCTAATTTCTTCTTGAGGATAAGAGATGCATGTAACGACCCTTCATGTCATTTTCTATATTTTTGTCATTAGAGCTTTTCTATATCTACCCTAATTTATTTATGACTTATTGGGATTGACAGTTCAGTTATCAAGTAGTTCGTTTGGCTTTTTGAGCCATTTCCCTATTTTGAAGTCTCCACTGGTTCCAGATGGCTATCGGGTGAAAGCTTTAGTAAAATAATCTCATATGGAAAATTTGACTACCATAACAGCTCTAGAATATTGATTTTAGGATGCGTGGACCATTAGTTTGGGTTTTGAAATACCCAAGCTTATTTCAACTATTGGTCAAAAAACTAAGAAAATAAATATGAGTGTGGGATCTATATTTGGTCGAAACAACATCTGATGGAAATTTTGAGTGCACCATCATATTCAAAATATCATATTTAGTATGGTTACATAGTTCTTTTGCATATACAGTATTATGAATGAATCCCGAGGGATTTACGGAGACATGGAAGAATTTCAAGTCTCAGCTAATATTTGGTTCCATTGCTATCGTAAGCCAATGATTGCAATTGCGATACCTTTGACAATCAGTGATTATAGTAATTGTGGTATATTAGAACAATCACGACTAAGTATGGAAGCCATAAGATATAGCGATTGCGGAGCCTCAGGTCGTAATAGCAACTGGGTATAAAAAAACCCATTTTTCCATGATTTTGGTCATTCTTCATCACTTTCTTGAGAGTCATAACCCAAACTAGTGAGATATCTTAAAATTGAAACTTGTAGGTGACTTGAAAACTTGATTAAAACTTATTTTTTCAATTATCTTTTGATCTGGTGTAAGAATTCACCCTTTCTTTGATGATTTTTAATGATTTAGTTCTCAAAACCACAAAACCATTAGGGCTTGAATTTAGCCCTAATTTAGCTTGGTTTTCACCCATTTTTTAAGGGTAATAGTTTCTTGAGCTTGTAAGAATGTTGGATTGGTTTCAGAAATGTAATTTTTGTAAGTGGGACCCACATAGGGGTTTTGATGTGATATTTGGACCCAAAGCATAATGGTGCAATATGGGTGTTGTTATTCTCGCATTGATAAATAGAATGTGTTTTTGATAGCGTGGAATGTTGAGGAGGCTTCTCGAAAGGGAAAAATGGTGGTTTAGAAGTTTATTGAGCTTTGTTCAGTGTCAAGGAAGTCTAGGTTTATCCCTTGTTAGATTGAGTTAATTCAGCGTATTCTAATGATATTGTGTTAGATTTTAGGTGTTGGATTAATGAAATACAATACTTGGGTTAGTTGGACTATTTAGGCTATATTGAAATCATAGAGTTGAACACTTAGCTCGTTTCCTTATGTTTTGGGTGAATTGGACTTTATTTCTCATGTTTAGCATGAGAATGCCTTAGGTCACTCAAGATTAAGTATAAATGTTCTAGTTACTCATGCTTACAGTAAGTTGGACTTAGTTTCTTACACTAATGAAGGTTTCCTTAGTTCCATTTGACTTAGTTAAAGTGCTTGAGAAGAATATCTATGTTAGGGATATTTATGGATTGCTTAACATATAAAAGTGGATTTAGATATTTTAGCCTAGTCTAGGGTATAGCTTGACTTAGAATGTATTTTGAAGAATTATAAGTGGTCTCTTTGACCCACCTTAAGACAAGATGTATGTTAGTTCTCTTGAAATCCTTATACGTTTTTTGGATGCCTAGAGAATGCCCTTTTGAGGTGATATTGAGAAACTTTGATACATGATGGTTATGTTGGTTAATGTGAGGTTTGATGTCTATTGATTATATTATCATTTATGATATTGATGATACTCCTTATGATGTTGATTATATATATATTTGGGTTGAGTCTGAAAGATAATTATGTTGTTGATTATATAAATATACCTAGTTCGGAGGATGATTACGGTACTATTGATTATTTATCGATTCAAGTCTGGCTATTGATTATAATTATCATTTTAAGTCCTGTTATTGATTATTTATCAGTTCAAATCTAGCTATTAATTATATTTATTGGTTCGAGTTTATATATGCATATTATGCGATGATGATATACTTCTCATTATTAACGATATCACTGTGTGAGACTGAAAGTGGTAATTTGGCTAAGTTGTAATATGAGAAATAGTTATAATATGGCAAGACATAAGTAAACTCTAGTGGTAAAATAACTAGTGGACAAATAATGGCTAGTTGACAAATAATGACTAGTGGATATATGATGACTAGCCGATAATTAAATTTATGATAAGATATGGATAGTTGATTAATAGACTAGTGTATAAATGATGATAAGGTTGCAATATATTGGTAAAGTATGGGATGTGGGTACTTTGTCATATGTTGGTAAATTATGGAATGATGGTTAAACAATGAGTTGGTTATTCGTAAGTAATGAATTGTTGTTTTATTCTATGTTTGAGTGAACTCTCCAGGCGTATGGGAGTCTATGATGAGTTATTTATTTTTCTGCACTAATTAGCATATGGGGTCTAGTTCTGAAGATATGACTGTATGTGTTGATGTTTTATGTTATATTATTATTCTAATTCATTTACTTATCTATGTACACCAATGTCGAAGCTATTTCCGGTTTTTCTATACCTTGACTTTGTTATGTTATCTTGTATTTTTCATACATACATCATGATTTAGCTCTGTAATACCCCAGGTTTTAGATTCTGAAAATTCTAGGTATGTTGAGCTCACTGTCTAAGCTATGACTAAGACCCTATGAGTCGTAGTCACTCTATATAAGTCGTGCATTGCCTGTCATAGACAAACTAGTGGGTATTACCTATGTTTCTATCTTAAGTACGACTAAGACCCCACGGGTTGTAAGGTCAAGTCATGAGTCATAGGGTGGAATCATGACCAAACTAGTGAGGTGGCCCCAAGTCACTGTCCAGACTATGATTCATGGTGATGACTCATTTCTAGTGACCAAGAGTCGTTACGAGACCCATAAAAACTGGGAGTTATTTTCCTGTACATTTTTCATTAAAGGTAAATTGGTCTTTTCCCTTTCTTTACACTATTCCCATGAGTTAAAACCTTACCTTATCCCTATTTCCACCCAATTAATATAATCACAAGAAACTCTTCTCTCTTAAATTCCCCAATCTAGAGAAAGTCTATGTAATACCCTGTATGTTTCTAAGCTAGGAAGTCAATAAGTATTCCTACATATGAAATCTCCTATCCTGTGATTCATACTTGAGTACATCACTTACAATGAATATGATAGTGATAGGATAGCTTATGATGCATTAAGAATGTTCATATGAGTAACTTAAGGTAATACAAGCTACGAGTTTTCGAATCCATCAAGTTTTAGTGTTCGATTTTGCAAGGGTCATCATTGAACGAGTATAACTTGATGTTAATGTGGTATTCTGGCTGATTTAGACCCACCAAATTGTATAGAATCGAATTATCTTTCCAACGATACCAATTTCACCTTACTCCAATACCCGAGCGAAAAGTTATGCCCATTTTCATGAGAGACAGTAAGGATAGGCGATTGGTTAGGCGCCGCCCAACCTAGCTTAGGAAATTACTTGGGCGCCGCCTAAGTCAGTTCCAGGTGCCAAAAACACTCCGTTTTGAGTTATTTTAAGGGTAATTAAGTCTTTTAACACTCCTTACACGTCCCTAAACTTAACCCTACGAAATATATAGCTTTTAAACATATTACAACCCTATTATCATCTCAAAGATCATCATCCAAGAGCACTAAAAGAGAAAAACAACTAGGGTTGCATAACTAAGCTTGAAGATCCAATTTCAAGGAAATTCCTCCGTCAATCATCAAGAATCTTCCTTCTAAGGTATGCGTGAGTTGATTCATGGACTCCTTTCGTCCATGAAGCTCAAGAACCATCTTCTAAATTATGTATTATGATGTTTATGTTGTTGGTGGTTGATGTTCATGTGGTTGAAATCTTGATGAATCCACCTATGCCTAAGATGTTCATGTAAGGTGTTTTTGAAAATACCTAAGGGAATAGAAATCATGTTTTTATGACATAATAAGTCTTAAATGACTATTCCATGTTCTAAGTTTATGTTCAACGTGATCCCCATGCTATTGTCTTGAATTGAAGAAGTTGTACGAGATGCTCATGATATTGTTGTGATATAGAATGACCATGTTATTGAATCCATGCAAGTAAATACATGTTGTGTGCATTCCCGATCATGTGATAGTTTGTTGAGAATCACTCTTATTATGAAATCCTTACTTATGATATTGTGAATTGTGGACTCAAATCTTGTGATCAAGTCATGTCATGTGTGTCAGTTTCCTCCTATTGAGTCCTGGGGGTACTTGTACCTGAAAACTATAGTTGTGTGCCTAGAGCCATGTTATGTTTCACGATATCCGAACTCAAGCTATGATTCCATAGACTTCAGTCAGTCATGTGACTCAGGAAAACCTCATGATCTTAGTCAGTTATCAGATATCAGTAACATTTCGCCAGTCAATGGAATTCAGTAAGATTAAGTCATGTACAGTCAGTTATTCATGTCCAGTCCCTCCAGATGGGAATAGAGGTTAGCACCAAGTAAACCCAAGGATGGGAACTCACCCGCCAGTTCAGGGTGTGATTCTTTGTAGTCATCCTTGTGTTCCAGAACTACGTAGCCAGCATATGTTAAGACATCTTAACCCGTCAGATTAGGGTTAATGAGGTGGCTTAACCCATCAGTTTAGGGTTCCCACCGTTCTCATTGAGTACCCGCCAGATAAGGGTCACTCACAGGCTGTCCTTACCCGTGGCACGGTATTGACACCCCTCCAGTCGGGGTAGAGATTGGACCCTAGCTTAGCCATAACAGGCATACATGGGGCATGTCGGTTAAACACTACTTCCCACAGTTTCAGTATCAGTCTCAGTAAAATAACTCAGGGCATTCTTCAGATTTCAGTATATACAGGACTATCAAATACAGTCGTCCATGTTATTATTTTTAGTATCAGTCATGACAGTTATCAGTAAACCATGTATTAGCTTACAGGTCATGCTATCACGTATTCACGGTCCCAGTTTCTATATATGTGTGTTTTCACTCCCACGTTCATATTAGTCAGTCAGTGTTGTTCATGCATGAAACCCTTTATGTTCATCCTACCTTCCTCGTATACTCAGTACTCCAGTTGTACTGACGCATTTGTGCTATGGTTCTTTCTTTTCATGTTACACCATAGGTTTCGAGACACGAGCTCCAGCCCAGCAGTAGTGGTAGCATTCCAGTCGTAGAGACACAGTGAGTCCCATTAATTCAAGGATAATATGATTTGATACATTTATTTATTTCTTTAGTTTAGTTTTACGGAGTTAGTTGGAGACATGTTTCTTCAACTCCTTATTCAAATAGTTTAGAGGCTTTCAAATTTATGTTCAGATTTACGTTTAGACTTAGCTTTCAGATTGAGTTGTTTGGGGTATTTTCACCCATATGGTTTTATTCAGTTGAACCTTATGGCCTTACAGTTCTATGTATTCCGTATTATTTTATCATGATTTGCAGTATACAGGTACAAATATCAGTCATGGGTTAGCTTGTGGTCCCTCGGGGTCATGAGCACTGTGTAGCATTCCGGTTCAGCGAATTGGGGTGTTACAAACTTGGTATCAGAGCCTAAGGTTCAATAGAGTCCTAGGAAGTCTGAAAGCTGAATCTAGTAGAGTCTTGTACATGGGTGTGTTGCACGCCACATTTATGTGCGGGAGGCTATAAAATGTTTTAGGAATAGTCCCCTTTTTTCATTATTCATGTCATGCTAGTGAGCATAATCAGTAGTTAAACTCTCAGTCCAATCCATTCTTCTCTTATTCCAGACCATGGCCCCGAAGAGAAGAAACCAGCCAGCTCCTCAGCCCGAAGATCCTTTGGGCGAACATGTTTCCCATGCGGAGTTTAGAGCCGTATTTACCACACTTGCTCAGTCCATGGCTACACAGAATTAATGGCCACCAGTCATTCCGGCCAATACAGTGGCTAATCCCAAAGCAGCTAAGGTTTGGGACTTCACCCGGATGAACCCTTCATCTTTCCATGGGTCTAAGTCTGATAAGGATACCCTCAGGAGTTCATTGACCAAGTGCAGAAGGTCATTGAAATCATGGGTGTTACTTCTATTGAGAGTTCTAAGTTAGACACCTACCAGTTACAGGATGTTGCTCATGATTGGTACAAACAGTGGAAGTCTGAGAGGTTAGATGATGCAGGCCCTATCGAGTGGGAGTAATTTTTCACGGCCTTCTTAGACAAATTCTTTCCCCAAGAGCTGAGGGAAGCCAAAGTTCTTGAGTTCATCAACCTCAGGCAGGAGAATATGACGGTTAGGGAGTATTCTCTCAGATTTACTCAGCTAGCCAGGTATGCTCCTCATGTGGGTGCAGACAATAGGCCTAAGATGAGCAAGTTCATGTCAGGGGTTAACGATAGCGTGGTAAATGAGTGTAGGTCTGTGATACTGATCGGTGATATAACCTTAGCCAGATCATGACCCATGCCCAACAAGTAGAAGAGAAGAAGTTTAAGACTAGGGAGAGGCAGAACAAGAGAGCAAGGTCAGGTAACTTCAACTTTGCTCACCCCAAGTCAGATGGAGGAAACCATTCACAGTTTCGCTCCAAGTCAGCCATTCCAGCTCCTTCCTCTGTCGGCGCTCCAGTGCTGAAGTTCAGAGATGGCAATAGAGACAAAACGCCAGGCTCTAAATCTCAGGGTAGTGTTAGAAGTGCCCAAATGAATCCCCTTTGTCAGACTTGTGGTAAGAACCACAAGGGCATTTGAAGAGCCGGTAGTGATGTCTATTTTGGTTGTGGCAAGCCAGGCCATAGGATTAGGAAGTGTCTGCAGTCAAGTCTTCAGGGTCAGCAAAATTATTCTATAGCTCAGTCCAGTCGTCCGAACCAGTAGGGTATCATTTCCAGTGCTATCAGTGGGCAACGTCAAAACAAACTCTATGTTTTTCAGTCCCGACAGGATCAGGAAAATTCTCCTGATATCGTTACTGGTACGTTATAGATTTTCCATGTTCATGTTTATGCTTTGCTAGACCCAGGTGCATCTTTGTTTTTTGTTACTCCATACATAGCAGGCGATTTCGAAATCAGTCCCGAAGTCCTAGCAGAGACCTTTTCAGTCTTTATCCCAGTGGGTAAAACCATCATAGCCCGGCGAGTATACAGGAGCTGCCCGGTTATGATATCTTAGAAATCCACGTCAGCAGATTTAGTGAAGTTAGAGATGACTGATTTTGATGTCATTCTCAGCATGGATTGGCTTCATTCTTTCTATGCCACAATCGACTACAGAAACAGATAGTTCAATTTCAGTTCCCAAATGAGCCCGTTCTAGAGTGGAAGGATAGCACTTCAGTGTTCAGGGGTCAACTTGTTTCCTACCTTCGAGCAAGGAAAATGATTTCTAAGGGGTCTGTGTATCATCTCGTGCATGTTAAAGATTCCAGTTCTAAATATCCCAGCCTTGAAATAGTCCCTGTTGTTAATGAATACTCAGATGTCTTTCCCGAAGATCTTCCAGGCATTCCTCCCGAAAGGGAAATAGGCTTCGGCATAGACCTTCTTCCGGATACTTAACCTATTTCTATTCCTCCATACAGAATGGCACCAGTAGAACTCAAGGAACTGAAATATCAATTAAAAGATCTCTTAGATAAGGGATTCATCAGACCCAGCATTTCCCCATGGGGTGCGCCAATATTATTCGTGCGCAAGAAAGACGGTTCTCTCAGGATGTGTATTGATTACCGTCAACTCAACAAGGTCATGGTCAAGAACAGATATCCTCTTCCTAGGATTGATGATCTATTCGACCAACTTCAGGGTACCAGTTACTTCTCCAAGATAGACCTCAGATCAGGCTATCATCAGCTCAGAGTTAGAGAATCTGACATTCCAAAGACAGCTTTTCGTACTCGGTATGGTCACTTTGAATTTTTAGTCATGTCATTTGGTCTTACCAATGCCCCTGCAACTTTTATGGATTTGATGAACCGTGTGTTCAAGCAGTACTTGGACATGTTTGTCATAGTCTTTATATATGATATTCTAGTCTATTCTCGCACAAGAGAGTGATCATGCAGACCATCTCAGGATTGTTCTTCAGACTCTCAAGTATCACCAGTTATTCTCTAAGTTTAGCAACTGTGAATTTTGGCTAAGATCAGTAGCATTCCTTGGCTATATTGTTTTCGGTGATGGCATTAGAGTAGATTCTCAGAAAACCGAGGCAGTAAGAAACTGGCCCAGACCCATATATCCATCAGATATTAGGAGTTTCTTAGGTTTGGCTGGATATTATAGACGGTTTGTCGAGGGATTTTCTTCTATTGCATCTCCCATGTCCAGATTGACTCAGAAGAAGATTAAGTTTCAGTGGTCAGATTCATGCAAGAAGAGCTTTCAAGAGTTGAAGACTCGACTCACCTCAGCTCCATTTCTAGATATTCCAGATGGTTCAGATGGTTTTGTAGTCTATTGTTATGCATCCAAAGTGGTTTTAGGTTGTGTCCTCATGTAGCATGGTAAGGTCATAGCCTACGCCTCCAGACAGTTAAAGTCACATGAGAATAATTATCCTACTCATGATCTTGAGTTAGCAACGGTAGTTTTTCCCTTGAAGATTTGGAGGCATTATCTCTATGGAGTTTATGTAGATGTCTTCACAGACCATAAAAGCCTCCAGTATGTCTTTTCCCAGAAAGATCTCAATCTTCGCCAGAGAAGGTGGTTAGAGCTCTTGAAGGATTACGACATGAGTGTTCTTTATCATCCAAGCAAGGACAATATTGTGGCCGATGCTCTCAGTCTAATCTCCATGGGTAGTATTTCTCACGTTGAAGATAGTAAGAAGAAGATGGCTCAGGTGATCCATCAGCTTGCCAGACTAGGCGTTCGCTTAGTCGATTCTTTAGAGGGTGGTGTATATGTTCATAGTAGTTTAGATTCATCTCTAGTTTCCGAGGTGAAAGAGAAACAAGACAGGGATCCTAGACTTGTCAAGATCAAAGAGTCAGTTCAGAATCAGAAAGTCGAGGTTTTCTCCCAAGGGGGAGATGGTGTTCTTCGTTGTCAGGGTCGTCTATGTGTTCCAGGTGTAGATGAATTGAGGCAGTGAATTCTTGCAAAAGCACATGGTGTGCGATACTCTATTTATCCAGGGTCTACTAAGATGTACCATGACATGCGGGAGATCTATTGGTGGAGTGGGAGGAAGAGAGATATTGCAGAGTTTGTGGCTAAGTTCTCTACATGTTAGCAGGTTAAGAAAAAACATCAAAAACTTAGTGGTTCCATGCAAGAGTTCACCATTCCTACTTGCAAGTGGGAAGAAGTAAACATGGACTTCGTGATGGGTTTGCCTAGAACTCGTCATCTGCATGATTCAGTCTGGGTCATTATAGATAGAATAACCAAGTCAGCTCATTTCCTTCTTATTCGTACTTCTTATTCCGCCGAGGATTATGCCAAACTCTATATCAGGGAGTTAGTCAGGTTGTACGGTATTCTACTATCTATCATCTCAGACAGAGGTACCCAGTTCACTTCTCACATTTGGAAAGTATTCCAAAAGGGTCTCGGTACCCAAGTCCATCTCAGCACAGCATTTTGTCCTCAGATAGATATTCAAATAGAGAGGACCATTCAGACTCTTGAAGATATGCTAAGGGTGTGTACAATTGACTTTAAGGGAATTTGGGATGACCACTTTTCTTTGATTGAGTTTGCATACAACAATAGCTATCATTCTAGTATTCAGATGGCTCCATTTGAAGCTCTCTATGGTAGGAGATATAGATCTCTAATTGGTTTGTTTGAAGTTAGTGAGGCCTCAATCATAGGTCCTGACTTAGTATTCGACGCCTTAGAGAAAGTTTAGTTGATCAGAGAGAGACTCCGGGCTACTCAGAGCCGACAGAAGTCCTATGCAGATGTTCATAGAAAGGATCTCGAGTTCGAGGTTAATGACTATGTCAATCTTAAGATCTCTCCCATGAAGGGAGTGAAGAGGTTTGGCAAGAAAGGGAAACTCAGTCCCCGATATATCGGTCCCTTCATAATTCCTTGTCGCTTTGGCAAGGTAGCTTATGAGCTTGAGTTGCCTTCAGATCTAGCCTCAGTCTATCCAGTCTTCCATGTCTCTTTGCTAAAGAAGTGCATAGGTGACCCAGCAGTTGTTGTCCCTATTAAGAGCATCGACATTCAGAACAGCCTCTCTTATGAAGAGATTCCAGTCGAAATCTTAGATTATCAGACTCGTAGATTGAGGAACAAAGAATTCCCTCTAGTCAAGGTTCTTTGGCGATATCAGTTTCATGAGGGAGCTACTTAGGAAGCAGAAGAAGATATGCGTACCAAGTATCCTCACCTTTTCCCCGCCAATTCAGATCAAGCTCAAGGTAACAGTTCTCCTTAAGCTTATTCAGTTTCACGTTCATGTTTCCAGTATAAACTTGGTACCTATTAACCGTTTCAAACTCAGTCATGCATTCATGTGTCAGCTGTCTGTGCATCAGATATGCACGAGTTCAGTATGTTTAGTATGTCAGTCATGAGATCTAGTTTTAGTTCTTCATGTTCAGTTCAGGTTCTATTGTCTTGTATCTCTTCTCAGGAAATTCTCATTCAAGGACGAATGTTCCCAAGGGGGAGATATTGTAATACCCAGAATGTTTCTAAGCTAGGAAGTGAATAAGTATTCCTACGTATAAAATCTCCTATCCTGTGATTCATACTTGAGTACATGACTTACAATGAATATCCTAGTGATAGGATATCTTATGATGTATTAAGCATGTTCATATGAGCCACTTAAGGTAATACAAGCTAAGAGTTTTTGAATCCATCAAGTTTTAGTGTTCGATTTTGCAAGGGTCATATATGAACGAGTATAACTCAATGTAAATGTGGTATTTTTCCTGATTTATACCCACCAAATTGTAGAGAATCAAATTAGCTTTCCAACAATACCAATTTTGCCTTGATCCAATACCCGAGCGAAAAGATATGCCCATTTTTGTGAGAGACAGTAAGGATAAGCGATTGGTTAGGTGCCGCCCAACCAAACATAGGCGATTGGTTAGGCGCCGCCCAACCTAGCTTGGGAAATTACTTGGGTTCCACCTAAGTAAGTTCCAGGTGCCAAAAACACTCCGTTTTGAGTTATTTTAAGGGTAATTAAGTCTTTTAACACTCCTTACACGTCCCTAAACTTAACCCTACGAAATATATAGCTTCTAAACAGATTACAACCCTATTATCATCTCAAATATCATCATCCAAGAGCACTAAAAGATAAAGACAACTAGGGTTGCATAACTAAGCTTGAAGATCCGATTTCAAGGAAATTCCTCCGTCAATCATCAAGAATCTTCCTTCTAAGGTATGCGTGAGTTGATTCATGGACTCCTTTCGTCCATGAAGCTCAAGAACCATCTTCTAAATTATGTATTATGATGTTTATATTGTTGGTGGTTGATGTCCATGTGGATGAAATCATGATGAATCCACCTATGCCTAAGATGTGCATGTAAGGTGTTTGTGAAAATACCTAAGGGAATAGAAATCATGTTTTATGACATAATAAGTCCTAAATTACTATTCCATGTTCTAAGTTTATGTTCAACATGATCCCCATGCTATTTTATTGAATTGAAAAAGTTGTACAAGATGCTCATGATATTGTTGTGATATAGAATGACCATGTTATTGAAGCCATGCAAGTATATATATGTTGTGTGCATTCCCGATCATGTGATAGTTTGTTGAGAATCATTCTTATTATGAAATCCTTACTTATGATATTGTGAATTGTGGACTCAAATCTTGTGATCAAGTCATGTCATGTGTGTCAGTTTCCTCCTATCGAGTCCTGGGGGTACTTGTACCCAAAAACTATAGCTGTGTGCCTAGAGCCATGCCATGTTTCACGATATTCGAACTCAAGATATGATTCCATAGACTTCAATCAGTCATGTGACTTAGGAAAACCTCATGATCTTAGTCAGTTGTCAGATATCAGTAACATTTTGCCAGTCAACGGAATTCAGTAAGATTAATTCATGTACAGTCAGTTATTCATGTTTAGTCCCTCAAGATAGGAGTAGAGGTTAGCACCGAGTAAACCTAAGGATGGGAAATCACCCGCCAGTTCAGGGTGTGCTTCTTAGTAGTCATCCTTGTGTTCCAGAACTACGTAGCCAGCGTAGGTTGAGACATCTTAACCCATCAGATTAGGGTTGATGGGGTGGATTAACCCGTCAGTTTAAGGTTCCCACCATTCTCATTGAGTACCCGCCAGATAAGGGTCACTCACAGGCTGTCCTTACCCATGGTACGGTATTGACACCCCTCCATTCGGGGCAGAGATTGGACCCCAGCTTAGCTATAACAGGTATACATGAGGCATGTCAGTTAAACACTACTTCCCACAGTTTCAGTATTAGTCTCAATAAAATAACTCAGGGCGTTCTTCAGATTTAAGTATATACAGGACTGTCAGATACAGTCGTCCATGTTATCAGTTTCAGTATTAGTCCTGAGAGTTATCAGTAAACCATGTATTAGCTTATAGGTCATGCTATCACATATTCACGGTCCCAGTTTCTATATATGTGTGTTTGCACTCCCACGTTCATATTAGTCATTCAGTGTTGTTCATGCATGAAACCCTTTATGTTCAGCCTACCTTCCTCGTATACTCAGTACTCCAGTTGTACTGACGCATTTGCGCTATGGTGCTTTCTTTTCATATTACACCATAGGTTTCTAGACACGAGCTCCATCCCAGCAGTAGCGGTAGCATTCCCATCGCAGAGACACAGTGAGTCCTCATTGATTTGAGGATAATATGATTTGATACATTTATTTATTTCTTCAGTTCAATTTTATGGAGTTAGTTAGAGACATGTTCCTTCAACTCCTTATTCAGATAGTTTAGAGGCTTTCAGATTTATGTTCAGATTTACATTCAGACTTAGCTTTCAGATTGAGATATTTTGGGTATTTTGACCCACATGGTTTTATTCAGTTGAACCTTATGGCCTTACAGTTCTATGTATTCCGCATTATTTTATCATGATTTGCAGTTTATAGGTACAGATATCAGTCATGGGTTAGCTTGTGGTCCCTCGGGGTCATGAGCTTCGTGTAGCATTCCATTTAGCGAATTGGGGTATGACAGTCTAGGGTTTCTAGGGATTATCATCTAGGGCTCAAAGTGTAGTTTCTTCTCCGAATTCTTGGTATTTTCAAGCATGTGTCTTTTTGTCCCTAAACTTGTATTTTATTTTGGCATGCAATGGCTTGTTACTCATATGGTTTTAATGTTTGTCTTTGGAATTTGTATTGGGGGTTTTGAATGATTATTGTTTGAACAGTATTCCTATGGTTTACATGCATTTATTTATGCTTTAGTTATGGATTTTAGAACTCATTAGGTGTATGGGTACAGATAAGGGAATGGGGGTCATGGATTCCCCCAAATTGTATGGAATTTTGGTATCAGACTTGGTAATATCCTCAACCCACTTTTATAAAATAGGTTTTGAAACATGGATACTTGAATAATTTAATCCACCTTTGAAACCTTGCATTGTATAAAAGGTTACTGAAACATAATTAATTTTGAAAGTCCTCGAAGGACATGGATTAATTTTAAATTTAAAACTTGGGAGTCAAGTTGGGTTCATGGATTCCCTCAACTTAGATGGGTAGATGGGGGTCATGGATTCCCCATCTTACATGAATTAGCTTGTAAGACTAATTGGTATGACATTACCGAACTATTAATGCCTTGATTAATTGGATGGATTTATGTGCAAGTGTTTAATTGGGCTTAAAAGGGGTTGTATAGCTCGTCATGGAAGGTGGAGGTCCCAGGGAGATCAATACTGTAAACCATGTTTTCTGATGTGGGGGTATTTATGACCGTGTGCATAGTTTCCACTTGATAAATATACCTTTGATTGGCGTAGGATCGTGGTTTCCTTAGCCTTTCTTTGGAATTCTCTGATTCATATAGCTAACACATACTTGGCCCTTTCGGTGGGGGATCCAAATCTATATAGCCCATGGGTGTTTTTAGGACAATTAGAGTTATACAATCTAGGTTAATGGTTTTAAACCTCATGTGAAACCTTATTCTCTATCCCAGCATCTTATATATATGTATGTATACATGTATGTGAACATGTACATTAAGTTTGGATTTGATTTTGAATCAACATTATTTTATCCCAATCCTAAGTTAGATGCTAGTTCTCACCCTGTTAATCATCCCTGAATGCTAAATCCTTTTATGATGTAGGATCCTAGGGATTTTTTCTATTTGTTTGTGCAGTGTTAGGTGGTGAAATCGTTTATCAAGTTTGCAGAGAAGTGGTGAGCTTTTATATTTTGGAAAGCTTGGTCATTCCATCAATTTCCTTTCATAATTTAGAATTGAACAGTTCACATTAAAATTCTCATTGTCATTTTCACTACCATGGTGGGGGGTATGTCCCAACCTAGTTTTATATTCAGATTATTTTAGAGGCTTTTGTGGACTTGTGTGGGTTAAATGGCATTGTTGACTCTTAGAGCTTATTCTTGAGTTACATTAACGGTTTTATATTTATTCTCTGGTTGTCTTTTGCTTATTATTATTTGGATTATGTTTGGTTTGGACTGGCTATAGGGGTAGTCTTCGACCCACGGTGGGCTTGAGATACCAGTCACGACTAGGCCCGGGGGTCGAGTCGTGACAAGCTTGGTATCAGAGCCTATGTTCAAGGTCTATAGGTGTCCACAAAGTCGTGTAAAATAGAGTTTCTTTGATGGGTATGTAGCGAGCCACACTTATAAGGGGAGGCTGTAAGACATTTAGGATTATTTCCCTTTCTTCCATTCTATTTTTGGGATATAGAGTTTGGTGTCTTGAATTTTCCTAACTCTGGTTTACTCGTATTTCTGATCATGCCTCCTTAAAAATTTGATGTTTATAGACACTCTGTTGGAACCTCTATCATACATGAGGATAATGTGGATGGAACTCGCTCCGTGTGTGGAGTTTCGACGCGATCTAAGGTCCCTACTCCTGATTTTTCTGCCCCATATGGAGTTCTATCAATTCCCACTAGTCCTTCTCAGGCTTTTAAAGATAATGATAAATGTCTCAGTGCCTCAAGGTGACATCTCTATGAGGAGTTTTGCTAATCGATTTATTTACTTACTCAGTTGTTGATATCTCTGTCTCGTCAGTCAGATCATGTTGGCTCTGTTGCTACTTCTTTTGAGGTCACTAGAGTTGGCTAGTTTATGAGATTGAATCCCCCAACCTTTATTGGCTCTGAGGTTGAGGAGGATCCTCAAGGGTTTTTGGATTATATGAAGAAGATATTTAGGGTGATGCATGCTTCTAATTCTGAGGGTGTGGAGTTTGTTTCATATTAATTAAATGATATGCCATATAATTAGTATGAAGAGTGGGAGCAGTTGGTAGGTGATGATGCAGAGCAAGCTTTATGGGATGGGTTTTTGGGTGCCTTTCTTTTTTATTTCTTTCCTCGGGAGCTGAGAGAAGCTAAGGCAGAGAATTTTATGAATTTAAAGTAGGGCAAGATGAGTGTGAAGGAGTATGCCTTGGAATTTCAGTAATTATCTCGTTATGCTCCAGAGTTGGTATCTTATATAAGGGAAAAAATGAGAAAGTTTTCTTCTGGGTTGTCCTGTGACTTAGTATTGGAGTGTAAGGCTACAATGTTGAACAATGACATAGACTTCTCCATACTTGTGATTTCTATGTAGTAAGTGGAGGATAAATAGAGGAGACAAGCAAAGATTAGGGAAAGGCAGATTAAGAAGTTTAGGTATTTATAGTAGGGTTTAAATTAGCATAATAATAGAAGAGATGGTAGGCGGTGGTGCAAGAAGAAGACTTGGGGAAATTTTCATTTATATTCTTAGACTGGTGCTCTTTATCCTAAGCCTTTGGGTGATCACCATTTGTAAGCTAACAGTGGTTTTAAGAAATAGGGTGCCCAATCTCAAGCTAGTGGAGCTCAGCCAACCCAATCATATCCTCTTTATTGATTTTATGGATAGCTTATCTTGGTCAGTTCTATAAGGGAAGGAATCAGTGTTATAATGTTGGTCATCCTGGTCATATGCAACCATATTATCCAATAGCTAAAGTTTCCATAGGAGATAATAAGGTCCCGGTTGCTACTTCTTTAACTCCTGCCCCAAAGAGTGCTACTTCAGGTACCAACACTAGTCAAAATCATCTTTATGCTTTTTCGACTCACAGCAATCCAAGGTATCTCTTGACATTGTTTCTGGTATGTTACAACTCTTCTCTCATGATATGTATTGTTTACTTGATCCAGGTCTACCCTTTCTTATGTGACCCTTTATATGGATGTATATTTTAGGTTTGGTCTCAAGCCTTTCTCTATGTCTACTCCGATGGGCTATTTTGTTGTGGATGAAAAGGTCTATAGGGGTTGTGTGGTGTCTATCTTTCATAGGGAAACACTGGTATATCTGATAGAGTTGCACATGGTGGATTTTAATGTTATCTAGGGGATGGATTGGCTCCATTCGTGCTATGCTTCCTTGGATTATAGGACCCAAAAGGTCAGTTTCCATTTTTCTAATGAACCAGTAATTGAATGGGAAGAAAGTTCCTTGGTGTATAAAAGGTGGTTTATTTATTATCTTAGATCCTGAAAGTTGATTTCCAAAGGGTGTATTTATCATCTAGTTTGAGTTAAAGATTTTAATTCAAAGGGTCCCTCTTTTCAATCTGTCCTTGTGGTTAATGAGTTTCTCGAGGTATTTCCCAATGATCTTCCCATAATTCCTACCGATGGGGAAAAAGACTTTGGGATTGATCTCTTACCAGATACCCATTCTATTTTTATTCCTCCTTATAGAATGAGTCAGGCTGAATTGTATGAGCTAAAGGAGTAGTTAAAGGATCTCCTTGATAAGGGCCTCATTCAACCTAGTGTTTCTTCGTAGGGCGCTCCCGTGCTTTTTATGCATAAGAAAATAGGTCTTTTCGGATGTGTATAGATTATAAGCAGCTGAATATGGTTATGGTGAAGAGTAAGTATTCTTTTCCTAGGATTGATGATCTTTCTAACTAGCTTTAGAGTGCTAGATGCTTTTCTAAGATTGACCTTCGCTCGAGTTATCATTAAATAAAGATTCGGGAGGTTGATATTCCTAAGACTTCTTTCCAAACCTGATATGGTCACTATAAGTTTTTGGTGATGTCATCTGGGTTGACTAACGAATTGCTTTTATAGATCTTATGAACTGGGTGTTTAGATAATTTCTGGTTTTGTTCGTGATAGTCTTCATTAATGATATTTTGGTGTATTCAAAGAGTGAGGAAGATTATGCGAATCATCTCTGAATTGTGTTTTAGACTCTTAATGATCAGAACTTTATGCTAAATTTTCTAAGTGTGAGTTTTGGATGAATGCGGTAACTTTCCTCGGTCATATTGTTTCTAGTGAAGGGATCAAAGTAGATCCACAAAAAGTTGAGGCAGTAAAGAAGTATCCTAGACCTACGATTCCAACTGACATTTGGAGCTTCTTGGGCTTGGTTGGTTATTATAGAAGGTTTGTAGAGAGTTTATTTTCTACTGCTGCTCCACTGACAAGGTTGAGTCAGCAAAAGGTAAAGTTCTTGTGGTTCGATGCTTGTAAAGGTATCTTTGAGAAGTTTAAGGATATGTTTACTTTTATTCTAGTTTTGAACTTATTGGAGGGAACTAATAGATTTGTGGTGTATTGTGAATCATTCCATGTGGGATTGGGTTGTGTTTTATGTAGAAGGGTAAAGTGGTGGCCTACACTTCCAGACAACTTAAGGTTCATGAAAAGGATTATCTGCCTCACGATTTAGAGTTGGTTGTTATTGTCTTTGCTTTGAAGATTTGGTACCATTATTTGTATACGGTGCACATGGACATTTATTTCGATCATAAGAACTTGCAGTATGCATTTACCTAGAAGAAGTTGAATCTTAGGTAGAGGCAATGTCTTGAATTGCTAAAGGACTATGATATGAGTCTTCACTATCATCCAGGTAAATCTAATAGGGTTTTTTACGCTCTTAGGAGGTTGTCCATAGGAAGTTTATCTCATGTGGATAAGGAGAAGTGATGATTGGTGAAGGATATTCACCGGCTAGCTAACTTGGGAGTTTGTCTTTTGGACTCTGAGGATTGAGGGGTGATTGTTCAAGAAGTGGTTAAATCATCTCTCGGTGCGGAGGTTAAAGAAAATAATCTTTGAATCTTATCCTTATGCAGATTGAGGATGATGTGAGGCAGCAAAAAGTTATGGCCTCTAAAATTATTGGTGGTGGTATTTTGAGGTATCAAGGCAGGTTGTGCATTCCTGATATGGATGGGCTATGAGAAAGGATTTTGGTAGGGGCTCATGAGTCTAGGTATACAGTTCATCTAGGTTTAGAAAATATATATCATGATCCAAAAAAGATCTATTGGTGGAATAATATAATGAGAGATGTGGCTAAACTTCATGGCTAAGTGTATGGTTTGTTAGCAAGTGAAGGTTGAGCACTTGAGGCCTGGTGGCATATCTCAAGAGATTGAGTTTCCCATGTGGACGTTGTAGGCGATCAATATGGATTTCATTATGGGTCTTCCACGCTCTCGAAATTAGTATGATTTGATTTGGGTTATTGTGGATAAGATGACTAAGCCATGTCATTTCTTTCCTGTGAGAAATACTTACACTGGAGAGGATTATGCTATGTCGTTCATAAAGGAAATAGTCAAATTGTATGGAGCATCGATGTGTATCATTTCAGATCGAGGTACACAATTCTTTTCTCACTTTTGGCATTCATGTCAGAAAGTTTTGGGGGAAAAGGCGAACCTTAGCACTGCTTTCCACCCTCAAATGGATAGACAAGCGGAGCAGACTATTCAGACCTTAAAGGATATGCTAAGGTCTTGTGTGATTGATTTTGGAGAGAGTTGACTAGATTACTCACCTCTTATTAAGTTTGCGTATAATAAAATTTATCACTCTAGTATTAGGATGGCTCCATTTGAGGCTCTTTATGGTAAGAGGTGTAGGTTCTCTATTGGTTGATTCAAGGTTGGTGATACTCAATTATTTGGTCCTAACTTGGTTCACCAAGCCATGAAAAAGGTGAACGTGATTAGGAATAGGCTTAAAACTGCCCAAAGTTGCCAAAAGTCTTATACAGATATGAGGTAAAGGGAGTATAATTTTGCGGTTAATGATTAGATGTTCTTGGAAGTTTCTTCTATAAAAGGAGTAATGCAGTTTGGGAAGAAAATAAATCTCAATCCCCATTATGTTAGCCCATATTAGATTTTAAGGAGAGTTGGGAGTATTTCCTCTAAATTGGACTTGTTTGTGAGTTTGGGTTCTATTCATCTAGTTTTCCATGTGTCGACATTAAAAAGGTATGTGGGCGACCCTTCTGTTATTGTGCCTATTGAGAATATTGGTATTTCAAATTCGTTGTCTTATGAGAAAGTCCCGATTGAGATTTTGGATAGGTAAATCTATAGATTGAGGACTAAGGATGTGGATTCGGTAAAAGTCCTTTGGAGAAATAAAAAGGTAGAGGAAGCTACTTGGCAAGCCAAAGAGAACATGAAGTCTAAATATCTATTCTTTTTCCCCGTGTTGGATGAAAGTGTTTGAGGTATCGGTTACCTTTTTCTCTATTATTGTTGTTTGGATTTTTGCTCATAGTTTTGTGATTGCAATATAGCTTATATTCATGCTAGTGGATGCCTTAACTCCTCATTCGAGGATGAATGATCCTAGAGGGTAGGAGGGAGTAATGTAATACCCCAGATTTTGGACTCTAAAAATTCCATGTGTGTTGAGTTCACTGTCTAAACTACAACTAAGACCCTATGAGTCGTAGTCACTCTATTCAAGTTTTTCAGTGCTTATTGTAGCAAACCAGTTAGGATTACCAATGTTTCTATCTTAAGTACGACTAGGACCCAGGAGTCGTAAGGACTGGTCATGAGTCGTAGGGTGGGACTCTTGACAAAACCAAGGAGGTGGCCCTGAGTCATTGCCCAGACTACTAGTCGTAGTGATGATTTATGGCCAGTGACCAAGATTTGTTACGAGACCTATAACGACCATGAGTTATTTTCCTGCACGTTTTTCATTAAGGATAAATTGGTCATTTCCCTTCCTTTACACTATTCCCATGACATAAAACCTTCTCTTAGCCCTATTTCCACCCAATTAATATAATCATAAACAACTTTTCTCTCTCAAATCCCCAATTAAGAGTAAGGATAGGGTTTCTAGATCGGTCATCTAGGGCTCAAAGTGTGGTTTCTTCTCCAAATTCATGGTATTTTCAGGCATGTATCTCTTTCCCCTAAACTTGTATTTTATTTAGGCATGTAATAGCTTGGTATTCGTATGGTTTTAATGTTTGGGTTTTGAATTTTGATTAAGGATTTTTATGATTATTATTTGAACGATATTCCTATGGTTTACATGCATTTATTTATGCTTTATTAATGGATTTTGGAACTCATTGGGAGCATGGGTACGGATAAGGGTATGGGGGTCATGGATTCCCTCAAATTTTATGGATTTTTTATATTGTGCTTGGTAATATCCCCATCCCACCTCTATAAAATTGGGTTTGAAACATGGATACATACATGATTTAACCCACTTTTGAAACCTTGTGTGGTATTAAAGGTTATTGGAAAATAATTTTGAAAGGCTTCGAAGGCCATTTATTGATTTTAAATTGGAAACTTGGGAGTCAAGTGGGGGTCGTGGATTCCCCTTAGTTGGGCAGATGGGGGTCATAGATTCCCTCATCTTACATGGATTAGCATGCAAGCCTAATTGGTATAATGATACCAAATTGTTAATGCCTTGATAAATAAATCCTTGATTAAATGGATTAGTTTATATGCTAAGTGTTTTGGTTAGGCTTAAGGGGGGTTTTGTAGCTCGTTAGGAAGGTGGAGGGCCCAGGGGGACCGATACTGGAAACCACGTTTGCCAATAAGGGGGTGTTCATGACCATGTGCATAGTTTACACTTGATATATATGGCGTTGGGTGATGGATTCCCTAGCCTTTCTTTGGACTTCTCTAGTTCTGCGGCTAACATGCACTAGGGCCCTTCCGGTGGGGGGAACCAGACCCATATAGCCTATAGGTGTTTTCAGGATGGTTAGAGCTACACAGTCCAGGTTAATGGTTTTAAGCCTCAGGCTAAAACTTGTTCCCTATCACAGCATCTTATATATATGTGTGTGTGTGTGTATGTGTATGTGTGTGTGGACATGTACATTGAGTTTGGACTTGATTTTTAATCGACATTATTTTATCCCTACCCTGAGCTACATTTAGTGCTAACCCCACTAACCATCCCTAAATGATACATTCTTTTATGATGTGGGGTCTTAGGGTTTATTCTGTTGGTTGGTGTAGTGTTAGGTGGTGTGATCATTTATCGAGTTTGCGGTCAAGTGGTGATCTTTCAACTTCTAGAAAGCTTGGTCATTCCATCATTTCCTTCCATAATTTAGAATTTAAGAGTTCACTTTAACATTATCATCAACATGGTCGGGGGCATGTCCTGACCTAGTTTGATATTCGAATTGGTTTAGAGGCTTTTGTGTACTTGTTTGGGTTGAATGGCATTGTTGATTCTTAGAGCTTATTCTTGAGTTACATTAACGGTTTAATCTTTGTTCTCTAGTTTTACTCCGCTTGTAATTATTTGGATTATATTAGGTTTAGATAGGCTATATAGGTGGACTCCAGCCTATGGTGGGCTTGAGATTCTCGTTACGGCTAAGCCCGGGGGTCAGTCTATGACAAGCTTAGTTGGCTGATGAAGCTTATTCAGCACCTATTGTTTTGGTACTCATACTATACTTTTGTACCTTTTTAGTGCAGATTCGAGTACTGGTTGTTGTCTTTGATTTATGTTTATAAAGTGTTGATATCTGGAGATAGGTGAGCTCTTGGAGTCTGAGTCGCCCATTTCTTTCTATCTTTCAATATTCAGTCTTAGAATTAAGAAAGATTTATTAACTACTCGAGATACTTGGGTTGTATTTCTATTGTTAGATGCTCTTGTACTAACTCTACCAGGTCATGAGATGGTATCCTGTATTGACAATTTTTATCTATTTTGAATACTTGGTTTATTTATATATTGTGTTCTTGAAATTCATCTATGTTAGGCATTTCCACCAAATTAACCCATTGCATTAGCTCTGAGTTATGATTTGGATTACCTACTAGAGGGATTTAGTAGGTGCTATCATGACTTGTAAATTGGGTCATGACAAATTGGTACCAGAGACTAGGTTTCACCGATATTATTGGTACAAGAGCAAGTGACTAGTAAAGTCCTGCGGATCAAAATGATGACGTCCATTTACTATCTTCGGGAGGCTATAGGATATTCATAGGAGTTCAACACTTTGTTCACTTATATCGTGCTAAGAGTCTAAGCTGGTTTACAGAATATTCCCTTGATTCACTCTTTCGCATATGGCCAGGACACATGCTACCGCTATATGAGACAAGGGTCCTGAGACAGAGCCTTGGGATCCTACTCCTGTTCATCGATGACCTAGAGGTCATAGATAGCCACGAGATATACCCCTAGCTAGGGTCCAGGATAGGCCACCTTCCCCAGGTCCTATTCTTGTTCCTGAGTCAAAGATTCTTCCATCCCAGCAAGCGGTGGGCCATGAACCAGCCCAGGCTTTACTAGGGTTTATTTCTTCTTTAGTTCTCAGATATGCATTGGTTTAGATTTTAGGGATAATTGGTAGTGTATCATCTGATGGTGCATAGTCTACTGATTAGAGTGGTATTGAGGTAGGGGAACAACCTATAGCTGCGTCTCTTAAAGTTGAGGTTCCTCCTACACCAGTAGTTGCTCAGCTGGTAGTTGCTTAGCTAGTGGTTGCTCATCCCGTGATGTCTTTTGAGGTGCGGAAAATGTTGGGTAGGTTCTTGAGATTCATGTTGCTTAAGTTTTTTGGTGCACCGGGTGAGGATGTATATGTATTTTTGATTGCTTGTAAGAATAGGCTTCGTAATTTGGGCCTTATTGAGACTCGCAATGTGGATTACTTTATATTTCAGTTGGATTTAGCTGCTCAACATTGGTGGAAAGGTAATATGGACTCTAGACCAGTTGGATCTTCTCCTTTGTTTTTGACTCAGTTCTCTGAGATGTTCTTGGGAGAAGTACATGCCTCGTAGCCTTAGATATTGTTTGACAGATCATTTCTCTAGATTGGAGCAGCGCTCAATGATTATTGTAAAGTATAAGGCTCATTTTAACAAGTTGGCTAAGCATGTGACTTCGATTCTGGACACTGAGTACGAGAGAGTTTGTTGCTTTGTTAGAGGGTTGAGACTTCCCATTTGTATGTCTACTTAAAGTTTGGCTGTTGTGGGTAGGTCTTTTGTTGAGGTTTTGGATCACGCTTGGATGATGGAGAAGATACATTGTGAGGCCCAAAGGGGTAATGATAAGAGGCCTAGATATCAGGGAAGTTTTAGTAGGAGTCATAGTAGTTCCCAATTTAGATGTAGCAGTTCTCATGGTGGGTATTCTTTTCATATATCCTATAAGCCTCATAGTCATCCTAGTCGACCTATTCAGGCAGCGCTTCAAATTACTGATGGAAGTTAGTCTAGTGATAGAGACCACCCTAGTCAGGGTGGCGGTCAGTCTTCGAGGGCCTTATCTTTTGCCCTTTCTAATCATGGTGGTTTTTTTGTGTCAGCTGGATCTATTGATTTTGGTTCAGCTTAGGGAGCCTATTATCGTTGTGTATCTCTTGGGTTATTACTCTCGAGAGTTCCCTAGTTGCAGGGTGATTATTGTTTTAGTTCAGGGTGTTTCCCCTATTATAGTAGTTTATCCCTCCGTTAGAGGTGGTTTTCATAGTCGCACGGGTGATTCCCAGGGTACTCAAGGAGGTTCTCAGGTAGGCAGGATAATTGGTCAGCCAGGTGCCCAGCCAAGTGGCGGGCCTGGTAAATTGTATGCAGTACCTGCTAGACCCAAGGCTAAGACTTTGAATGCTATTATTACAGGTATGATTTCTGTGTGCCGCCAGTCGGCCCTTGCTTTATTTAATCCAAGATCCACTGATTCTTATATATCTACTTATTATGCCCACAGTTGTAGTTGTATTGTGACTTATTATCTGTGTTATTGCATGTATCTACTCCTGTGGGTGATTCTTTAGTAATGAATCGAGCTTTCAGATCATGTGTTGTGATTGGTAGATATGTTGATACTTATGATGATCTTATTATTTCTAATATGGTGGATTTTTTTGTAATTCTGGGCGTGGACTGGTTATCCCATAATCATATAGTCATAGATTTTTTTGGCAAGACTGTTACCTTAGTCATACCCAGTTGTGTGCAGTGAGTAGTTAACTACGAGCCGGCGGGGATTATTTCTTATGTTCATGTTAGGAGGCTTATTTTGAGGGGTTCTGGGTCTTATCTTGCTTATATTTATAATAGTAGTGTGGAGAGTCCGTCTCTTGACTCTATTTCTATTATTTGTGAGTTTCCTGATGTGTTCCCCCGACCTGGTGCCTGACCTATTTCTATGGCACCTTATCGTATGGCTTCTGCCGATCTTAAAGAGCTGAATTCTCAGCTTCAGGATCTTCTTGGTAAGGGTTTTATTAGACGGAGTATGTCCCCTTAGGGAGCCCCTGTATTGTTTGTGAAGAATAAAGATGGCTCCATGCATTTGTGTATTGATTATAGACATCTTAATAAGGTGACAGTGAAGAACCATTATCTTATCCCTCGCATTGATGATTTGTTTGACCATCTTTAGGGTGCGGCGGTGTTTTCTAAGATTGATTTAAGACCTGTTTATCATCAGTTGAGGAATCAACTGAGTATATCCCAAATACAGCCTTTAGGACCCGATATGATCATTATGAGTACTTAGTGATGTCTTTTGGATTGACTAATGCCTCAGCCGCATTCATGGATTTGATAAACTGAGTGTTTCCACCTTATTTGGATTTCTTTGTAATTGTGTTCGTCGATGACATCCTTGTATATTCGAGGAGTAGAGAGGAGCATGTGTAGCATTTAAGGATTGTCTCCAAACTTTAAGAGATAATGTGTTTTTCACCAAGTTCTCCAAGTGTGAGTTTTTGCTTGATTCGGTGACATTCCTTGGACATGTGGTGTCTTAGGATGGGATTATGGTAGACCCGGCTAAGATTAAAGCGATTCGTGGTTAGCTACACCTACATCACCGAATAAGGTTTGTAGCTTCATTGATTTGGCTGGTTATTATAGACAATTCATCAAGGATTTTGCTGCTATTTCAGTGCCTATGACCAGATTGACTTCGCAAGAGGTTCCATTCTGATGGTCTAAGGAGTGTGAATCGAGCTTTGGAAAGCTCAAGGATTTTCTCACTACAACTCCTATTTTAGCTCTTCCTATTAAGGGTGGGGGATTCACTGTGTTTTGTAATGCTTCTAGTGTCAGTTTTGGTTGTGTATTGATGCAACAAGGTCGTGTTATTACTTATGCTTCAAGACAACTTAAGGTGTATGAGTGAAACTACCCCGCTTATGATTTGGAGTTAGCGGTAGTAGTTTTCATGCTTAAGATTTGGAGGGATTATCTTTATGGTGTGCATTGTGAGGTTTTCACCAATCATCGCAGTCTTAAGCAACTTATGACCCAGAGGAAGCTTAATGCTAGACAGCGTAGATGGATGGACTTGCTTACAAATTATGATATTTTCATATTGGATCATCCGATCAAGGAAAATACGGTGGCAGATGCCTTGAGCCAGAAGGAAGTGAGTATTATGATGTGTCATGGAAACACGGCACTTTCGATGCTTAAAACAAAGAATTTATGCTTGAAGTTAGGTCATTTTGGTAGATATGATGTGGTATTGTGGTTATTCAGGTTAAACAGGTGAAAAACAATATAGGAATCAAATGGGAAGAAAAATATCTGAAAAAGGCAAAGGTTGTGCATCATACGAGTCATCATACAAGTCGTAAACACAGCATATGACTTGTAGGCTCACTTGTAACCACAACGATAACAGAAGCCAAGATGAGAAGTTAAGTAAAGAGAAGATACGAATGGATACTATGAACCCTAAGTTGTGGATATGGGTCATGACAAGAAACCGTAAAGAGAACAAAAACTTAATCAGTCATTCAGAGGTGAAGTTTCAGAATAAGATGAGCTGGAAGATCTTAGTATGACTCGTAAGGATAAATCGACAAGATACAAGTGTCCAGAGAATTGAAAGATCAAGTCCCAGGTGGTGATGAGTGAAGACCACGAGTCATGTGGTCAAGGTACGACTCGTGAGGATGAGTCATTAAGATAACAGAAACCAAGAGCCCTAGAAGATTAGACACTGGAGAACATAGGACTAGTACAATACGACTCGTAAGAATACCTTATGAGTGGACGATGCGAGTCGTACCTTGTGCCAGCATTACTTTTCCTATTCTATTTTAATTAGGATTTCTGGGTTATTTTAAGATACAATAAATACCTTAGGGTTATCCCTTTATTAGGTTACATTCTTTGACATACTTTTAAGTATTTTTACATACTTTACATTGTTCTTGAGATTTTTGGGTTTTGATTTAATTGGAGACTTCGGATTTTCTTTCTCTCATTTTTGTGAAATTAATAACATGTTTTCTTTATTGATTATTATGGATTATTGCATGAACATGAGCGGCTAATTTCCTTGACTAGGGTTGTGGGAACCCTGGTGGATGGACTACGTTGAGGAAGTGGAAGATTCATCTATTCTAACGTGATTGCATGTATCTTAATCTTCTTTATATTAATTGACCTCAGAGCTACTGCAAAATCTTGAGGATTTCCTGTATTTAAGAACTTCCTCACAAGGGAGTTTGAGATTAGTAAAAGGGATTAAGACAGTAATATGAAATTCATGTCCATCTTATAATTCTTCCATATCATCTAATCAACTTGACACTCAAAAGGTGAAAATTGAACTGAAGTCATAGATAAGAAGCAATAAGGCAATGCCCTGAGACTCACAAGATAAAAGGTGAGATTTATCAACACATTCACAAGACGGTTGATAATACATAGCTTGTCGACTTTACATATAGAGCAGCAGAATAGGTGGGCTGAACACGATAAATTTACGGGATTGAGAAGTCGGGGGGAACACAATCCCAATGTTCCTCTTCTATTATTTACAAACTCAAAGCATTCAAGATTTGGTTACTATTAACTTACTACTTATAAATTTCCTCATTTACTTTTTCACACTGCTCGTAAATTTTGTCAAATTAAGCAATTGTTCAATGTTTTCCCTGTAGGTTCGATCCCAACCTAGTTTGGGTTACTATATTTGACATTGACCGCAGCATACTTATTTGGAGGTTAGTTTTTGGGTAACATTAAATTTTGGCGTCGTTACCAGGGAAGACGATGTGAATTATTGATTAAAGTTGGTGAAGTTCGCGAGTTTTATTTTATGTTCTTAATTTGGCATACGCCGGTGTATGTAAAACACTAGGAGAAAAGGCAATCCCTTGCTCCCTTTTGATCCAAAGCCTAAAAGAATTCTTCAAACACCATGAAAAATGGCAGAGCAAGTTCATGTTAGTATTCTTGCTGGGGTTCAAGACCCATAGATTTTTCCTCCTCCCCCACCTAGTGATCCCTAGAATGTTATTGACAGACTTACTGGGCAATTACTAGAAGCAGCAATTAAAGAATCTAGAATGGATGAGGAGGAATGGTTAGCTGAAAAGGCTACGGTAGCCCAACATACAGTGCTAACCAGGCCAAGACAAGTTGCCGAGCATCGGTATGGAGTTCAAAGAGGCAGAGCTCTGATGATTCCTGCATATCATCATCTTCATCCATATAACAAAGATGAGGACATGGGATATGTTGAACCTACTAATATAGGAGCCATCATTCCTCCTTCTCTACCACTCAATGTTAAATTTAACATTACTAGTATAATGATCCAATCACTAAACTTGAAGGGTGCATTTTTGTGATCAACAACTGGTGATCCGAACATGCATCTTGCTAATTTTATTGGGATCTACACATCGTATATTATTCCAAGGGTCGATTAGGAAGCTTTGAGGTTAAGGTTGTTCCTGTTTTCACTGAGTGGAGAAGCATCACTATGGTTAGGGGAACTTCCGAGAGGTTCAATCACTACTTGGCATGAGTTGCATAGACAATTTCTGAACAGATTCTTCTTTCTTACAAGAATGCTATAGTTGAAAGATGAAATTTACAATTTCAGAAAGTTAGCTGCAAAATCCATGTATGGGTATGGTTTAGATTCTATAAAAAGCTAATCATGGTACCTAATCACAGATCATAGGATCCAATATGTTGGAAATCTTCTATGGATCACTGAATGTCAGCTCAAGAGAAATGACAGATACTATTTCAAGAGGTGTATTCATGTGTCTTCGATGGGACATTGCGCAAGAGATGCTAAATGATATTTCGGTAAACAATTGAGTTTGGCATACTAGAGATGTTGATCATGGTGCAGGTACATATGCTATTGGATTAACTAATGATTATGGAGATGGTCATGATTTTGTAGCACAAGAGGTTTCACAACTTTGGACAGATATTAGGTTTCTTACAAAATAATTTGCAATAATAACTGCTGAGAAAGTGAATGCAGTTGGGGCACAGGGATCTGCTTCTAGGACTTTTGAGAGTGAATCTGAAGAGGAACCAAAGTATCTTAATTGTCAGTTGGCGGATTTTAGAGCCAAAGGGAATGGGAATCAAGGTCGGAACTATTACCATGATAGATATAGAGACAGAAGCAGAGACCGGGAAGGTGATTGGAGATGCAATGATGATTACAATGAGAAGAGTGACAGATACGTACCACTACGTAGCCAGGATACAGAGTCTAGAATGGAGGAAATATTATCAAACTAGTCAAAGGCAAAGAAAGTTAAGAGAGTTGTCTTAAGGATATTAAGGCGTACCTCTCAAGGCTAAATTAGAAAGTTTAGTCACATGCTACCATAATCAAACAAATGGAGTAGTAGTTTTTCCAGATATTGGCCATATTGAATCAAAGAAAACTTGGCACTCTTCCTAGTAATACAGTGGTAAATCCAAAGAATGATATTCACTGCCATGTCATTACCACTCTAGTGGTAAAACCACCATAGAACCGCCTGTACCCACTATAGATAAACAAAAAAATGATGATAATTATGTTTATAAGGAGAATAGTAGCAATCAAGATAAAGATAAATACACGGTTGAGGGGATTGTTTTGAAGTCCATCATGAGACCTTGCCCTTCATTCCTTAAAGGCTAAAAATAAACAAGAAGAGGGTAAGTATCAAAAAAATTTATCTATGTTGAAGGAGTTGTCAGTCAACATCCCAGTTTTAGAGGCATTAGATAAAATGCCATGATATGCAAAATTCATGAAGGATCTAATTACCAAGAAGAGGTCAGTCAGTTATGAGCTAGTCTACAATATTTGTCACTCCAGCATTGTCGCTATTAGATTATTGGTAGAGAAGAAGAAGGATCCTGGTTTTTTTACCATACCTTGCACCATTGGATCTTTCAACTTCACTCGTGCATTACATGATGTGGGAGCAAGTACTAACCTCATACCATTAGCAGTATTTCAGTATCTGGGGTTGGGAGCTCCCATACTAACCACCACGAGACTAGTGATGGCAGATTGTCAAGTGAAAAAGCCAGTTGGTATTCTATATGATGTATTGGTGAAGGTGGTTTCTTTCATCTTTCCAGCTAATTTTGTGATCTTAGATTGTGAAGTGGACTTTCAAGTCCCAATTATTTTGGAAAGGTCGTTCTTGGCTACAGGAAGGACGTTAATTGATTTGAAACGAGGATATCTGATACTGAGACTCAATGATGAGTAGGTGATATTCAACGTATTAAAATCCATGAAGCATCCAAATGAGTTGAGGGTTATATTAGTGATTGATATGTTTGATGAAGAGATAGACTCATTACATGATATTGATGCAGTAGCTACTTGGGAAGATACTTCTGATATTGTTCCTATTAAAGTGAGGTTGAGTGTCGAAGCCTTAATAGCTATGATTATGAAATTCAACGATGATGGTATTGATGACTATGATGAGATAGTATGTGCACTCTATGGGAGTGGTTCTTATACTTATTCACCAAAGAAGCTTGATTTGGATATGAAAAATGGAATAACTTTACCTGCTCGCCCATCTATTGAGGAGCCACCCATCTTAGAGTTGAAGTCCCTCCCCTCTCATCTGTGATATGCATTTTTTGAGGGACAAAAATACTTTGCAAGTAATCATTGCAACCAATTTGATGCCGACAGAAGTGGAAGCTTTGTTATCAGTGCTATAAAAGTTCAAAAGGGCCATAGGTTGGTCAGTTGCAGATATTGTAGGTATCCTGCTTGGTCTTTGTTCTCATAATATCCAACTTAATATGGATTGTATCCCAAGTAAAGAACATTAGCGTCAGCTTAATCCTCCTATGCAGGATGTGGTGAAGAAAGAGATAATCAAGTTGCTAGATATTGGTGTAGTATATCCCATTGCTGATAGAAAATAGGTCAGTCCGATATAATGTGTTCCAAAGAAAGGTGGTATTATTGTTGTGCCTAATGAGAAGAATAATCTAGTTCTAATGAGGCCAGTCACAGGATGATGAGTGTGTATGGATTACCGGAAACTCAATGGATGGACTTAGAAGAAGCACTTTACCATGCCCTTTATGGACCAGATGCTGGATAGACTTGCGGGCAGAGAATGGTGCTATTTTCTGGATAGTTATTTTGGCTAAAACCAAATCATTATTGTTCCTGAAAACCAAGAGAAGACAACATTCACTTATCCTTTTGGGACCTTTGCATTCAAATGTATGCCATTCGGGTTATGTAATGCTCCAGCCACATTTCAGGGATGTATGATGTCAATCTTCTTTGACATGGTAAAATACACCATAAAAGTGTTTATGGATGATTTCTCAGTAGTTGGTGATTCTTTTGATGACTATTTGGTTCACTTGGAAAACGCTCTATAAAGATGTGAGGAATGCAACTTAGTACTTAACTAAGAAAAGTGTTATTTCATGGTTAAAGAAGGTATTGTATTTGGGCACAAGATTTCAAAAAGGGGTATAGAGGTATATATAGTTAAGATTTAAGTGATCGAGAAATTACCTCCACCAATTTCTGTGAAGGGTATTTGAAGCTTTTTAGGACATGTTAGATTCTACAGGTGTTTCCTCAAGGATTTCTCGAAGATTGCCAATCATCTCTATAGGATTATTGAGAAAGAAGTGGAGTTTGATTTTTATGAAGCATGCTTGAAGTCTTTTAAATATCTAAAAGAGAAGTTGATGACAGCTCCGATCATCGTGTCCCCTGATTGGTCCTTGTCATTTGAGATTATTTGTGAAGTAAGTGGAGTGGTCTTAGGTTCTTTACTAGGCCAACAAAAATAAAATATCCTGCATCCCATCTACTATTCCAGCAAGGCACTTAACCCTGCTCAAAAGAACTACACAGTTACTGAACAAGAGTTGTAGTCAGTGGTTTTTGCCTTTGAGAAATTTTGGTCCTATTTGATTGGGACAAAGGTAGCTATACACACTGATCATGTCGCATTGAGGTACTTGATGGAAAAAAATACAAAGCATTGACTGATTAGGTGGGTCCTCTTATTTTAAGAGTTTGATTTCGAGGTCAAGGATAGAAAAAACACTGAAAATCAAGTTGCAGATCATTTGTCTATACTTGAAGAAGAAGCTATGCAGAAAGTTGAAGATGGACTCGAGATTGATGATAATTTTCTAGACGAGCAAATATTAGCCGCTTCTCAAGATCTAATTTCGTGGTTTTTTTACTATGAAAATTATCTAGCAAGTGATCTAGTCCTGGAAAAGCTTTTCTTCCAACAGAGAAAAAAGTTTATGCATAAGGTAAGGAAATTTTTCTGGGATGAACCTTATTTATTTAGAATTTATGCAGATAGGATTATCCGTAAATGTATACCTAATGTGGAAATGATAAGCATACTTGAGGCTTGTCATTCTTTTCCAGTTGGATGTCATCATGGAGGAACCCGCACAACCCATAAAATCTTCCAATGTGGGTATTATTGGCCAATAATTTACAGAGATGCATATGATTTTGCTTCAACTTGTGATCAATGTCAATGCCAAGGTAACATATCTTGGTCCCATGAACTTTCTATGACTTCTATTTTAGAATTGGAACTATTTGATGTGTGGATTGTGGAATTCATGGGACCTTTTTTATTTCTTTTGGTATGAAGTACATCCTTGTGGTGGTGGAATATGTCTCTAAATGGGTGGAAGCGGTTATGCTCCCCAATAATGAATCAAGAAGTGTTACAGCTTTCTTAAAAAATATTTCTTTTCTCGATTTTGCATACCACGTGCAATAATTAGTGACGGTGAGTTATATTTGTGTAGTCGTCTATTCAAGAGTCTGCTTGAGAAGTATGGAGTGAAATACAAGGTGGCAACACCTTATCAACCGCAGGCTAGTGGATAGGTAGAGGTGTCCAATAGATAAATCAAGTCCATCTTGGCAAAGACAGTGAATGCCAATAGGACTGATTGGTCACAGAAGTTAGATGATGCATTATGGGCCTGCTGAATAGCTTTCAAGACCCCTATTGGTGCTTTTCCTTATCATTTGGTGTATGCTAAGGCATGTCACTTGGTTGTGGAACTTGAACATAAAATACTATGGTCTTTGAAAAAACTGAATTTTGAGTGGCAAGATGCAGCAAAGTCAAGGATGAACAAGATGAATGAGTTGGATGAATTCCGACTACAGGCTTACGAAAGTTCTACACTTTACAAAGAAAAGATGAAGGTGCATCATGATCGCAAAATTGAGAAGAAGATATTTGAGAAAGGTGCCTAGGTATTGCTTTACTACTCAAGGCTTCGCTTGTTTCCAGGTAAATTAAAGTCAAGATGGTATGGTCCATTTATTGTAATAAAAGTGTTTCCATATGGTGTGTTGGAATTAAAGCGCAATGGTGAAGACCCATTCAAAGTGAATGGGCAAAGGGTAAAGAACTATATGGTAACACTAAAGAAATTAGGTTGATATTTTAGATAGACCTTAGTGAAGTCTGAGTAACCAAGGCAATTACGTCATGCCGCAACATTAAATCAAGTGTTGTGTGGGAGGCAATCTATGAGACTAGTTGGTGAAATCTAGTATCTAACTTAGCCACGTAGTGTCGCGGCGATAAATCAAGTTGTGTGGGAGGTAACCTATGTTTTTGTACTTAATAATTTATAGGGTGATATGTGTGTTCAGTGTGCAGGAGTAAAGATTCCAAAAAAGAGCCATAAATCCCAGAAAACTGGTCATACGGACTTTTCACAGGTCGCACCTTAACGTGACATTTCGTGAGTAAGAGACATAAGGACCTGGGAGTTGATTAAAATCTAGGTTAGTGATCACTGGAATCCTTATGATTCACAAAACAAGTCGTAACCTCTGGTTACTGACACGCTCTAAAACTGAGCCATGTCGTGTTGGCATCTCAAGCCTAACTTGGACCAGATATCGCCACATAAACCCAACCTAACAATCTTATTCAATTCATAAGTGTCGGATGGACTCCAACCAAATATCAAAGTAGAGCAAAGTAAAGCTAATATCCAATACTTAAACAATATCTAACATTTTATTACTGTCAACAATCTAGCCAAAATACCCAAGTCCACAGTCATCCACAAAAGCCTCTACAAATCCGATGTCTAAACATGTGGGACATGCCCCCGATAATATCTAACACTAAGTCAAAATAAATCAAGTATATGACTTAAACTAAAAGACTATGAAATGTATGACTTTCTGGGAATAGATGCTCACACTTCAATGTTAACCCCTTTAGTTCATGCCTTAACATCCATACAATTTATTTCAACACTTAAGGACTTGAATCATTTATCCAAGACACAACCACATGGGACCATAAGGTCTTTATGGGAACATTTATCAATTGAATAGATTATTAGGCCAACGTCTTAATTCAATTCACCATTCAATTCAATCAGTGGTCACCAAGACCCTTACTAACCCATTCATTATTCATTAACATTTATATTTCACACATAATTACAAGTTCATGTTTAGGGAATTGAACCCCTTTCTTAACCATTAAACCAACATGGTCATAATACACTAATTACATGGCTAACAATATAATTACAATACCATTTATCCACCATTCTTACTTATTGGGCCATCACACCATCCAAAGTCATGAATTAATCCATTACATAGTTAACAAGGTTCTTACCAACCATTTACTAAGCAATCACATTCATTATGACTCAATACATGGACAACAAGACCTTTACCAACCATTTACCAAGTATTCACATTCATTATAACAATATCATATCTCATTTATGTTCACTAGACCAACACCATAGTTTAATATACCATTAACATGTGACTAGACATTCCATTTAGACATTTCCACAAACACCTTGAGGGCATACTTTTAGCAAGGCCAAAACCAAAGTAAAAATCATCAAACTTAGGGTTTCTCAAGACTTATATGTTAAGACACAATCAACAAGCACCCACATGTGCATATCATCAAAAACATGTATAGGCACAAGCTAAAGCAAGAGTAAAAGTATACCCGACATCATGCTTCAAAACCCTTTTTATTTGACTTCAAAATCACCATGTACACTTACTAATCCAAGTGTGAAATACATGGTTTTTGAGTTATTTGACAAAGGAGAGAGATAAATTCCTTAAAAAAGATGCTTCACCAAGAACTTGACTCCTCCTTGCCTCTAAAAGAACAACCTTGGAACCCTAGACTCCAATTCTTCAAAATTTTATTTGAGAGAGAGTTTAAAATGTTTGATCCACTCAAAAATGTGTTTTAGGAGGTCAAACAGAGTTGTATAGTGAGGGGACATAGGGTTTTGAGGGTAGGAAATGACGATAAGGTCCTCATGCCCATGACGTTAGGTATGACTCACTTGAGTGAACCATACCCTAGGGTACGAGTGGTACCCTAACTCTACCCTAGGATTCTCCTAGGTTATCTATACTGGTTAGGGTATGAAAACACACATTTGAGTCATATCCAAAGGGTACGACTCATGACCTAAACTGTACACACCACTCATACCAAAAATAGTCCACTTCAAGTTCAGGACACTACTCTATATGACCATGTTGGATACGACTCATACCTTAGTGTACGATTGGGGGGTTAACTCATACCTAGGATATTAAGTAACCCTCACCACACTGCCTAGGGCGTACATAAGTGGTATATAACTCATATCCAAGGGGTATGACTCATGACCTTAGTCGTACCTAGACCAGTGACATTAAATGAAGAAATTTTTCTTATGGTTCCAATCCTAGATGTTTCAATTCTCTACCACTTAGTTCATTCATCCGTGAATGATGGGTAAGGAGAGCATAAACACAATTTAACACATTATCACACATCAAATCAACCTCTAAACAAGTTAAAACAAGGCATACCATAAGAATATAACATTTATCACGATCATCATTAATCAACTGTTCATTTCATTGTCTTTGGGATTCAAACCCATCATTTATCAAAAACACTTGATCAATTTGAAGCTTAGGGACTTGAACTCATTGTCTACCAAAGACATACATCAAATCAAAAAGATTAACACATACCTCAATCATGAGTTTCAAGAATGGTAAACATATGTGGATACTTGGACTTCATGTCCTCCTCTACCTCCCAAGTAGCTTCCTATAGCTATTGATTCCTCTATAGAACCTTCACCGAAGACACTTCTTACATTTACAACTAGTGAAGTTTCCAATCCAAGATCCTCACCAAAATCTCCTTATAGGACAAAAAGTCTGAAATTCCAACCTCCTCCAAGGGAACAACCAAAGAAAGGTCACCCAACCATTTTCGCAACATTCAAGCCTACCTCTTATATACCCGCGGTATGATCTATCCTTCCCAAAACCTTAGTTCTAGTAGTCACCCTAGAATCTCCCCCACTTAAGGACTTCTACATTCCTTGCTTCAAAAAATCACCATGATCTCAAAGACACTACCATCCTAACCCAAGAAGGGTCATTCAAGGAACCAAATTATAAGTATTCCACATGCCACTCAAAGCTAGACCCCCGAAATAAGACATGGCACCATAGGCACTAAGAAATTCATAGCAACCACCTAGACCATAATAAAGAATAATCCCGACATAGCCATAGCATAAAAGGAGTCCTTAGGATTGGATACCAAAAGATACACCGTTGCATATACCATAGGTAACACAGTGTAAGGTCAAGACTTATATCCGGGGAAAAAAACATGTGCAATATACGAACCTTTGGCATAAGTTCTAAGAGAATACCCTCAACACCAGTAGAGTTCCCTCTTCACCAAGAGAGGAGAGAATCACTAGAGTAAGAAACCGGGCCTTTCTTCCCATTACACCAACAAGCACAATGCTCTGCTGTAATGGGTATGAATGGGGAGGAAGACTAGGGATACTTGGTGTTCCTATACCCAAAACCATTATATAAATGAGGAATAAGAGTTGGACAAGCATCCGAAACAAGACCAATCCCATACTCAAACTCCCTATTCATCAAATCAAAGGATGCCATGGGGGCATTTCTTAACCCAAAGGACATAACTAAGAACTCATAGTGACTATACCGAGTTCTAATGGCGATCTTAGGTATAACCGCTTCCGAAATCTTAAGTTAAAGATAACAAGACCTAAGATCAATTTTAGAGAAACAATTCACACCTTGAATTTGATAAAAAAAAATCATTAATTCTAGGGAGAGGACACTTATTCTTTATGGTCACTTAGTTCAACCGTCAATAATCAATGCACATACAAAGAGATTTGTCCTTTTTGCACACAAACAACACGGGTTCACCCCAAGGAGACATACTGGGATGGATGAAACATTTATCTATGAGGGCTTTCGATTGCTCCTTAAATTTATTCAACTCCATCAAAGCCATTTTGTAAGGAGGGATAGTAATCTGATGAGTGTCCAAAACAAGATCAATCCTAAAATCAATTTCCCTATCAGGAGGAATACCAAAAGGATTATTGGTGAAAATATCAGAAAACTTATAGACCACAAAAATAGATTCTAGGGAAGAACCTTCCGTGTTAGCACCTTTTACTCATACCAAATGATACAAACTCCCTTTAGAGGTTAATTTATGGGCTCTAAGATACAAAATGAATCTCCCCTAAGGAACCAAGGAACCACTTTCCCATACAACGACTGACTCATTAAGGAATTTAAACATAACCCTGCTGGCCCGACAACCTAATGAAACATAAGATGAGTACAACCAATCCATACCTAAAATAACATCAAAATCAACCATGTTCAACTCTATCAAGTCTACAAGTGTTTCATTACCACTAACCGATACCACACCCCCCTATAGACCCTTTTAATAACTATAGAGTCTCCTACCAGGGAACAAATAGGAAAAAAAGGAACTGATAGACTCTCAGGTCCTAAGCCAAGGTGCACAGCCATATATGGGGTCACAAAAAAAAAAGAGCAAACCTTAGATTAAGAAAACAATACACATTATGGAAGAAAAGTTTTAGCATACCCGCGTCAGCATCAGAAGGAGCCTTGGGCTCCCAACGGATAGTAAGAGCATAGAGATGGTCCCGACCAATGTCTAAGTTTGAATTAGTACCCCTCAGTACAAAAGATAGATAAGTAGCAACCGACACCCTTTTTTCCTATGCGGCAATTATTATGGGATACTCCTATTTCATGTGACCCAATTGACTATATTTAAAACACTGATTCTTACCTTCCTCATAACAACCATGGTGTGACCAACTGTAAAACTAAAAAGAAGGATAGATGAGTACAGATTGGGCCCCGCTGACCTGATGTTGGGCACCTTGTGCCATATGAGCATTACCAATTTAAAAGTTCCTGTCTCCCAACAACTTTGGGTAGAGAGAACTAGACGCGGAATAGAGGCTAGGAACCACCTAATACTTTCTCTTGGACTACTTTCTACCAACCTGAGTCAATAGAGCAATGGAACGATGGAACCCAGCATTTTGAGGTGACTGGGAAGGAGTGTCACCCTCAGAAGTCAGTTTAGTAGGAACAGGTGGAACCCCTCAAGGACAGTCAGATGCCATGACCCTTGAATGAGTCTGAATCCTAGAAATTGGATGAGCCTTATCCATATTTCCCTCAGTCGGGACAGAAGAGATTGCTTGAACTTCAGATCTTCTTGGATACATAATCAGAAAGATGAAAAAGAAGGAATTAGAATAATCTAAAGCCTTAGACTCTATATATCTTGAGATTGGAAGAAAGGAAAGGGAAACATTCCTAAATGTCTCATAGCCCCTCTCTTATAAGTATGGCGCGCTTGACACCCATAAAAGAGACTCTACTTGACACAACTTTGTAGACTCCCAACTTTCCATGAACCTAGGCTCCGATACCAACTTGACACACCCCAAAATTTGTCCATGTTGTGTGGGAAAATCAAGCCCAACTTGGAGTGAATATAACGCCGTAAACCCAACCTAACCATCTTATTCAATTTATAAGTGTCGGATAGACTCTGACCAAATATCAAAGTAGAGAAAAGTAAAACTAATAGCCAATACTTAAACAATATCTGACATTTCATTGATGTCAACAATTTAGCCAAAATACCTAACTCCACAGTCATCCATAAAAGCTTCTACGAATCTGATGTCTAAACATATTGGGATATGCCCCCGAAAATAGCCAATACTAAGTCAAAATAAATCAAGTCTATGAATTAAAGTGTAAGAATATGAAATATATGCCTTTCGGGAAATGGAAGCTCACCACTTCAATGTCAACACATGATCCGTCCGAATACTTAGTCACTGTGTAGAATAAGAAAAAGATGATCTGGTCCCTATTCGTATGGGGATATAGAGTTCGAAGATGGTTACCGGTTGGAGCACTAGCATGTAACTCAAGGATGAGGATAAAATAGTGAATTTGGTTCAATCCAAGTCAACCATCACATGCAATCACATTTAAATTATTTTAGGCAGATATGAAGATATATATACTTATGTTTATATATATCATGCCAAGTCATGGAAAGAGTCATATCAATCATTTTTAAAGCATTCATTCATGAGAAATGGGGTGAAGAACTTGAACCTTTCACTTTACCAATTTTAGAACCTTAAACTTCTCCGTTACATTAGTCAAAGGGATACAAACCTCAAACCAACTCAACCAATTCATACAATTTATTAGGCAAGGGACTCTAACCACAAGCAATTTCATTGGGCGAGGGACTCTAACCATAAGCCATTTCATTAGGCGAGGGACTCTAACCATAATCCATTTCATTGGGTGAGAGACACTAACCGTAAGCTATTTCATTAGTCGAGGGACTCTAACCATAAGCCATTTTATTGGGCAAGGGACTCTAACCATAAGCCATTTCATTAGGCGAGGGAATCTAACCACAAGCCATTTCATTGGGCAAGGGATTCTAACTACAAGCCATTTCATTTTTAGCTGACATTTGAGCTCTTAAACCCTTTAGTTCATGCCTTAACATCCATACAATTCATTTTAACACTTAAGGACTTGAACCATTTATCCAAGACACAACCACATAGGACTATAAGGTCTTCATGAGAACATTTTTCGATTGAACACATTATTAGGCCAATGTATTAATTCAATTCACCATTTAATTTAATCGGTGGTCCCCAATACCCTTACTAATGCATTCGTTCTTCATTAGCATTTCTATTCCACACTTTAGTTCTAAACACAATTACAAGTTCATGTTTAGGGAATTGAACCCCTTTCTAAACCATCAAACCAACACGATCATAATTCACTAATTACATGGCTAACAATATCATTACAATACCATTTATCCACCATTCTTACTCATTGGGCAATCACACCCTCCAAAGTCATGAATTAATCCATTACATGGCTAACAAGGTTCTTACCAACCATTTACTAAGCAATCATATTCATTATGACTCAATACATGGACAACAAGGCCATTACCAACCATTTACCAAGTATTCACATTCATTATAACAATATCATATCTCATTCATGTTCACTAGACCAACACCATAGTTCAGTATACTATTAACATGTGATAAGATATTTCATTAAGGTATTTCCACAAACACCTTGAGGGCACACTTTTAGCAAGACCATAACAAAAGTAAAAATCATCAAACTTAGGGTTACTCAAGATTTATTTGTTAAGACACAATAAAAAAGAACCCACATATGCATATAATCAATAATATGTATATGCACAAGCTAAAGCAAGAGTAAAATAATACCCAACATCATGCTTCAAAACCCTTTTTATTTGATTTCAAAATCACCATGTACACTTACTAATCCAAGTGGAATACACATGGTTTTTGAGTTATTTGACAAAGAAGAGAGGTACATGCCTTAAATAATATGCTTCACCAAGAACATGACTCCTTCTTGCCTCTAAAAGAACACCCTTCAAACCCTAACCTCCAGTTCTTCAAAATTGTGTTTGAGAGAGAATTTTGGATGTTTGATCCACTTAAAAATATGTTTTAAGAGGCCACACATAGTAATATAGTGAGGGGAATTAGGTGTTTTAGGGTAGTAAATGACCATAATGTCCTCAACTAAAAGTGGGAAAATGCCCATGATGTTTGGTACGATTCACTTGATTCAACGGTACCCTAGGGTATGAGTGGTACCCTAACTCGTACCCTAGGTATCTCCTAGGTTATCTATACTGGTTAGGGTATGACTGTACACCCTTGAGTCATATCCAAAGGTTATGACTCATGACCTAAATCGTACACACCACTCGTACCAAAAATAGTCCACTTCAAGTTCAAGGCACCACTCTATACGACCATATTGGGTACGACTCATACCTTAGTGTATGATTTGGGGGGATAACTCATACTTAGGACAATGAGTAAACCTAACCACACTACCTAGGATATGAGAAGGGGTTTACAACTCATAACCAATGGGTACAACTCATGCTCTTATTCATACCTCGCCAGTGACATCAAATGAAGAAGTTTTTCAGATGGTTCCAAGCTTAGGTGTTTCAGTTACAGTTCATCTCATTAAGTTGTAGTGACTTCAGAACCCAGGTAAGGATCCAGGTCCTTACAAAAGAAGGAAAAGATCCATAAGCATTGGGCATGAGTCGTACACATGACTCATAACCAAGCTTACCAAGTCAAGGGTCATGGGTCAACCCGGCCCAGCTAACCTATTTTAAACAAAAAGAGGGCACCTAATTTAGGTACTCAACATTACAAACCTCCATTATTAGCCGATCCTTGATCAATAAGCATATGAATTAACTTTGAAACACACATAAATTCATCGGTTTCTCTCACATTTCATGAATTTCTCAAGAATTTGGGGAAAAAGTGATAAACTCAAGAAACCTAACTTCTCTACTACTCAAGTAAGTCTTTGAACTCAAATGATCTATATTTAAAGTTGAAGTTGAAAATAAGTTGAGATTTTAGCATTTCTTTAAGTTGAATATCCATGTTTAAGAAAGAAAATCAGAACCCTAGTTCTTAGAAATTGAGTTTGCAAAGAGAAATGGGGGTAAACTTGAATTTTTTTACTGAAAATATATGTTTTGGACTGATATGGGGTGGTAGGGATTGTATGTTGTAATTAAATCATAAGATAAACCTTTATGTTGTAGTAGATATAAGACTCATTATGACTCATACCTACAAGTAACGAGTCATGACGAGACTCGTAACCACTGATAACATAAATGCTAGTTGGGTGAGGGTTATGATATGGGTACGACTTGCCTATAAGAGTCGTATCCAACCCCTATGACTCATAAACATAATTCATTATAACCTGGGGAGTTAGCACATATTAGTGTTTTGTTTTTGGTCTACTTATGAACATTGGTAATGAGTCATAAACTATCCTTATGACTGGTTAAGAGGACCCATAACCTGACTAGTAATATTCATATATACACTATTTATGTTATGACTCAGTCATATGAGTCATCACCAACGTATATGACTTAGGCCCCTCAGTCGTAACATGAACAAAATATGCACACAGATACCTAATTTTTTTGTTTTTCTTTTCTTTCCTTATTAATTACTAATGGTTGTATGTGTACAGGTACCATGAATCCAAAAGGTGAGTCCTCCAAGAAGAATACTAAGAAGAAGCTTGCCCCAAAATCTGACAATAAGTTAGTGAACGAGGACACTGAAACATCTAGTAGTAGCAGTGACCTTATTCAATACCCAATAAAGAGGCAAGTAGGGTCAAGAGACAAAAGATTGATGAGTAGAAAGAAGGTCGTCACACTAGAGGACACACCTCTAAGGGGGACCAGAAGGAAGACCCCCACACCTCACCATCTCAAACACTGTCTCAGTCTGAAGAGGATAGTGGCAATGACAATGAAGTAGATGAGAATGTAGAATCTGAGGGTGAAGTGGGGGTAGAAGAGTAGAGCTCTTATGAAGTAAGATCAGAGAATGCAAATGGGAAAAAAGTAGATATAACCTCAATTGATGTTCATCACCCACCACTACCACAGGATTAATTAGCTATTACACTTTCTCTCGTACCTATTATTGAACAATGGGGGTACCCCAAAATGCAGGAGACATATAACTTTTGGGTAGGGGTTATTCCAGCTACAGGAAACCCAAGAAGAGGGATCTATCTTGAACCGAGACTTGTTACTAAAGGCATGTCTGCAATTCCTCAATTTGAGGTGAGATTCCAGTAATACCAGTTCCAATGGATGACTTCAGCACCAAAAAGGTACAATCCTGCTTTAGTACGGGAATTTTATGTCGCATATAAGGGTGAGATAAGGAGACAATACCCTCAAGTAAACATATGGAAATATGGTGATCCTATTACTAATATAACTATTTAAGGAGTTTGGGTAAACATATCTCCAAGGATGATTTCCAAATTTCGACATAGTCCTGACTTCCAGCCTCAAGCAAACACTTGAGAGATTGATTATCACATGGAGAAGATATGAAAGATTACAAAAAAACAAAAGTTATTGGAGGATAAGATGATGTATTTTAGATGGATAGAGAATCTAAGTGCTAAAAATAAGGAAGAAGCATCGTAGGTGGTAGGTGGGCCAAAAGTGGCCTCACAAAAAATTAAGAAAAGCACTTTAAAATTCAAAGCCAAAGCATGGTGGACATTGCCTCGACACAGACTGTGTCCCACTTCTTGGGATAATATATTCAGTCCAATCCATACGGCATTGATAGAAGGACTTATGGTTGGATACGAGTTCGACGTTGCCCAATTTATTGAACAAGAGATACGTGACAGAGCCAAGGGCACAGAAAAGGTAATTCTGTTATTTCCTTGTTTATTAATGCAGATTTTCTTAGATGCAGGAGTACTAGAACTACCTAACATTGATCAGTTCAAAGAACCTAAGGTAACTATGAATTTAGGGTTGATTAGAGATGCAGCAAACCTCACGGCCAGACAAGATAGGCGAAAAGCTAAAATTTTAGTGGAAATATACAGAAGCCAGGGTCCACATTCTGAGGTTGTGAGGCATGATGAGATAAGTGACACCACGGGTGAAGGTGTACAGACTGGTCCATAAATATTTGATGCAGTGGGTACATCTAGTGGCCCTCCTCCTGCATAGTATGTACCACCTCGCTCAGCCTTAGCTAGAGCGATGTCGATTAGTTTGATGGTCATATCACAGGCTACGTGGGATGCAATAATGAATATATTATACACATTGGAGAAAAAAGTTAGTTATATGGAAGGGGGTGTGAAGCCTTGGGTTGAGACTAATCTAGAAGACCAAACAGACGAATACAGGGTAGATTGGATGCATTTAAGTAGCGAATGACTCATCAGTTGGGAAGCAGAAAAATCCTAGATATTTTTTAGGTGAAACTATGGTGGCCGAGATCAAGAAGATGGTTAATGAGTTGTATGACAGGCCTTTTATCCCAGCACCTGTGATAACAAAGATTGAGCCAAAAATAGAGGCAGAAAGTATCTAGAGTATTATAAAGGAAGGAGAATAGAAAAAGAGAAAGAAAAGAAAGCACTTAAATGTATAAAAAGGATCCTTGAAGAAAGCAAAGAAACATAGTATACAGAGTGAGCAGGACCGGCAGTTGAGGGTCCAAGAGATGTTAGTTGGTGTTGGTATCTTAAAAATGGCAAGTGAAGATGTTGAAGGGTAGTGATATGGCCCCGATGATTGACGTATCACTGAGTGCACCTGCCATAATTAGTGCCACTATTGTAGAGACAGTCTCGATAGTTGATGGGACCATAATTGAGGATGGTGGGATCCGAGCTGAGGCCCATAAGATGATGTCGCGTGAGTTGTCTCCTTGAATGCACAGGTATATCCTCTATCCCTTATATTACATTATTAGATACACTAGGGATAGCGCATAAGATTTAAGTTGGGCGTAGGGGTGTACCAAGGTCGCCATGGGCTATACTTGTCGTGTTTCAAAACCCATGGCCACAAACTAAAACATTAAGAACTGAAATTTTTTTGTTGTTTTTTTAAGTTTGTTTGTGTGTGATGCTGAGATAGGGAGAAAATTCATACATGTGTCAGTAGAATTGATTTTGAATGATTTTTATTCTGAATAATTGTGCTGAAAAATTGATGCCCCTCCTAAAAAAAAATATTGTGTGATGTATGTATGTGTGAGATGACTATGAATCTGATAATGGCATTACAATTAGGGATGGAAAAACTATGGAAAACAATTTCATAACGGATAAGTAGTACCTAGTGATATGACCCTGTGCGAGTGTGTGTGAGGCGTTTCTTAGTTCTCGATGTGTCAAAATCTAGAACTCGCTTAGTTGCTCTTACCTAGAGTTCAGGATAATCGACTAGGAAATTATCATAAGCCATTCTTATTTTGAGTCCAGTCGAGCATAAATGCCAAACCAAATGTGATATGAATCCCTTGATACAAAAAGTTGATCCTAATATACCCATTTTTGTTGGTTACATCGAGTTCATCTTCTTGTTTCACTTACAATGAACCTGTATTGGTCCTGGTCATTCTTAGACATTGTGCATCTCAACTTAGGAAAATTGCCTAAGTTAAGGGTGGATATTATTAGGTTACAAAGGGAAAATGAGTATGAAGAAAGACGTGTAGAAGGAAAAGTGCGGTGAAAATAAAAGATCATGAAGATCATGAAAGAAAAAAAAAATAGTGCTTTAAAATAAAAAGGGAAACATAAGGGTGGAAATAAAATAAAGAAAAAGTGGAAAATAAGTGGACCCCAAAGAAAGCGTAGTGTCAAGGAGGCGTAGTCACTAAGAATCCCAAAAAGATACCATACTAGCCCCAAACCTACTTTACAAGCCGAATAAAGTCCTTTAGTGATCCTATCTTGACTATCCAAAAACTCAGGAAGAGAGCATATGGGCAAGCCTATGGTATTCTGTAAACACCGATCGATACTTCTTTATGAGCAAGAGAATCTTTTGTAATATCCCTGAATAACTTGACTGATCTAAACTGAGTGAATGGGATTTCTTTGATTGTGAGAGCATATGGGTTATGTTGTTAGGTTTCTAGACTGTCGGTTAGTGTGATTTGTGTATATGCCTAGTTTTTTGTTACTAATGTAATTGCCATCATTAGATTCCTTTATGTTTCTCCATGTGCCAAATCGACATACACAGTTGGAGTCTTGAAAGGTCAAAACTAGGAGGGGGAATAAAAATATTGACAACTGAATTGAAAATTCACTACCATAGGTATCTTAAGATTCCCTATTTAAGCATCGTTGTTTTGTTAGAGTTTTTGATTTCTATTTGCCTGAGAACACACAAACTTTCTAAGTTGAGGATGTTGATGCGTCGTGGAAACATGACACTTTTAATGCTTAAAATAAAGAATTTATGCTTGAACTTAGGTCATTTTGGTAGATATGACGTGGTATTATGGTTATTGCAGGTAAAATAGGTAAATAACAGTATTAGAATCAAATAGGAAGAAAAAGATCTAAAAAGGCGAAGGTTGTGCATCATACGAGTTATCATACAAGTCTTAAACACCGCATATGGCTCGTAGGCTCACTCGTAAGAACAACATTAAAAAAATCCAAGCTGATAAGTTAAGTAAAGAGAAGATACGACTGGAGAGTATGAACCATAAGTTATGGATATAGGTCATGACAAGAAACCATAAAAGGAATTGAAACTCAATAAGTCATTCATAAGTGAAGTCTCAGAAGATCTGAGTACGACTCATAAAGATAAATTTCCAAGATACCAGTGTCCAGAGCATTGAATAATCAAGTCCCAGGTGGTGATGAGTGAAGACCACGAGACATATGGCAAGGTACAACTTATGAGAATGAGTCATAAAGATAATAGAAAAATAAAACCCTGGAAGATCAGACCCCGGAGAACATACAACTAGCACATTATGACTTATAAGAATACCTTATGATTGGATGATGCGAGTCCTACCTTATGCCGACATTACTTTTCCTATTCAATTTTAATTAGGATTTCAAGGTTATTTTGAGTTACTATAAATACCTTTGGGTTATTTGTTTATTGGGTTACATTATTTAATATTCTTGTAAGTACTTTTACATACTTTACATTGTTCTTGAGATTTTTGGGTTTTGATTCAATTGAAGACTTTGGATTTTCTCTCTCATTCTTGTGAAATTAATTACATGTTTTCTTTATTGATTATAAAGGATTGTTGCATGGACTTGAGATGCTAATTTCTTTAACTAGGGTTTTGGGAACCCTGGTGTATTGACTACATAGAGTAAGTGAGAGATTCATCTATTCTAACGTGATTACATAAATATTAATCTTCTTCATATTAATTAACCTCAGAGCTACTGCAGAATCTTAAGGATTATCTGTATTCAAGAACATCTTCACAAGGGAGTTTGAGATTAGAAATTTGAGATTCACGCCCATCTTATAATTCCGCCATCTCATCTAATAAATTTGAGACTCAAAAGGTTAAAGTTGAACTGACATTATAGACAAGAAGCAATAACGCGATGCCCTGAGACTCACAAGGTAAAGGGTGATATTTTTCAACACGTTCACAAGATGATTAATAATACATAGCTTATCAACTTTACATATAGAGTAGTAGAATAAGTGGGTTGAACACGATAAATTTATGGAGTTGAGAAGCCAGAGGGAACACAGTCCTAATTTTTGTCTTCTATTGTATACTGATCTTGGGTGTATTTATACGCCTAAGCACCATAATTTATCCATATTTTAGCTAAGTTTAGAGAACAAAGTTCCTAGTTTCTTATGTTTTTACTCTACTTCTATGTAATTGGGCTAACTGATGTGATTAGCATGATTTTAGTTATTAATGAGGTAGATGAAGACGTAATGGGACTATGGAATGCGGATGGCATATGACACAAGAGAGAGTAGCAATCTGGACCAAATATGGCACCTAGAAACTATGTTCAAGACTAATTTGTTATTTATAATTAGTTCAGGGACTTAGAAGGAAATTATGAGAGAAGAGATTATTAAAAGACTTAATTGCTAAATTTTTATTCATTATTCTGTATTAGTTTTTAAAGAGGTAGAGTGGCAGCTTAGCTTGAGGAGAGAGAGAAATGTTTCTTCTCTCTTATTTTCACTATTTGCACACCAAGATCGTCTTCTAGTTTTTGGTATGATGAATATATTTATGATGATTTTCGTTTTATTCATGAGTAGCTAAGTTTATTAGTTAGGGTTATGGAAACCTTGTAGCATACAATCCATCACTTTGGGTTTTGAATTCATTATGCATTGATTAGTTTACATCATACTCTCTTCGCTTATCTTGAATTCTCTAGCTACAAACATAGAGGATATGCCTTAAAACGCAACTTGTTCGAAAGAAATGTTGATATTTGGAAAAGAGAGTAGTGATAAGAAAATAGGATTACCAACCCCTATTTCATAAGTTAATGCCTTAGCAGGATTAACTACTTGGAGATTTCGTATTGTTTTTGGTAAATGCTTTTGATTCGAGAGAACTAAAGTGAATTAGTCCTTGATGGTTGAGAAACACTTGGATTATGTTATTAAATACAATATGTTTCTCTGTAAACACGATACATGTATGAATTTGTAAAGCCCATAGTTAGAAAGTATTAAAAACTACAAGGTGGACATAACCCTAGCTTGCTATTTCTTTGAATTTGAATACTACTACACATATTTCATCTTGTTAAACTGAAACCATTAATTTGTGAACTGAATCAAATCCCCCTATTTATTTTACGAAAACAAACGATTAAAAGTCAACTAATCTGCATAAAACTTAATTAGCACCATATTCCCTGTGGGATTCAAACCCAACCTAGTTGGGTTATATATTTGACAACGACCGCTTACTCTCTCGTAAGAGAGGTGTAATTTGGGTGTATCATATACAAACTCAAAGCATTTAAGATTTGGTTACTATTTACTTACTACTTTCAAATTTCCCTATTACTTTTCTGCATCGCTCGTGAATTTTGTCAAGTTAAAAATCTATTCAATGTTTTCCCTGTGGGTTAGACCCCAACCTGGTTTGGGTTACTATATTTGACATTGAATGCAATATACTTCTTTAGAGGTTAGTTTTTGGGCAATATTATATGGGTTGTTTGGCTTGTATTTTAGTTTTTCAGTGGCCGTTGGCATGCAACATTTAGTCCATAGACAACTTGATAGTTCACCTTGATATTACAAACCCTAGGAGAATTCTTGCTAGTGTTTTGGCGAGGTTTTCATTATTTGAGCAGATTTGAGATCTTCAGTTTGAGGATGTAAGATTCATTTCCTTTATGATCAGGTGTTTAGTGGTGAGTCCGAGAGGAATACCAAAGATTTTGAGGGTGTTTTGATATTTGATAGACGTATTTATTTTTTGAGGATTAATGAATTAATTTATTTAATTTAACATAAGGATCACAACACTAGATATTTTATTCTTCCCGTCATAACCAAGATGTATAAAGATTTGAAACAGCATTATTGGTGGAGCAGCATAAAGAGTTATGTGGTAGACTTTATAGTTCATTACCTATGTTCTTAAAAGGCAAAGGTCGAGCATCAATGACTAGGTGGTTTGATTCAAAGGTTGTATATTCCCAAGTGGAGTGGGGAACAAGTTACCATAGATTTTGTTAGTGGTTTTCCCCTCACTTCCCATAGTTTTGGTGGTATTTGGGTCACTGTAGATTGTTTGACCAAGTAAGCACATTTTATTCCAATTCAGATGTCCTTCAGTGCCGAAATATTAGCCCGTATCTATGTTCGGGAGATAGTCCTTCTGCACAATAAGCCCATTTTTATTATTTTAGATTGTGGTTCAGTGTTCACTTTAAGATTTTAGAGAGCATTTCAGGAGGAGTTAGAAACCCAGGTAGATCTTAGTACAGCCTTTTATCCGCAGATAGATGGTCAGTCTGAGCAGACCATTCAGGTGCTTGAGGATATGCTCCGAACCTGTGTTATGGATTTTAGGGGCCAGTGGGAGGTGTACTTAGCCTTGGAAGAGTTTGCGTATAACAACAGTTATCATTTGAGTATTGAGATGGCGCCTTTAGAGGTTTTGTATGATAGGATATATCGTTCTCCGATTGGATAGTTTGAGACTTCTGAGGTTAGTCCTCGTGGTACTAATTTGCTTCAGGAGTCATTAGATAGAGTCAGGGTGATTCAGGATAGGTTGAGAACAAATCAGAGTAGGCAGAAGGCCTATGCATACCGTAGGCTTCATGCCTTAAGATTTGGAGTTGGAGATCATTTATTCCTCCTTGTATCGCCCATGAAGGGTGTGATAAGTTTCAGAAGAAAGGGCAAGCTCAATCCTTGATAAATTAGACCTTTTGAGATTCTTCGCCCAGTTGGTGAGGTGGTTTATTAGCTAGATTTGCCTCTAGATATTGTCGATATTCATCCAATTTTCCATGTCTCCATGTTGTGGTGATACATTCCTGATCTGTCTCATGTGCTTAAATGGGATGCAGTCCAGTTAGATAAGTGTTTTACCTTTGCAGGGGTGCTTGTGCACATTTTTGCTAGTGATGCTAGGCGGTTGCGCACGATGGATATTCCTATAAGTAAAGTTTAGTGGAGGCACCGCCCAGTGTAGGAGGCCACTTAGGAGATTGAGAGAGAGATGTGGACCTAGTATCCTCACGTGTTTAAGACTTTAGGTATATCATAATCCTTAACTTTCACAGACGAAAGTTCCTTTACTAGTGGATACTGTAATGACCCTTCATGTCATTTTCCATATTTCCACGTATTTTCATTATTAGAGCTTTTCCATAGTTTCCCCAAGTTATGACTTGCTGGGACTGACATTTCAGTTACCGGATAGTTCATTTGATTCTTAGAGTCATTTCCCTATTTTGAAGTCTTTGTTGGTTCCAAATGGCCACCGGGAAAAAACTTTAATAAAACGATCTCATATGCAAATTCTAAGTCCTGAATATTGACTTTAGACTAGGTGGACCTTTGGTTTAGGTATCGAAACACCCGAGCTTATTTCAACATATTAGTCAGAAAGTTAAGAAAATGAAATATGAGTGTGGGACCCATATTTGGTCAAAACAACCTCGGATAAAAATTTTGACGTGGCATCGCATTTGGAACATCAAATTTAGTGTGGTTACATAGATCATTTGCGTATATGGGATTCCAAATGAATGACGAGGGGTTCACAGAGTCTTGGAAGAATTCTAAGTCTCAGCTAATAGTTGGTGCCATCGCTATAGCGAGCCAATGGTCGTAAACGCGATACCTTTGGAAGTCAGTGATTACCGCAATCACGGTATATTATCGCGATCGTGACTAAGCCTAGCAACCATAAGATATGGTAATCGTGGAGACTCAGGTCTAGATAGCTACTGTCAAGGATCTGGACTAGGTATAAAAGGACCCTTTCTTCCATGATTTTGGACATTCTTCATTACTTCCTTAAGAGCTAAAAATCCTGGATAGTGAGATATCTTGAAATTGAGATTATGGGTGACTTGGGATCTTGATTAACATTTATTTTCATGATTATTTTTCAATTTTAGGTAAGAAATCACCCTTTCTTGATGAATTTTAGTGATTTAGTTCTCGAAACCCCAAAACCATTAGGACTTGATTTTAGCCTCAATTTAGCTTGGTTATCACCCATTTTTTAGGGTAATGGTTCCTTGAGCTTGTAAAAATGTTGGTTTGATTCTAGAAATATAATTTTCGTAAGTGGGACCCACATGGGATTTTATGTGACTTTTGGACCCGAAGCACAATAGTGCAATATAGGTGTTGTTATTCTCGCAATGATAAGTAGAATGTGTTTATGATATCTTGGAATATTGAGGAGGCTTCTCAGAAGATAAAATCAATGGTTTAGCAGTTCAGTTCGTCATTGAGGTAGTCTAAGTTTATCCCTTGTGAGATTGAGCTATTTCAGAGTATTCTTATGATATTATGTTATATTAGGATTGGTTTTAGGTGTTGGTTTAATGAAATGAAATACTTGGGTTAGTTGGACTGTTTAGGCTATATTAAAATCATAAAGTTGAATACTTACCTCGTTTCCTTATACTTTGGGTGGATTGGACTTCATTTCTTATGTTTAGCATGAGAATGCCTTAGATCACTCAGGAATAAGTATAAATGCTCTAGTTACTCATGCTTAGGGTAAATTGGCCTTAGTTGCTTACACTAATGAAGGTTACCTTATTTATATTTAACTTAGTTAAAGTGCTTGAGAAGAATCTCTACCTTAGGGCTATTTATGGCTTGATTAACATCTAAGAGTAGATTCAGATACCTTAGCCTAGTCTGAGGTATAACTTGACTTAGAATGTATTTTGAAGAATTATAAGTGGTCTCTTTGACCCACCTTAAGACAAGATGTATGTTAGTTCTCTTAAAATCCTTATACATTTTTTGGATGCCTAAAGAATGCCCTTTTGAGGTGATATTGAGAAACTTTGATACATGATGGTTATATTGGTTAATATGAGGGTTGATGCCTATTGATTATGTTATCCTTTATGCAATTGATGATTCTCTTTATGATGTTTATTATATATATATATATATATATATATCCGGCTCGATTCCAAAAGATTATTATGTTGTTGATTATATAAATATACCCGGTCCGGAGGATAATTATGGGACAATTGAATATTCACTGGTTCAAGCTCGGCTATTGATTATAATTACCGATTTGAGTCCTACTATTGATTATTTATAGGTTCAAGTCCAGCTATCGATTATATTTATTGGTTTGAGTTTGGATATGCATATTATGCAATGATGATATACTTCTTATGATTAATAATATCTCTATGTGAGATTAAAAGTGGCAATTTGGCTTAGTTGTAAAATGAGGTTACAATGTGGCATAATATAAATAAACTCTAGTGTTAAAATGACTAGTTGACAATTGATCTCTTGTTGATAAATGATGAAAAATGGATATATGATGACTAGCCAATAATTGAATTAGTGATAAGAGATAGATAGTTGATTAACAGACTAGTGCATAAATGATGATAAGACATCTATATGTTGATAATATGTAGGATGTAGGTACTTTGTCATATATTGGTAAATTATAGAATGATGGTTAAACAACGAGTTTGTTATTTGTAAGTGATGAATGGTTGTTTTATTCTATCTTTGAGTGATCTCTCCAGGCGTATGGGAGTTTGTGGTAAGTTATTTACTTTTCCACACTAATTGGTGTATGGGAGCGAATTTTTTAGATATTATTGTATGTGTTGATGCTTTATGTTATGTTATTATTCTGATTCATTTATTTATCTATGCACAGCGATATCGAAGCTATTTCAGATTTGTCTACACCCTGACTAAGTTATGTTATCTTGCATTTTATCATACTTATATCATTATTTAGCTCAATCGACCGATGATGCCTCCTGAGTACCCATTGTTTTGTTACTCATACTACACTTCTGTACCTTTTTTGTGTAGATCTGAGTACTTGTTTCCACCGTTGATTTGTGTTTGTGTGGTGTTAATATCCGAAGATGGGGTGAGCTCTTGGAGTCTGAGTCACCCATTTCCTTCTATCTTTCTATATTCAGTCTTTTGATTTGAGATAGATTTATTAATTACTCTAGATACTTGGGTTGTATTTCTATTATTAGATGCTCTTGTACTGGCTCTACCAAGTTATAGGATGGTATCATGTATTGATTGTTTTTATCTATTTAGAACTTTTGTCTTATTTATATATTTTTCTCTTGAAATTGGCCTATGTTGGGCATTATCCACCAAATTAATCCATGTGCTAGCTTCAGGTTATGGTTTGGTTTACCTACTGACAGAATTTAGTAGGTGCCATCATGACTCATAATTTGGGTCGTGAAAATATAAAAGTTGATGATGGATGCTTTCCACTTCAAATAAGAAATTTTAGTCAACCTACAACATACCTACATCCCAAAAAAGATGTCGCAAGAGTAGTATCAGTACACTACACATATAGGTTGGAATCATCGTTCTACTAAGGTTAGTTCATGCAACACCATGTATGAATCAATAGAATTGACATGACATCTTATATAATCGCTTCACATCAAGTCCCCACCACTTATTACATTTTTCTCAACACATATGAAGAGTATCATTATCTTCCTTATTTGACTATACCTTAATAATCTTTATTACTAGGTGACTTATTTCACTTACATATGCCCATCAATCACTAACATAATTTTTTACACATAGTATCATAAAGCTTACACACTCGCCATTATGACTCGATAGTTTAACTTTCATTTAATCCTAAACTTCAAGCCATATCTCCCCTATTACAGATTCTTCACCCATAACCCAAATCAACTAAGAAATAAGGCACAACAATACATACAACTACTCTCAATACATAAGGAACTAATTTAACAAATTGATCAACCAATCGAAGAAATATCACATAAATCGAGTTATCCAGCCACATAAAAAATCATAGAATTTACAGTAACAAATAATACCAGTTAGTAGGACACGTCAAGTCCAGAAATCAAGGATAATATATCACGAACATACAAATCATCAAGGACATTTAAGATACCAACAAACTTATCAATGTAAAATCATCAAGGAAATATAAGTCCTCAAGTAGACATACCAATAGAAAATCATCACAAAACTATGATATTATAAGCAATCGTATCATAAACATGAGTCATGTCCACATTGACTTCATAGATATACATTCTCTATAACTTATTAGTCTTACTCTGACCATATTAAAATTCACAGTAACCACTCAATTTGTACACACATACTAATGGATATTATTTATGCCCTATAGTCATGACCTATAGGAAATAGTCTCAGTTCAGGGATCATACCGGTGTGGTACCCTATCCTCCACCATAATATTAATATTAATATTTGTATCGATGCGGTACCCAATACTACAATATGTATATGTAAGTATGTATGTATGCATGTATGTATATATAAGTGTGTGTGTATATATATATAACTGCTAGTTTTGAAACTCATTGTTATTGAGAGATTATGAGAGTTTGCTAAGCTTTAGTTGTTTCTTGTTTGGAAAGAAGAGTTGCTTCAAATATCATTTTCCTTGAGGTTCCTCCAAGAGTTAGGTGATTATTCAGATACTCAAAGAAGGTCACTTTTTTTAATTAGAGTTGGTTGTCTTTGATTCACTTTTTATGTCTATCTTTTTATCCTTTTTTCCTTGTTAATTTCTTAATTTATTTCTAGATCGTGCTTGTCGGAGCTCAAGGCTCTTTTATCTCAACTTTGCTATCATTCTTGGGAGCCAATGATGATGATGATGATTCTTGTTCATCTTACCTTTTATTTTTAAGTTTATATCATTTGGTATCAAGAGCTTGTATTGGGTTTATTTTTACAAACTTAAGTCTTGAGTTTTGGTATTTTCAAAAAAAGCATCATAAAAAAAATCTCAAAAAATCTGATTTTTTATTATTTTGATTTGTTATTTTTGACACTAGATTTTGATTTCCTAGTACTTTTGAGTCTAGATCTCGAATTTCATTCAATTCAGAGTAGTAGAAAAGAAGTTACCACTGGAGGGTTTGAAGTTTTTTTGAAACTTTGTCAATTTTGAAAGTGGGTTATTGATTGAGGAGGAATTGGAGCTTAAAATCTAAGGGCGTGCAAAAATTGAACCGACCAATAAACCGAACCAGTAAAAATGTTATTGCTTTAATGTTATTGAATTATTGGGTTAACATTTTTTAATGATTTTATAAATAAATTTTATTAGGTAATTGGTTCGGTTTTGGTTTTTTCATATTGGGTTATTGGGTAAACTGATAACCCAATAGAATATACTAAATTACTACTTTATCCCTACTTATATTATATAGATAGATTATTTTTTGTATATTTCTCTTAATTTCTCTTTAATTTCTACAAACTCAAAAACTTATTCAATTTCCTGAACTAACATTCAGTTCATGCTTGAAGATTCTTGTAAATTAAAACACATCATCTCGAATTTTTGGTGCAACTAAGATTCAGTTTCTTTATATGTTAGTTGCTACTATTTCTATTTAATGAGTATTTTCTTATCGGTTAAATTAAAATTGAAACATTAAGGACTAAAATCCAATAAAAAAAATATCTTATTGATTTGGCATATTTAAAAACCAAAAACCAATAAACTAAACCAATAATACATAAAAACAAACCAACTAAGGCACACCCCTATTAAAATCTAGTGGGGTTTGTTTCCTTAGTTGTGGGGAAGCTAATCCTAAATTTTGAGCCAATTCTAAGTTATTTTGGGGGTGTTGGGAATTTGTGTGTGTTCTTGGTGTTCAAGGTGTTCTTGGTGGCCTTCAAATTGTTCTTGAATAAGAAGGAGAAAAAAAGTATACTTTGATAAAAAAAAATTCAAGTCAAAGTTGGTCAAAGTGTTTGTGGGTCCATTTGTGAAATTTAAAAAAAAATTATTTAAATTTTTTAAAAAAATAATCAAAAATTCCACATCAGTAGCTAGGCAGCATGACTACATGCGTCAGCAACCAGCGCAGCAGTTACAGAACAATAGTCATTCCCACGTGTGTGTGTAGCTCAATTATAAAGAGTTGATTCCTGCAGGTTTGTGTAGTTAGTTTTTTCTATGGGTGGGGGGTCCCAAAATTATTTTTCCTAAGTATCTAAACTTCATGATTTTATTTAACACTAATTTTTCTTCAATTCCTCAACTATTTAACAAGTAATTAATAGCTTTAATCACTTGTTAACTAGATTTTAAACACCAAATCATCTCTTTGGTTCTTTAAACTAAGCAATAACAAGTAATTCCTTCTAATTTTGTCACTTCATTCTTGAGTCTGATTTTTTTGTGCTACTTTTTCTTTAGCTTTTATTTTTTATTTTCCATTAAAAGTTCTTGGTTCCCATCCTTAAACTTTTGAGATTTCATTCTTGAGTCAACAAGAATCCATTCTTAACCTTCAAGTAGAGGTTATACCCTTGCAACTTATCGGAGCTAAACAAGTTACAACTATTATCCTAGGCGATTCGTGAGGCAATCAAAGGTGTGATTCTTGAGTGCTTGTGAGATTTTATTTTTAATAACTTGACGTGTTTGTTTGTTTTTTTTGAGTTTTATAAGTAGGTACTTATGTCAAACCAAGGCAAAAGTGAATTGGTCACAACAAGAGACCCCGCAAAACTTGTTTTGTTGAACATGTTAACCACCTTCTCATCCTAAATAGAAGAGAAGTAGGAAAGGTTGGTAATCAATAGAAACTCTTGAATCAAGGAGTATGTATGCCTATAACTCCTTCAACCACTCATTATTTTGGAAACACATGAGGAGTTCTCCATGACTCCTCAACCCCAATTACACCCGACGCTCTTCACTGAATGCTTTATTCCCGATCGACTACTCCACCAACCACTACCATATACTTCTTCCATCCCTAATAATTATCCCAACTACCACTAAATAAACCTCCAATACCACCATATGACCACCAACCAATCTAAAATTTCCAACTATTAGGTAATGAGATACTAGAGGAGTTCCAAGATGAGTTAGTGGGAGTAGATGATAAATACAACAATCTAATAAGGGGACAATACATTAAAATCAATGTTGCTCATAAATGTTGAGGAGGAAGACATAGTCTTATCCCTTAAACGGGTACGGAAAGGGGCTTCCAAGGCCATGAATATCATGATAAAAATTATGGAGAAAATCTTTGTGGGCATAATGGACCTCATGGTCATCTTGAGGGTTTAGAAATGAGAATTAAATTTATCAAGTTAACTCTTCCATATTTCAAGGATGAAAGAAACCTAATTTTTTTCTAGATTGAGTGATATAATATGATTGAATATTCTTTACTAATGAGATGTCCGAGGTGCAAAAGACATCTTGTGTTATTTCTCAATTTGAAGGGTTAACTCTACTTGGTGTAAAACTCAAGTGAAAGCTAGAAGAATGAATGTTTTAGCTCCTAATCCTACTTGGAAAGAACTCAAAGCTATCTTGAGGTACAAATATGTCACTGGTCGATATTAACAAGAACAACTCAATAAGGTTTACTCGTTGCAACAATGCATAAAGAGTGTAGAACAATACTATGATGAGTTCCAACTTGTAAAGATGAGAATTGACTTTGAAGAGGATCATTTTCATTCTATAACATGATTTTGAGCAGGTTTGACTAAATAGATTGCTTCAAAAATGAGGCCCATAATTATTATGATATTGATGAAACTCTTGAAGTAGTTACTGACAAAGAGTTGGGAATCAAGGATGAGAAACTTGAAAAGTCAAGAGGGTACAAAGGGTCTTGGAACTACAACAAAGAAGGAGGATCTTCCTCTTTTAATTGGTCAAACAACAAGCACACCACACAAGAGACCAAGAAACCATTGGTCAAAACCACTCAAGATGAGAATGCCACTCCAAGTGAATGAGGTACTTCTTATAAACATCTTTTATGTTTTAAATGTCAATAAATTTGTCACAAAATAAGTAAGTGCCCTAACCAGAGGGAATTTATTGGCATGGTTCATGATTCTTATAATGTTGATGATGCACATCTTCTTGAGGGGAATGATAATGTGGGTAGTTTTGATGATGAGGAGAAAAATGAGTAAAATAACAATGTTGTTGTTCCTTGTGGGTTAACTAAAAGGGACTTGTTAATCAAGGACATGCCTTAAGAAGATAAGCACACCCTCCAAAACTATGCAGTGAGGAGGACAATGTAAGCAAGTCCATGGATGATCCGAACTAAAGGAAAAAACTTTTCCATTCTAAGTGCCTCATCAAGGAAAATATGTTTTCCTTGGTAATTGATTGAGGGAGTTGTCCTAATGTTACAAGTACTATTTGGGTAAAAAAAATTCACCTTCCCACTACCAAACACTCTACCCCCTACAAACTTCAATAGTTGAGTGAATGTAGGGATTTGAAGGTAAATTAGCAAGTTGTGATTAATTTTAAGGTTGTAAAGTACCAAGATGAAGTTCTGTGTGATATGGTGAACATCGGAAGCTTGTAACCATTACTTGTCTATCCTGAGGATACAATAAAGCTACTAATCATGATGTCTGGACCAATTGATTTTCCTTTGAACATTAAGGTCATAAACACATCCTACATCCAATGACACCAGTATAAGTTAGTGACATATACCAAAAGTTGAGACTGTTGAAAGAAAAGGGTAAGGGTGTGGATGCTAGTGGTATGGTCAAGGGTATCGTGGAGGAAACTGAAGGAAAAGTTAGTTCTAAGGTGTAAAAAAAGTGGATATTTTAGCATGTTTTAAGGAGACTAAGGATGAGTTGAAGGAGAGGCATATGGTGGTCCTTCTCATGCATCGGGACTATTTTTTGCTTACTAATAAACTTATCTCTTCTCTTTCTAATTCTATTTCCTCTCTTTTCCGGGGCTATGAAGATCTGTTTCCCACAGAATATCCAAAAATATTGCCCCCTATAAGGGGAATTTAGCATCAAATTGATTTCATCCCTGCGTCCCAACTGGCAAACAAGTCAGCCTATAGATCCAATTTGTAGGACACCAAGTGTCACGACCCGAACTAGGGTCTGACCATGACGGGTATCCCAAGTCCACTAAGAACAGGAGAAAACCCCCTTTTTGCCTAGACCACAGAACATATCACCTAACAACGGCTGAATTCCAAACATATAACAAGTAATAAACTTAAAGACATCTAAGAATGTCAACATCAAAACTCAATCCACAGTAATATCCACAAAGCCTCTACTAATTTGAAAATAACCAATCTCAGGACATTCCCTCAACTCTGACAATGACAAAGAAAATTACATAGCAATGTTAATATAAGTCTTCAGTTCTAAATCATGGAAGGAAACCAATCTTCCAGAGAATAGAAGCTCACTACTTCACCACAATCGACCGACGAACCGATCCGATCCACCTAACACTGCACAGGAAAAGTATAATTTCCTTCAAACCCTACATCGCATGGGGATACAGCTTCTGAAGATGGTAAATGGGTTAAGCACTAAATGTAACTTGAGGATAGGTGATAAAATAATGCCAAGTCAAATCCAATTCTAATCGATGTGAACATCATCATATACATACATATGTAATATGTCGAAATAGAGAACAAGGCTTAGCATGAATTAAAATATTATCCTGGGCTATGTAGCTTAACCATCATAAAATTCACCACGAGCTAATGGGTTCAGCTTTCCCTGCTGAAAGGGCACTAGTATGTGTTAGCAATATGAACCAGAGAAAATCTTAGGGACATATACACACGGTCATCAAGTCCAACCCTCACACCGACAAATATGAGTTTTCAGTATAAGTCATCTGAGACCCATACCTTCATGGCTTAGCTACATAACGCCCATTAAGCCCAATTTAAATCAAGTTTCACATAACCCATTTATTAACCAAAGAATCAATTGTTAAGAAATATCATGGGTATTTTTATACCCTCACACTTGCAAGCTCACCTCTATGCCATAACAATCATATTAACCTAGGGAATGTCTCGACCCTCTTTGTTCATTAAATCAAATCATAGCCAATAAGTCCTTCAAATACTATGTTCATTGTTTAACTATTTATGCAATGCAATAACATAGATGAGTAAGTCAAACCAAATGATAATTTTACAATTCAAAGCTATTTACATAAGTGGGGTGAGGGAATACCAATATTCAAAACCAGTTCTAAGTTTAAAAATCAATTTGGGGGAATACCTTGACCCTCATTCCAAATCACACACCCGTACCTCCATTATTTCAGAACATCAATTTCAAAGCATGCACAACTCATAAAACCATGGTAAAATAATTCAAGAATCAACCATTCCAAAACCCTCAGCGATTTAAAAATCCACATTTAAATCCATAATATTAAACTATTTAAAACACATTCTTTACATGAAATAAGATTTGGGTAAGAGTAACATGCTAGAAACACCAAGATTTAAGGAGAGAAATCAACCCTTGAGCTCTTAGATGACCAAATTCTTGGAAAATCTAAGTATCTTGACCTTAGAGAATTTAGAGAGTTTTAGAGAGTGTTTAGAGTGCTAAAGTATTAAAAATAATATCCTAAGGTGTTATATGGTCGTGGGTATTAAGTGAGGGAAGAGAAAAATGTCTAAAATACCAACAACTTAAAAGCTAAAAATTATTACTAGTGACTACGGGTCATTATACGACTCGTAAGGACTCACTACGGCTCAACACCATTAGTCGTAGTTAAGATAGTATCTTAAGGACCCTTCTCTAGTGACCCTACAATTCACACCATACCACTCATCAAGTGACCTTACGACTTGTAGGGTCCAAGTCGTAGTCAAGATAAAATACTTTTGCATCACACTAGTTTGGTTACGGATGGGACTATATGACTCATTTAGAGTCATTACGACTCATAACCCCTAGTCGTATTCATAACAAAAACTCCAGGCCAACATACAATCCAGGCTATGATTGGATCCTTAATACTCGTAATGACACGTTACAACTCGTAGGGAGAGCGTAGTCTGGGCAGTGAGTTTAAAAACTCAAAAAAATTTAAGGACCAAAATTCAAGGTGTTTCACCAAGGAAATCCAAATAAAAATGGATGAACTCCTTAAAAAGGGGTGGTACTATAAATCATGAGCTCATTGTGGTATCGGTGATTTTGGTTCCCAAAAAAGACGGCACTTGGCACATGTGTGTAGATTGTAGAGCTATCAACAAAGTAACAATAAAGTATCACAATTTCATTCCTCTACTTTATGGCATGCTTGATTAGTTGAGTGGTTCTTATATATTCTCTAATATAGATATTAGGATTGCTTACCATTAAATCTGGATTAAACCCAGGAATGAGTGGAAAACGACATTCAAGACCAAATTTGGTCTTTATGAATGGTTGATGATGTTATTTTGTCTCAACAATGCTCCTAATACTTTTGTGTAATGGATGAATCGTATGGTGAAACCTTATATTGGTAAATTTATGGTTGTACACTTTGATGATGTGTTGGTGTATAGAAGGACCATAGATGAGCATGTTGCCCATTTAAAGTGTGTCTGCGATGTGCCTAACTATTGTTTAAATGCTCTTTTGGTATTGATGAAGTTGTTTTTTAGGTGTTGTTGTGAGTTCAAGGAAAGTTGAGGTTGATGAATCCAAAATTGATGTTATTAAGAATTGGCCAACTCCCACATACATTGGTGATGTGCATAGTTTACATGGATTGGCTAGTTGTTATAGACGGTCAATTAAAGGATTTAGCACCATAGTTTCTCCCTTGACTAAGGTGATCTGAAAGGATTCATCCTTCTTTTTTCATGAGGAAGAAGCAAGGGTTTTTTTTACCTTAAAATAAATGCCTAGTTTCATATATTACGATTACCTGATTTTGATAAGACCTTTGAAATAGAATGTGATTCTAATAAAGTAGGTACTGAGGTTTTTTTAATGTAATAATAAAACCTATTTCCTACTTTAGCAAGAAGCTTATAGGTGTGACATTGAATTACTTCACATATGACCTTGATCTTTATTCTTTGATTTAGGCTTTGGGTAATTGGCAACGCTACTCGTGGCCTAAAGAGTTTGTTATTAGGATCGATCATGAGTCCTTGAAACATCTTATGTCACAAAAATAGTTAAACATGAGGTATTCCAAATGGGTTGAATTTCTTAAAACAATCCCTTATATGATTCAACACAAAAAGGGGAAGGATAATGTAGTGGTTGATGCCTTATTTGGAAACATACTTTGATTTCTACTTTGACTTCTAAGTTGTTGGGTTTTGAGATCCTGAGGTAATTATACCTCGAGGACCTTATTTTTGCTAAAGTCTACCAAAGTTATGGAGCATGGGAAAGGGTCCATATGCTCAAGAATAAACCTACCAGCCATTTGCAAAATTTGATGGCTACTTATTCAAAAACATGCAACTTTGTATGCCTATGAGCTCTTGGAGGGAAATTTTTGTGAGAGAGACACATGATGGGGGCTTGATAGGGAATTTTGGTATTGATAAGACATTGGGGATCCTTGAAGAACATTTCTATTGTACTAAAATGCATAGTGATATTGCTAACGTTTATGGACAATGTGTTGAATGTCATAATTCTTAGTCTAGGATAATTCCCCATGGCTTATATACCCCTCCCCCCTCAAAGGCCTTGACTTGACATTTTTATAAATTTTGTATCTGGCTTGTCGAGGACTAGGAGGGGCATAGAAAAAAAATTTGTGGTTGTTGATCGTTTTACCAAAATGGCTCATTTTATTGCATGTCATAAGTGTGATGATATTCCTGACTCTACAACCTTGTTTGTTGATCTTGTAGTCAAGTTGCATGGTATTCCTCACACCATCGTGAGTTCTACGAATCCTAAATTCCTTAGCCACTTTTAGAAGGAATAGTGGGGTAGACATGGAACAAAATTATTGTACTTTCTATCAAGTCACCCAAAAACTGATGGTGAAACCCAAGTTGTGAATTGCACCCTTAGGTTTATTCTTCGGGCCATGGTTAAAGGAAAAATCACATCTTGGGAAGAGCAATTTCATTTAGTTGAATTTGCATATAATTATGTCATTCGTAATCCCATTGGTATATCATCATTTAAGGTTGTATGTGGTTTTAACCCCTAACCCCTCTTGATATAACCCCTTTGTCTCAAGATGTTGTATTGATATGGTAAGAATAATGTCGAGTCCGTGAAAGCTTTGTATAAGAAAGTGTTACTTCAACTTGAGAAGAAGAACCAAGAAATGACTAAGAAAGTCATCAAGAGGCAAAAAAGGGTGTTGCTTAAATTGGATGATCGGGTTTGGGTCCATTTTCAAAAGAAAAGGTTTCCCAACAAGAGAAATACCAATTTAATGCCTAAATTAGAAGGCCCATATAAAGTGTTTGAAAATCTTAATGGCAATGCATACAAAGTTGATCTTCCCCCAGATTACCAAGTGCGCAACATATTCAATATGTGTTATATTTCTGTATGGATGTGTGTGATGGAGACCCCCTGAATTTGAGGAAAAATTATTTTTAAGAATGGGAGATTGATGCAACTTAAGTTCCCCTAAGTCCTTTTAAAAGGTCTTTCACAAAGAGTCAAGCTTGTGAGATTCAAGATTGGCAAGGGTTATTCGTAAAGAAGGGTGCACTTAGCGCATTATAGAGTCCTCCTGGGGATTTCATGTATTCATGATAGCATTTGATGGAGCAAACATTGGGAACAAGAAGAGGAGGATTATGCTTTTTGATGAATTATTGAATTCATCACAAAAGAGGACATCCAAACAAGGTCCTTACCTCATTAAGGGTAGAAATATAATAACATAGGGTCTTCTTTATTTGCTTAGTATAAATAGCTTATTTTTATGTTTTTAAGACTTGGAATATTTATAAACCACTCATCTATATTGAGAGATTACGAGAGTTTGCAAAGCTTTAGTTGTTCCTTGTTTGGAAAGAAGAGTTATTTGGGATATCATTTTCCTTGAGGTTCTTCTTAGAGTTAGGTGCTTATTGAGATATTTAAAGGTCACTCTATTTATTAAAGTCGATTGTCTTTGATTCTCTTTTTGTGTCTATCTTTTTATATTTTTGCTTCCTTGTTAGTTTCTTGTTTTTATTTCTAAATCGTGCTTGTTTTCTTCTTGTTCAACTTAGCTTTCTTTTTTAGGTCTATATCACCTTACCTTTCTCTACATGTATTAATATGTTTCACTCACCTATCTTATTAGGATAGCACAACAAGTACACTAATTCATATAAGTGCACTTCAAAATCACTGGCCAATGAACCTTCCAACTCATGTATTAGGGGTTAAGCATATAAGTAATGTAAACCCACGACAAGCATGTAATCAATAACCAGGTTGTTCACATTAGAAACATACAAGCATGTAATCTTGCCAACCAAGAAAATTACCTTAACTCATAACATTTATTGTCATTGAAAAAGAGACAAGTAAATCACCAATAGATATCCTGAGTCATCATGAAATCCACAATTCAACCATCGTGTCAAGGGTCACTATTATCCCCCTTTTGGGTATTAGGTCGCATCATTAATTATGTTTATTACATTGGTGAGTACAGATTTATTGTCTATTATTTAAGCAATTTATTAATATTTAATGTATAACACCACCCTCAGTTCACTCATTTTACTAAGGGTCATACTTAAAAACTTGGTCATACTTTCTTCTAGGAAGATCCAACTTATGAAGCTATTCCACACATCAAAATCAAGCCATATCAGTCAAATCATATCAAGTAAACATACTATCAAAAATACATAGAAATAAGTTATTCAACTCATAGTTCCTCTCAACCCAACATATTACAACTCGAGTTCATTAATTTATTAGCACGTACATTCTCCACAATAATTCACATTAGTTTATTCGATTTAAGGACAAATTAAGTTTATTACATATATTCACTGAAACATATGCAATATCTATTATGCTAGTAACAGTGGTTATCCACTCAAGTGTCGTTCTCAGAGGCCTAATCATGCTTTCTCCTGTTAATTTTACACAACATATACAATTTTCTAATGAATTTCTACTACTCATAAACCATAACTTACCTCAAATGCATAACTTGATCAAGCAAGCTAATTTGTTGGAGCCTTGCCCTCCTCAATTTTTCAGAATGCTCGAAATCTAAAACAGTCAAAATACAAGAGTAATTAATCACCTACTCTACAAATTAATGCCTTGGGAATTCAACTCCACTAGATCTAACCCTTTTATAACCTATGGCTTCAACTAAGGGTTTTTCAACTATTAATCATTCCAATTTTCCATAATTTGCATTTAAGATCATTAGTTTAATTCTAGGAAGGATCAATATACACCCTACTAGCAATTTCTATATGATTTACATCTAACCTAGGCCTTTTTCTATAGTTCAAGAACTTAGGGTTTAACCAACAAGAACTACACCATAATTCTCTATTCTAATGATTTCACCATAAGAATGGATTAAGCGTTAATAAGATGGAGGAATAAATTATCTCAACAAAGGAAATCACCCCAGTTAAATGGGAAATTGCCTACTTAATCTAGGAATGAACCTTTTGAGTTTGGGAAATAAACTCTAAAAATAAGACTTAAAGGTTATGTAAATGCTTGATGACCATTGTAGCAGACTCGTACCACCATAGCAATCCTACTATGGTGGCCAAAAGTCCTATACAACGGCTTATGCCATCTCACTACTGTTGTTACAATGGCTCGCTGACCGCTGCAATAAACCTTAAATAGAAACTTAGAGGAATTTTAGAACTTTCCCTATTTTATAGTATAAACCTTGATTTTAGACATCACAGATTTGTCCTAACGTGACAACCTCTATAACCGGAGTTCTACGAATTTGCTTATCGTTTCAAAACTTCCTACGGACAACTATGCGACTCGGATATTCTATAATAACTACCCAACCACGAAAAATTATACCATAAACCACAAATCATCTCTAAATCATACAATGCCATATTTTTATCAGAAACAACCCTAGCCTGATATGTTATAAATTTTCATCATAGGAAAAACTCTAATAGGGTACTTATGCCCTAAACAATGTTATAACAATAGAATAAGTCATTATAATAGGTCAAAAGAGCTTTATATGACATTTTATATTGTAACTTTAACATTATTCTTTTCTAAGAAGACTCAATTTAAAAGACATAACCCATAACGCACACAATATTTTTTCTAAGCGTGTCTTAATTAACAAACGTTTCAACTTTATATCTCGTATAGCATACACTAATTGAGATCCATTTGATCTTCTAAAAATGAAAGTTGAATAAGTTACGGATTATAATGTAGAACACAGATGTGATGTTAATAGTTCATTGTTGGCAGAAGGCAATGGCTCTGACTCGATGCAAGAGGGACCCAATGATTGAAAGCACATTCCCATCTTAGTACAAATGGAGAGACTTTTTAATAATGCCTCAAAACTAGAATCTCTCTTTTGTTCTTGCTTTCTTTCATTCTGTTATGAAAGAGAGCAATTGTATGTCTATTCTCTTTAGACAAATGACTACTCGCTGAAAAATACAAAGTAGAATTCATTTGTGTCGTGACTGGAAAAACATTCATTGAATGAGTTGAAAGAGGTTTGTTATTGTTGAATAAATTTTATTCTAATTTGCATTTTCGTTTATTGTTATTGATTTTTTTTAATTATTTTAGAAATATGATTTTTCAACTGAATCTATTGTTATACAAAAATTTATGGATTTTGAAAAAGAAGAATTGAAATCAATAAATTTAGATAAGTCAGGAAGAAAGAATAATATTTTGCACTTTAATGTACAATTTTTGTTTTGTAATTATTACTATTATTATTATTATTATTCTGGAGTTATCTTTTTAAATTGATTTTATTGTTATGAAAATTCAATCGCAACTTTTCAACTATATTTAATTTAACCTTACTTTTTTGTTACTATTATTTTTAAGGTTATTAATTTCAATCAGTTTACTATTAGTGAACGATGTAAAGATTTTAAGAGCTGGAAATGAGTAAAAGGAAGAAGAAAAATACAAATATGAAATAAAAATAATATAAAATGCAATATAAAAGCTCATTTTAGGTTATTTTCTAGCTTTTACATTATTTAATAGAGTAATGCCACTTGACACTTCAAGTATTTTCAGATAGAAAATATTATAACTTAAGAGGGACAAAAGCAACACTGTTATACTTTAAATGTTAAACCGTTAAACTGTGGATAGTTTAGAGAAATTTTGAAGTATTAACACTTAGGGATCGTATGGTAGCTGATTAAAGTTATATACATCTTTGTAATTCAAGGATTAGTTATAAGAAAATTTAAGTGATGATTCAATTGAGTATTTTAATATTTTTAATTAAATTTCGCTTAATAATGTCATGTTGTTGCATATATGTTGTGTTACCTCCTATTGGAATTTAGTGGGTTTAAGAAAATTTAGTGCATTTAAGTTACATTTTTAATCATGCAGCCTTTTACTCCCTCCGTTTGCACAACTACAACGTGTAGAAGTTCATCCCTTTTTATTTTTGTGGCAATATATGTCAATTACTTTTATGAGATAGTAGTAAGAACATGGCCATAAGTTTCTTGTAATCTTTGTAATCGAGAAGTCATTGATCTTTCCACTTTACTAACTTTTATTCTTCTTCTTTAATACAAAAATGAATGCATCACCTATAAATAGAGGTGGTCTTATATATTTTTATAGAATACAAGAAAATATAGAGTGCATAAAAGAGAGTAATTTTATTTGTGAAAGAGAGAGTCGATACTAAAGAAAATATTGTCTTTAACTATATTCATTATATAAAAAAGAGTAATTATATGTTGAAGGAACATGTTCTTTTGCTGGAGTTTTGGACTCTTCAACTAATTCGGAGTTGCTTGAGTTGTACATCATGATGGGTTGTTGTATCCTGGAGGGGATAAGTCAAAAGTGATATTACTGAACTAGTGTAGATTATGTCGTAGTGGGCTTGAATCTCCTTAAATAGAGCGACATATCCGCGCCTCAACCAAGGAGAAGATTATTTTATTTTCTTCATTTTTGTTCATTTTATTATTTCAACTATAATTTAATTATTAGTATATTACACCAACAATTTTAAGGAGATTTATCATTTTGTTACAGTTTGAAAAATTGAGGATATCAAGATGAGAGATCTCAAAATATGAAAGGCAAGAGATAGCCACGTAAGGTATCTTTCTACTTCCTCAACTCAAGCGGAGGAAAGGTAGAAACTTTTCTACTTGTTACGGTGGAAAGATAAAATAAAATAATTTTTTTATCTAATATTTTTCATGAATAAAATGATATGGGCTAATGAAATAAGAAAAAATCACCAATTTATCTTCATAAAATTTGCAAAACAGTAGGGGCTAATGAAATGAGAAAAAATCACCATGAAAAATGTGATGTTTGCACTTTTGAGAATAAGTTAAAATAAAAGGTGCTAAAAGTGCATATATAAGTCTTGAAATAAATCACATGCTACTATTTATATATTAGTTAATATTTTTGGCTCTAACATGCATGTTATTAAACAGGTTGAAAAAATTGAGTAACCAATTTGACATGAAAGTTGGGTGAGAATAATTTCATTCGAGGAATGAAAAATACCTAAATTGTTATAAAATTATATGTTTATGGTGGATTTCAATAACTCTTAGGAATTAAGTCACTCTCACTCATCTTCTCTGTGATGAGTAGTTAATCTTTCATTACTCGACACACCATTATGGGATGTAACTCTCACACTCTTTAACCTCCCCCATAATGTTCTTATTTAATGTTGTGTTATGACAAAAAAAAATTATTCCTATATGAAGATTATAAATAGAGGCATATGATCTCATATTGAACACACAAAATACACTTGAAAGACTTGTACACTTATACTTGAAAGAATGAAAAGCTCTCATCTCTTGTCTTGACTTCTCTCAATTCTTTTGTCTACTTTATTGTTTATATTATTTATCTTTTGGCTTAGCTTTAAAACATGTTATCAACACGAGTCTTTAATTTTCATCTCAATATCATCTCTGAATTGAGTTGGGTTTGATTGTGTAAGTGGTAACTAATTTGATGTCTTTGATGCCTGGTATGCTTTTCAAAAATTATCTATATTGTTGTGCCTAGTTATGAATTTGATTCTAGAGGCCTACTATTTGCACGTTTTGGGTGTTCTATTACCTAATCAAATGCAAAAAACGCAAAGAGTATGCATGCTATATATTAAAAGAATTTTCTTTTTAGTAAATGCTACTATTTATTTTGTTTTGAAATACAGAGTATTCTATTGATATCAATGTTTGGTCAACAATAAGTATATTACTTATATAGCATTCTAGTATAGAATTATTATAATAATTGATTCATATAAACTAGATTTACTCTCACTAATTACATTATTAAGGTGTTGCACAAAATTCTATAAATAAAGATTCAATTGGCATTGTTAAGAGAAAATTTGAGAGGCTCAAGGATGAGTCTATTGCACTCGGACTACTGTATAATTTGTTGATGGTAAAATGGTGGATTCAAGATCCATCGCAACAAGAGGATAAGACATCGGGTTAAAGTCTTGATGTATCATGCATATGATAAAATATTGGGTTTAAGACCCACGAAATTATAGCCTAACACGGCTTTATATGGGTAAGACATTGAGTTCAAGTTATAATGCACCATATTAATAATATTGATGTCTAAAGAAATTAATGAAAAGTTATAAAATTCGCCATATTGATATGCTCCAATATTTGATATGAATGTGGTAGCATTATGTAATAAGTCTGAAAAGAAGACACGTGGTTTAATATATGTGGACGCGAAGGAACAAAAAAATGTAATAGTCATCATTGTGGTAATTGTAAAATAAAGAACATTACGGGTTCTCAAAATGGTCCTTCAAAAGATGAAGGTTTTTTTTATCATTAATTTTATAGGCAAGGTCTTGGGCACTCGGTTGTAGTATGATCAAAATTGATAAATTTTAAAAATCTCCATCAAAATAAAGAAATATAAAATGGTGGTACACTTAACCTTTTAAGATGATGTTGACTGTCATATAAATATGACAAATGAACAATGAATGACAATGATCTTATAATAAGATTATGAAGCACAAATAATGAATTAGTCCATTTCTTAAAAAAAATGTGACTTGTGATAAACATTGTGGATGCCCGACCATTCATGAAAGTGAATGTATCATGTGATAAAATTCATAGACAAAGACATGCTTATATATGGTTGGATAAATACCAAAACTTACTTCTATAAGAGGTTTGAGATAAAGGAAGAATTTTAATTTGATATAAAAAAATCATTGATGTTATAGTATGTTTTATCATGACCTGCCACAAGGTAAAAGCAAGAAGTGATTCTTGCCTATAAAAGTTTTATCCATGACTAAAATGAATATTATGGTGTGGTCAAATAAATTTATCATTGATCTCATAAATATGATACGCCAAAAAGGACTTTGCCAAATATTATAAAAATAAATTATTAAAGGCAAAATTAAAGCAAGAAAGAGGTCTTCCATATAATGATTCTCACTATAATGACAATAATTTTCTCTTAAAAGGAGATGGCCCCCATACAAATGGTGTTTTGGAATATGATGTAGTATACAAGTACTTGATATCTTCGAAAAGTTAATACGTTACTACATGAAGGAACAAAATTATTTATGATATTGGAATTGTAGTAAGTCTCCTAAAGAAACTTTTAACATTTCAAGAAAATTGACCAGCAAAGAAATTATTATTATTATTTTGAGATAATAAATTATGAAAAGGTTTTGTATCTTCATATTACCACAATTGAAATGGGTTATAAATATTTATGCAAAAGGCAAATTATTTTTCTCCTGTTTATTAATACAAATATATGGGCATGGTGATGGAATCACATGCTGTAGTAACAAAAAGTTTATAAGAAATATATAAATTGGCATGATCAGTTGACCATTCCGATTCAAATGTGATGTAAAAATACTTGAGAATTCACGTAATTTTACATTGAAGAAATAAATGATTTTTCAAGAATTCTCTTATGTTGTTTGTTCTCATGATAAAATATTATACCGGCTAAGGTTATGGTTGCATATCCTAAATATTTGGAATGTACAAAAAGATGAATATGGGCTCGTTCACCTGTCATGTGGTTCGTTTACTATGAAATAAGAAGCATCTATGATTGGTCACATACGCGTTGCTATCAACTTGTAATTTTATTCTTTCAAGGTTGTTTGCTCAAATTGTTAAACTGAGAGCACAGTTTCAAACTATAAAAGTTGATAATGCTGATTGATTTTGACACACCCCTAAATCGGGCCATGTTGTATGGGCATCTCAAGCTCAACTTGGATCGGTCATTGCTCATGAGGGCATTCATCAAATCATGAGGTCATTTCTTATGAGGGTATTCATCAAATCAAAGAACGCCATGAGGGCATTTCTCAACCAAAAGGACATGACTAATAACTCGTAGTGACTATACCAAGTTCTAAAGGTGGTCTTAGGGATACCCGCTTCACTAATCTTAAGTTGATGATAACCCAACCTAAGATCAATTTTAGAGGAATACTTCGAACCTTGAATTTTATCAAAAAAATCATCTATTCTAGGGATAGGACACTTATTCTATATGATCACTTAGTTCAACCATCAATAATCAATGTATATACGAAGAGAGTCGTCCTTCTTGCACACGAACAACACGGGTGCACCCCAAAAAGACACACTCGGATGGATAAAACCTTTATCTAAGAGGTATTTAAATTGCTCCATAAGTTTCTTCAACTCCATTGGAGCCATTTTAAAATGATGGATAAAAATTGGACGAAAGTCTAGAACAAGATCAATCCCAAAATCAATTTCTCTATCGGGAGGAAAACCGAAAGGATTATCAGGGAAAACATCGAAAAACTATGACTAAGAGAATAGATTCTAGGGTAGAACCTTTAGAGATTAACTTATGGGCTCTAAGACACGAAATAAATCTCCCCTTAGGCACAAAGGAACCATCTTCCCATACAATGACCGGCTCATTAGGGAATTTAAACATGACCCTTCGGGCCAGACAACCTAATGAAACATAACACAAATATAACTAATCTATCCCCTAAATATCATCAAAATCAACCATGTTCAACTCTATCAAGTCTACAAGAGTTTTTTACCACTGATAAATACCACACACCCTCTCCTTATAGACCATTTTAATAACCACAGAGTCTCCTACCAAGGTAGAGACAAATAAAAAGGGATTGACAGACTCTCAGGGTCAAAATTAAGGTACACATCCATATACGCAATCACAAAAAAGAGCAAGATCAAACCTTAAATCAAGAAAATAATACACATTATGGGAGAAAGTTTCAGCATACCTGCATCAGCATCATAAGGTACCTTGGGCTTTTGAGGGATACTAATAACATTGAGATGGTCTCGGTCAATGTCGAAGCTAGAAATGGCACCCCTCGGTGCAAAGGCTAGAGATGTGGAAACCAATACCCTTTTTTCCCAGCTGGTAATTATTATAGGACACTCCCCTTGCATGTGACCCAATTGACTACATTTAAGACACTGATTTTTTCCTTTGTTGTAACAACCATGGTGTGACCAACCACACAATTAATTAGGAGGATATGTGGGTGGGGATTGGGCCCCACTGACTTGATGTTGGGCACCTTATGCCCGATGATCATTACCAATTTAAAAATGTCATCCTCTCAATGGGTTTGGGTAGGGAGCACTATCTGTGTAATAGAATCTAGAACCCATCCAATACTTTCTCTTAGACCATTTTCCACCAACCTGAGTAACCAGAGCAATGAAGCGATGAAACCCAGCATTTTGAGGTGACTGGGGTAGAGTGTTATCCCCAAAAGTAGGGCTAGTAGGAACAGGTGGAACCACTAGAGGACAGTCAAATGCCATGACCCTTGATCGAGTTTGAATCCTTGAAATTGGATGATCCTTGTCTATATTGCCCTCAATTAGGACAGAAGATCTTGCCTGAACATCAGATCTTCTTGGATATATGATCTGAAAATGAGCAAGTAGGAATCAGAGGAATCCAAAACCTTAGACTCTATATAGCTTGACATTGGAACATAAGAAAGGGAAACATTCCTAAATGTCTCATAGCCCCTCTCTTATAAGTATAGCGCACTTCATACCCAAAAAAGAGACCCTACTTGACACGGCTTTATGGACTCCTAACTGACCATGACCTAGGCTCTGATATTAACTTGTCATGCCCCTAAACTAGGCCATGCAGTGTGGGCATCTAAAGCCCAACTTGGATCAGAGATCGCCCCATAAACCAAACCTAACCATCTTATTCAATTCATAAGTATCGGATGGACTCCGACGAAACTTAACCATCTTATTCTATTCATAAGTGTCGGATAGACTCCAACCAAATATCAAAGTAGCAAAGAGTAAAGCTAATAGCCAATACTTAAACAATATCTAACATTTCATTAATGTCAACAATCTAGGAAAATGCCCAATCTGATGTCTAAACATGTCAGGACCTACCCCCGATACTAGCCAACACTAAGTCAAAATAAATCAAGTCCATGACTTACAGTAAAACACTATGAAATATATGTCTTCCAAGGAATGAAAGCTCAACACTTCAATGTTAACACATGATCCGTGCAAATACTTGGTCACTGCATAAAAAAGGAAGAAAAAGCCCTGATCCCTATGTCACATGGGGATGTAGCATCCGTAGATGGTTAGCGGTTGGAGAGCAACAATGTAACTCAAGGATAAAGATAAAATAGCGTATCTGGTTCAATCCAATTCAACCATCATATGCAACCACATATACATTAGTACAGGCAGATATAAAGATACATATACTTACCAATTTTAGAACTTTAAACTTCTCTGTTACATTAGTCAAGGGGATCCAAAATTCAAACCAACGTAACTAATTCAAAAAATTCATTAGGCAAGGGACTCTAACCACAAGCTATTTCATTGGGCGGGGGACTCTAACCACAAGCTATTTCATTGGTTGAGGGACTCTAACCACAAGTTATTTTATTAGGCGAAGGACTCTAACAACAAGCTATTTCATTGTTAGTCGACATTTGATCTCTTAACCCTTTAGTTCATGCCTCAACATCTATTCAATTTATTGTAACACTTACAGACTTGAACCATTTATCCAAAACACAACCATATAGGACCATAAGGTCTTCATGATAATATTTATCGATTGAATAGATTATTAGTCTAATGACTTAATTCAATTTACCATTCAATTCAATCGCTGGTTACCAAGACCTTTACTAACCCATTCATTCTTCATTAGCATTTCTATTCTACACTTTAGTTCCACACATAATTACAAGTTCATGTTTATGGAATTGAACCCCTTTCTTAACCATCAAACCAATATGTTCATAATTCACCAATTACATGGCTAACATATCAGTAAAATACCATTTATCCACCATTCTTACTCATTGGGCCATTATGCAATCCAAAGTTATGAATTAATCCATTACGTGGTTAACAAGGTTCTTACCAACCATTTACTAAGCAATCACATTCATAATGACTCAATACATGGACAACAAGGCCTTTACCAACCATTTACCAAGTACTCACATTCATTATAATAATATCATATCTCATTCATGTTTACTAGGCCAACACCATAGTTTAATATACTATTAACATGTGACTAGACATTTTATTTAGACATTTCATTTAGACATTTCCACAAACACCTTGAGGTCACACTTTTAGCAAGGCCAAAACTAATGTTAAAATCATAACTTAGGGTTACTAAATACCCATTTATTAAGCAACAATCAACAAGCACCCACATGTGTATATCATCAAAAACTTGTATAGGCACAAGCTAAAGCAAGAGTAAAACAATACCCAACATCATGCTTCAAAACCCTTTTTATTTAATTTCAAAATTACCATGTACACTTACTAATCCAAGTGTGAATGTAATACCCCGTACTTCTACCTAGCTTAAAATCATCCCAGAAATATTAAAGACTTGTTTCAAAGATAAATCCACTTTTATACATGTGGTATTTTCAGTATTTTCACTTTTTATCATGTGGGAAATTGAATAAGCTTTCATTGATACCAAATTTTCCCAAATCTGACACCCAAGCAGAGAGTTAGAGGCTTTTTAGTAAGGAAGTTTGCCACCTGAGCCATCAGCGCATCATGGAGCAGGTCAAAATGGCAATCGTCAAAATCCGGTAAGCCTCTGCAATTATAGCGTATCGCGCCAGGGCTCAAATTTAGAATCGTCCTTTTTCTAGTGTCTCAACGCGATTTCACCATGTCACACCATTAGCCCAGTTTCCAATTGGCAATTTCCAGTGACACGGCGCGATAGCACCGCATCGCGTCGGCCTGCCAAATAGGGAAATTTTCTCAGAAATAAAATACGCGTCCAAGGGTTAAAAGGATCAATTTCTCAACCCTATATAAACCCAATAACACGTGATTCAGTCATATTTTATCCAAAATATAGGGCTTCTCTCAAGTTTCTCTCAAGAATAAGCTAGGGTTTTCAATTGGGGATTCAAATCCAAGACCCAAATTCAAGAATCTCTCCGTCAATCTTTGTAGAATCAAGAACTAAGGTATGCACAGTGTTGATTCATGGATTCCTTTCATCCATGAAGATCAAGAACCCTATTTTAAACTATATGTCATAATGTTCTTGTTTTGAATTGATTATGTTCATGTTGTTATTGTTGTATAATTGCCAAGATTGCATCTTTATCATGTTTTCATGAAACTATGTTAGTATAGGGTTGAAACTCATGCAATTGAGTTAAATTGTGGAACCATGTTGAATTAAATTGATGTGATAATATGCCCCAATGAATGAATGAGAATCAAGTACTTAGTTTCCAGGTGTCAAGATCATGTCATGCCTCTTAAGTTATGTTATACCTACTTGATTAAGATGATTCCCATGTAAAACCTATGGATTGTGATTTCTTGATGAGATGTTCATAAGATTAGAAGAATGAAATTATGCCATGTTTATACGCATTACAATCCACGTACAACATTATGATGATCATGTTCTTCATGAAATCCCCACCTATGAAATTATGAATTGTTGATATTGGTCATGTGATCAAAAGTGTCAAGCCTTGTCAGTTTTATTCTATTGAGTCCTAGGGGTACTTGTACCCGATAATTTAGCTATGTGCCTAGAGCCATGTCATGTTTTCACGATAATCTCAGTCAAGCCATGATCAGTATAATTTAGTCAGTCTCATGACTCAGGAAAACTCAGTAAATTCAGTATCGGTCCAGTCTCTCTCAGAAATCTCAGTAATCTCAGTAGTTCAGTAATCTCAGTGATCTCATTATTCTCCAAAAATCTCAGTGACTTCAGTACCCTCAATCGGTCCTCAGATCTCAGTAGAATTTCATCAGTCAATGGAACTCAGCGAACTCAGTTTAGCTCTGCTAAATAATACCATCAGTAATAGTTTAGCTCAGCATAATTGATCCAGTGTCTATTCAATTGGGAGTAGGATTCAGCACCGAGTGAACCCAAGGGTGGGGACTCATCTGTTATTCAGTGGAGGTATGATCCCTAGAAGCAATCCTTGCGTTCTAGAACTACGTAGCCAGCGTAGGTTGAGATGTACTCCTATGTGTAGGGCTACTAATACATCTCGTTTGAGGTTATTCCTATAGGAGGGTTGACGGAAGATCTTCCCATCAGAGAGGGTTACCTCATAGCTTGTCTTTACCCGTGGCACGATACTGATACCCTTCCAGCTTGGGTTATAGGTTGGACCCCACCAATTAGTTCTAGGGGCATGTCGGTTAGATTATTACCTCCTATAGTCTTAGTTTCAGATCTAGTCTCAGAAATAGAACTCAGTTCAGTTCTATAAAAATTTAGGACTGTCAAATACAGTCAACTCAGTACAGTACAGAACTCAGCTAGTTCCATCAATATCAGGACTGTCAGATACAGTCACTCATGTATCAATACTCATACTCAGTAATCATGTTATCATGATCCCAGTTAATAGTATATTAATTATACAAAACTCATGTTATCAGTATTCAATTTCAGGACTGTCATATACAGTCAATCAGACCAGTTCTTCATAATAAGAACTGTCAGAAATAGTCATTCCTTTATCAGTAATATGATATCAGTTCCTCAATACTCAATAGACTCAGTCATTTAGTATCCCAGTATTAGTACTTAGATATCAGTAAATCCATGTTATCAGAATTCATGATTCAGTGTTATCACGATCTCAGTTACAGTTATGTATGCATGTATGTATTCTTATGTTTATGTTAGTCAGTTAATTTGTATTGTTCATGCATTCTTGTATTCATCCTACCTCACTTGCATACCAGTACATTCAACGTACTGACATATTTGTGCTATGGTGTTTTATACCATAGGTTTAGAAGTACGAGCTCCCGAGCATCCTTAGTAGATCAGACGTTCAGCAGCCAGACTAGCAGTGAGTCATCATCATTCGAGAATAGCATGGTTATTTTATTACTTTATTATTTCAGTAGTTCAAAGTTAGTTGGGGACATGTCCCATCACTCCACAAATTTCAGACAGTTTAGAGGCTTTCAGACTACAGCATATTTCAGACAGTTTATCTTAGTTTTGGGTATTGTTATACCCCATTATAGACATTGTTTTATATTTAGTATTAGTTTAATTTTAAACCTTATAGCCTTACAGTTTTTACATATTCCACATAATTTTAGTATATTATTCATTGTTCAGTTACAGATATCAGTCATGGGTTAGCTTGAGGTCCTTCGGGGTCATAGGCACCATGTAGCATTCTGGGTACCAGATTTGGGGTGTTACAGTGAAATACATGGTTTTTGAGTTATTTAACAAGGGAGAGAGATACATGCCTTAAACAAATTTCTTCACTAAGAACTTGACTCGTCTTTGCCTCTAGAAAAACACCATTGGAACCCTAGCCTCTAATTCTTCAAAATTATGTTTGAGAAAGAGTTCAGGATGTTTGATACACTCAAAAATGTGTTTTTGGAGGACACACGCACTTATATAGTGAGGGTACATAGGGTTTTAAGGGAGGAAATGACCATAAGGTCCTCAACTAAAATCTGGAAAATACCCACGATGTTGGGTATGACTCACTTGAGTCAACCGTACTCTAGGGTACGAGTGGTACCCTAAATTATACCCTAAACCTTACACACCATTCATACCAAAAACAATCCACTTCAAGTTCAAGACGCCACTCTATACAATCATATTGGGTACGACTCATACCTTAGTGTATGATTGGGGGAGGGGTAAACCTTACCTAGGATAGTAAGTAACCCTCACCATACTTCTTAGGGTATGAGAGAGGGTCTACAACTCGTATCCAAGGGGTATGACTCATGTCCATAGTCGTACCTAGCCCAGTCAAATCAAATGAAAAAGTTTTTCTCATGGTTCCAAGACAAGGTATTTCAGGTTTAGTAGAAAATTTGTGTGCCTCCAATTATAATTGAACCATTAGTTATGAGAAAAAATATCCCGAAAAGAAAATTTGGTATGAGATAAGTTTATTTAAATGTAGCAAAATTTGTATGCATTAAGCCAAATAGGTTCTCCTATATTGTTGGTTCAGGTCCAATAACCAAATAAATTTATCTGAAAAATTTGAATGTGCAATATCCACCACGCACAAAGATAGATCCCTAAATAAGTTTGGGGTGAATGTTAGATTTCCTAAAATTAGGGGGAGATATGATTAATAGCTAAAATATATGGAATGAATTATCTACATCCTAATAAAAGGTGAACTTAATGTTCAATAGATAATTCATTATTTGCAAAATGTTGCAAGTTCATTGCCAGACTAACCCTATGTAATTATCCAACTATAAATGCTCTAATGAAAAGTCCTTAAATGACAGAGTCTATGACACGCCTGGAGCTTGATAGACCAATTGGTTATAAATATAAAATTCCTTATAGAAAGAGAGGACCAAATGATCAAGATGGATTTGATAATGCAGCAAGTGATTTAATAGAGTACCATGAAATAACACTTCATAAAACCTTTAAAAGGGTTCAGGTGCCTTGAAATGATGAAATAAATATATCTCGAGTAATGACCCTTCAGGTCATTTTCCATATTTCCACTTATTTTCACCGTTAGAGCATTTATATATCTACTCTAAGTCATGTATGACTTGCTAGGACTGACAGTTCGGTCACCAGGCAGTTCGTTTGATTTTTAGAGTCAATTCCCTATTTTGAAGTCTTCATTGGTTCCAAATAGCTAGTGGGCAAACACTTTAGTAACACGATCTCATATGTAAATTTTAACTGTGGAATCAGCTTTGAAATATTGATTTTAGTCTAAGTAGACCTTTGGTTTAAGTCTCGAGGAACCCGAGCTTATTTTGACCAATTGGTCAAAAAGTTAAGAAAATGAAATATGGGTGTGGGACCCATATTTGATTGAAATGGCCTAGAATGAAAATTTTGAGCATGTCGTCGTATCCAAAATGTCAAATTTGGGGTGGTTTCATAGTTTATTTGAGTATAAGGGATTCAAGATAAATCTCGAGGGCTTGACAAAAACTTGGAATCTCCAAGTTTCAGTTGTCATCTTGTGCAGCTGCAATCGCAAGCCAAGGGTCGCGATCTCGATACCCTTAGTAGAGAAAGTGATGCAATTGTGGGAAGAGGTGTGCAACACCTTGTGCAGTCACCAAGAATGGTGCAATCGCAGGTCTGGGTCCACCATAACAGGACCCCAAGTACCTGGTATGGTTATAAACATACCCTAATATCACGATTGTATTCATTTCTCACTCCTTTATTGAGAAAATAAACCCTAAATAGTGTGGTATCTTAAAATTGAGACTTATGGGTGACTTGGGAGATTGATTAATATTTATTTTCATGATTATCTTCTAATTTGAGGTAAGAATTCACCCTTTTTTTTGGTGAATTTTCTACATTTCTTGCTTAAAACTCCAAAATCTGAGGGCTTGATTTTAGCCCCTATTTAGCTTTGATTTTCACCCATTTTTAGGGTAATGACTCCATGAGCTTATAAGAATATTAAAATGGTTTTTCAAACATAATTTTCATAAGTGGTACCCACATAGAGGTTTAACGTGATTTTTGAATTCGAAGGAAAATAGTAAAATATGGGTATCGTTATTATCATATTGATGAGTAGAATATGTTTTTGATAGCTTGGAATGTTAAGGAGGATTTTTGAAAAAGAAAAGTGGTAGTTTAATGGTTCGCTGAGCTTTCTTCGGTGTCGAGGTAGGCAAGGTTTATCCCTCGTTAGATTGAGTTATGTCATAGTATGTTTATGATATATTGTTATATTTAGGATAGGCTTAGGTATTGGATTGATGAAATGCAAGACTTAGATTACTTGGACCGTTTAGACTAAATTGAAACTGAAGAGTTGAATTACTTGGCTTACTTCCTTATTCCTTAGGTGAATTAGGCTTCATGTCTCATGTTTAGCATGTGAATGCCTTAGATCACGTAAGTTAGATATAAATACCTTAAACACTCATGCTTAGGGAAAGATTGAACTTAGTTCCTTCATTAAGGAAGGTTGCCATAGTCATTATTTGGCTTAGTTAAAGTGCTTGAGAAGAATCTCTACCTTAGGACTAATTATGTCTTGCTATACATCTAATAGTCGATTTAGATACCTTAGCCTAGTCCGAGATAGAGTTGACTTTGAATTTATTTCAGGGATTTGAAAGTGGGCTCTTTAATCAAGCTTAAGACAAGATTGATGATTAGCTCTCTTAAAACCCTTAGAATACCTAGAGAATGCCATTTTTAGGCAATATTAAGGAACTATGGAAATTAATTATGGTGATAATGACATTAGAAGTAATGATTCACGGGCTAATTGATTAGATTGTTAGCTATCCTATGATGAGCTATGGATTATGTTATGGTAAGTTATTAGATATGCTATGAATTTCTCTATGAATATGTTATAGATCATACTTTGATAACTAGCGATGATCAAATGATAAGCTATCTTTTATTCTAATGATAAGTCATTGAATATACTATTGATAAGTCATTTCTCATGTTATTACCTATGATTATGATCATGCTAAGAAATTATGCTAGTAATCATGCTAGAAAACATCCCTATTGATGATATAGCAATTGTGCCATGAATTATGTTAGAAGTCATGCTTATTGATTATATAGGAAGTTATGCTATTAATTATGCTTGAAATCATGACAAACTAATGATTAGATCCTTGCAGGATATTGGAGGACCACCAATGATGGAAGGATAAAGGAAGCAAGTAAGAAAACCGACTCCAAGAATATAAGGACATTAAATCATGATCCGCGGCATCTAAGTGAATCAATCAAAACGAAAACCAACGGAAAGAAAATCAATCACAATGAAGTAAAAGGAAGAAAAGATCACAAACAATCTTGTAAGACCATCAATCACTACAAGAACCAAAGGAATAATAGATCACAGACATATCTTATTTGGACGTGAGTAAAAGCATATTTGGACATATCTGATATGGACATATTATATCGCTATATTCCTCAATCAAGAAATCTACTCAAATCCTTGATTAAGAAGAAATCTCTTGGGTTTTCTTATGAAGAGTAGCAATCGAAGACTATAAAAAGGAAGATTAAAGGTGGACACGGGTAATGCAACTTCAAATAAGAATATCAAAGTGTCTCAATCTTAGTCCCACAAGGCTTTGTAACTTTTAGTTTACAATTGTTATATAATGAATAGGATTGAGTCAACTTTGTAACATCAAATGAAGCGGTGTCACAAGATATGAAGAACAAAATAAGTCTTCAGAACTTGTTTCTCATCATTGTACTCGAGCCCAACATTGAACGATCTAAGGAAATATTGAAACCCAAGGGGACTGGAAGTAGGCACAACATTGGTGTTCCAAACCAGGATAAATCTTGGTGTCTTTACTTTGTCTTTGATTATTTATTTTCATAATTATTTTAAATCTAATCTATCTTGTGAAGTGTACTGATCTACATGCGAGTCGACTGTGAAGAGTCAGTAGTTGACTCACAAAAAAATTTCAATTAACCCTCCCCTCTTGAATTTCAATTGGTATAAGAGCGGTTCTCACTAATAGTATTGCTTAACCTCAAGTGAGCAAAGATCAAATGGCAAATTATCAAATTCCCGAAGCTTTTATTTAAGATGGTCACTCCTCCACAAGACTGCCATACTTCAATGGACAGCACTACTCATACTGGAAAAATAGATTCAGAATCATTGTCCAATCAAATGACTTCCAAGCCTAGTTCATCATCAAGAAGGGTCCAAAGCCAATTCCAGTACTTAACTAAAAGCAAAAGGACAAGGACCAAGAATCCAGCAGTGTCGACATAGAATACTTTGAAAGTTTTGAGGTCACCAAGGAACAACAAGAGGTAATCCACACTAATACACGTGATATAAGTTTACTTCTGTGTGCGGTTAGTGGAGAATAATACGACAAGATATCAACTTATGAAACTGCAAAAGAAATGTGGGACAAATTACAGATAACCTATGAAGGAACCACCAAATTCAAAAAGTCAAAAATCACTGCCCTAGTCAATGAATACGAGTTTTTCAAAATGGAAGAGAATGAGAACATTGAAACAATGTTTACCAGATTCAGTAAGATCATATGCAAACTAAAATCACTAGGGATGATCTATCCACATAGCCTGCAAGTCCTGAAGCTGGTCCAAAGTCTTCCAAAGATTTGGAAAACCAAGGTTCCCATTCTAGAAGATGGAGATCTACACAACTTGATATATGACAAACATGAGGCAGCCTCATTGCATATGAATGAGATTATATTAATAGGTACCATAACGAGGAAAAGAAGAAACCAGTAGCCTTCAAAGATGCTTCAACTAAAGAAGAGGACATCTTGGAAGATGTTAATAGCTAAGGAATGGCCCTCATTAACTGTGGAGTAAGAAAGATCATGAGACAGAGACAGCAAAGATCCTAAGCAGCCAAACATAATGACTCCACTAGAAACGATGATTGTTGCTACTACTGTGGAGGTCCTAGCCACTTTAAAAAAAGTTGTCCTGAACTAAAAAGAAGAACATCCAGGAAGAATCAAAATTTTAGAGTCTAGAGTGATGAAGTTGAAATTGAAGAAGAAATAAAAGACACTAATGCGTGCTTCATGGAAATGGGTGAATCTAGAAAGGTAAGACTACACGATTTTCATAATTGTAATACTCTTGAATCTAATTTATATATGATAACAGGAAAGATTCAAAAAGATATAGATGAATATAACAAGTTCTCTCAAGAGAATAAAAGCTGTGAAGCTTGATTTAGACAAAAACTCGAAGAGGAACAAAGAAGGTATCAAATAGAAATCAAGGCATGTCAAATCAAAGTTGACTTACTTTATGAAGAGCTTGATGATGTAAGAATAAAATTAAATAGTATTAAGAGATCACCCAGTCATAATTTTGTGAGATCAAACTCTTTTAAAAACAATTCAAATTCGATATCAAAATCATTTTAATTAGCAAAGACCTTTTTCTCCTCTTGAGGACCTATCTGTTTTATCTACGGATAGAGAGGGCATAAATCTTATAGATATAGGCATAAGCCTAAAAGGATGTGGGTGTGGAAGCCCAAAGGAAGCACAGCTAACCCGCAAGAACCCAATACCGATTGGGTACCTAAATAAAATTAATTTTATTATTTTGCAGGAACAGGTCCGCAAGAGCTATAAGAAGGGAATATGGGTCATTAATTGTGGATGTTCCAAAAACATGACCAGAAAGAAAGAAAAATTTTCTATTTTAAAGAAATGGATGGAGGATCAGTCAGATTCGGTGACAATGCTAGAAGGCAACGTCATTAGAGTCGGCTTAGTAAAACTCAGCTCATCATGTGAATTCACTAAAGTATATCTAGTAGACGGCTTTAAGCATAATCTGCTTAGCATCATTCATCTATGTGACATCTAATTTGGAGTTTTCTTCAAAGCTAAAAATTGCTTAATCAAACACGACAACAGAGACATCTCTCTCATAGGTGAACACATTGATAATATTTATGTCTTAAATAGTCCTGACTTTGCTACCCTAACTTGCCTCACTGTGCAAACCAATGATACTTGGTGGTGGCACAAAAAGCTTGGGCATGCTAGTGTTCATATTATTGAGAAATGTCGAGACTGGAATTGGTGAAAGGTCTTCCAAAACTCAAGTTTTAAAAAGATCACATCTGTGATGCCTGCCAACTGGGTAAATAGACTCGGACATCATTCAAAGTCAAAGACATTGTCTCTACTACCAAAACTCTTCAAACAATCCACATGGATCTATTTGGCCTCACCAAGACCGCAAGCATTGGTGGAAAGTGATATGTCTTTGTAATAGTTGATGGTTATTCACGCTTTACTTGGGTAATATTTCTTGCTCATAAATATGAGGCTTTCACAAACTTTGAGATTTTTTATAGAAAGGTGCAGATAGAGGCTGGACACCTCATCACTTACGTTCACAGTGATCATGTGTAACGCCCCGATTACCGAGAACTGGAATGCCACACGGTGCTTATGATCCCGAAGGACCACAAGCTCACCTTTTTTCTGATATCTGTACCTGTTCACTGCATAATATAATAAAATACATGCAAAAACTGGCTAACACTTGCCATAAGGTTCAAACATCTAGAAATATACAATACCTTAAACCACACACTAATACATCTGTCTGAAAAGCCTCTACAATGCCTGAACTGTGGAGTTGAAGGGGCAATCCCCCAACTAACTCTGTCTACTAAAATCAAATACTATTATAACAACATCCTCAGATGATGAGGACTCACTTCTGCACCCACTGCTGCTATACAAGTGACTTCTAAGATGATCCAAGTTTCACTCGTCTGAACCTATGGTGCCCCAAAATAAAAGAACACCATAGCGCGAATGCATCAGTTCTAAGATGTACTGAGTATGCAAGCAGGGGAGGCTAAATGCAAGGGCTTATGCATGAACATTTAATCAACAGAATAATCATGAGAATAACGAATGAGTACACATATATGAATGGCCAGTTCACAACCACAATAACAATTATAACTACTCCAGATACCACAGCTCGGATACCACTTTACTGTTCTCGGAACTCACTACTGTACTGGGGTACTACATTACTGAATCACAGGATACCAATACTGATCAATCAAATACACTCACACCCCTAACTCCTGAAGATTTATACTGACACCGAAACCGTGGGAAGTAGTTACATAACTCACCATGACTCCTCATAAGCAACTGAATATGTGGGGGTGCACGCAATAATTTGAATAATATCTTTGATTTCGTAAAACATGCGTATAGAAAATGAAGACTCACATGGCTTGAATTTCATTATCCATACTTCTCATAATATTATAGAGAGGAAAACATAAGTAAAATCCCATAAATCATTATAAAATCATCAATATTTATCATAATTCTCATAACTCATCATATACAACCAAACTCATCAACTCAAGACTCGGAGCGACTCGATAGTTCAAGAAACATACTCTTATGGACAGGGGAGTTTCCTATAACCGACAACCCCACGTGAGCTACGTGGAATACCAACGTTTGAAACCTCCGTTGGCGGGAGCGTCATACTCTTTGCCAGGGAGTACGACCTTAAAACTGTAATAATCACAATCGAGCTCTCTGGCCAATAATATCATCATCAAACAACCCTACGGTGGCACATAGGTTTGGGGAAATACCAAATTTCCCTCTCGGTGCTAAGTACTACTCCCCGACAAGCTCAGAACGCGTTAGGGATTCCACTTCAAAACATCTCAAGGGTCAACAATGATGACCAAAATCATGTATCTTTCTCAAATTATTAAATAATCATTTGTGGATCCCTAACTCGACTCAAATCAAGAATATTTTCCAACATCGAAAGGTATCACCTTTTTTTAAAACCACCACAACATCAATAACACCAAAACAATGCCAAGGCTCATCATAGCCCTCCAACTTTAACGTCAACAACTTCAACGTCAACACGCCTCAATTCACAATCCAACTCACATTTTAAAGACACTTGAAACAATAATCAATAGGGACATAAGGTTTTCAATACCACTTATCACATCATAATGTGGAAATAATGGAATACTTGTATAAATCAAGTCTTAACAATTCAAATCATCATATATTCAAAATCAAGGAATTTTGGACATAAATCCATTTCAAAATCATATATGTATCGAATATCATAATTTCATACCTCATTAATAACATTATCCAGTGTAAAATCATCTTTCCAATTCATGATACAACTTTATTCACATAATTATTTCAACAAACACATAGCATGGAAATTACGTTGGACATAAGCATCGAACATCGACAAGTCATTTAGGACCTATTATATTGTAAAAACATAATCTCTAGTCTCTTAGGCATTTTCACAAACACCTTGCATGCATCTCTTAAGCATAGGTGGATTCGTCTAGTTTACAATTATTCAACTACCCCATTCACATATTTATACACCACATACCACCATAATGTCACACAACCATAGCAAGATTCCATCCACCTTTTTCATGCTTAGATTTATGTACCATAGGGATTTTATGACAACATCTCGTAATGATACAACCTCATTCACATCGACATTTCGACGAACACATAACATGCATAGCTTAGCACATAATTGGGAATTTCATACTTAACATGTCAACGTGGCACCAAATCATATCACAATATTAATATTCTACTCTCCTAACATTTCCTTAGGTTTCCACACTACACCACAATGTCTTACAAGTCATTTCCTTAAATACTTACTACACCTTCTATTGGCCCTTACATGATTAGGTTCATAAACCATAGGAGTTTCACGACATCTTATATTAATACCACCTCAATTCACATAAATACCTCGACAAGACTCGTAACATGTATAACATAATCTCCCAATACTTACTACTACCAAGAATCATAACTCTATTAACCAATTCTCTACACGCGAATACATCATGGTATAAACATAGTACACACACATGGAAAACACAATTACCTCAATATCACTCATCTTGGCGTCACAACAATTTGCTACTTTAATCAACACAACCACATAATTTCAACATACTTTTGAAAAGACTCTATAATCATGTTACAAGTTCATCAAGTATCTCGAAAACATCTCTTCGGGCGTTTAAGAATTACATCTAAGTCAAATAATTAATTCATTCTTACTTAGACATTTTCACAATCATGTTCCAATCACTCAACCATACCATACACCTCAATTTCTATTTACATCTCATCACAGCAATTCTACTCAATCCAATACATAAAAATCACACCTATCACATTAGTATTTATAACATCATCTTTATAACCATACCAAAGTATCAACATCAATTTGATATGACCCATATCATGAAAATCATAAACATATGTATATATATATTTCCAAAAATAGGATACTTAGGCTTTATGGACGGAAGGAATCCATAAATGAATATTTGCATACCTTAGATTTTGTAGCCAAAGAGATTGATGGAAGCAATTCGCGAAGCGAAGCCTTGAATCGATTTTCCCCCAATTGGAACCCTAAACCTAACTCCTATTTTTCTATATATATATATATATTGAGAGAGAGATATAAGAGAAATGAGAGAAAATGAATGACAATTCTCAGCTTAAAGGGGGTATATATAGAGGGTTACAATAATGGGAAATGACCAAAATACCTTTAAAAATCAATTAATGTCAAATCTGCCCTTCAGTGATCTATCCGTTAGGCTGAAGTAAATTGGCCATAAATTTTTACTCCAATGTCCAAATTGTATGAAACCAATTTCATTGGAAAGAAGACTCTCAGGGCTTTCAGTTGATATATAGAATCTCACACAGTTCATTATGTACAAGGAGTTATGATTGTTTAAAGTTGGAGGAAAAATACGCCTGGCCTCAGTACTTTTTCTTGCACGTTTTAGTGTTTATCACTATTCACTGTTCAATCGGAATGTTCGTAACTCATCGCTCGGGTGTCCGTTTTGGATGATCCATATATCGTTGGAAAGATTATTCGATTCTCTTCGCAACGGTGGGTATAACTCTAAGAAATTCCACATGAAAAAATTATTAATCGTTCTAGAAGATAGGACCTAATACGTTTACGCACAAAATTTCGACAAAAAATTTTCCGAGGTATTACATCATGGAGAAGAATTTGAAAACAAGGCATTTGAGGAGTATTGTGCTCTGTATGAATACTCTTAGAACTTCTCCTCACCTCGGTCCCCTCAGCAAAATGGTGTAGTGGAACAGAAAAATCAGTCTCTCCAAGAAACTGCCTGGACTATGTTATTAGAACGTACTCTCCTAGATCACTTTTAAGCTAAAGCAGTAGGCACAGCATGTCACATCATCAACAAATGTCTGATCAGACCTATTCTAAAGAAAATTTCTTATGAAATATGGAAAGTAAAGAAGCCCAACATTAGCTATTTCCATCCTTTTGGATGCAAATATTTTATTCACAACAAAGGTAAGAATAACTTGGGAAAATTTGATCCACGAAGTGATGAAGGTATTTTCCTTAGGTACTCGCCCACTAGTCATGCTTACAGGGCCTTTAATACAAAAACTTTGTGTGTTGAAGAATCTATACATATTGTTTTTGATGAATCTTATCAACCCCCTATGAGTTAAAGTGTTGTTGAAGAATAGGTGACTTAGCTATAGTCTAGAGCAAATGACAGTACAATCACTGAGCCATCAAAACAAAAGTCGACTGTACCCCCTTCAGAGTCGACTCCCACAGTTGAAACAGTGAAACCAAGTGTTCTAAGAGAATGGAAACATGATGCTATCCATCCAAACAAACTCATCATCGTAAATCCAGAGGATAGAGTGCAGACAAGAGCATCATAGAGAAGACAAGCATTTGTTGCCCTTGTGTCTCAAATTGAACCAAATAAAACCTATGAGGCCCTCAAACATGAATCATGGGTCACAGCTTTGATGGAAGAATTAGACCAATTTGAACGAAATCAAGTTTGGACCTTGGTTGAAGGACCGAGAAACTGCTCAGTGATTAGATCTAGATGGGTCTAAAGGAACAAATTGAATAAAGAAGGTAAGGTTATCAGAAATAAAGCCAGACATGTAGCTCAAGGAAATTCTCAACAAGAAGGTATTGATTTTGATGAGACCTTTTCCCCTGTGGCGAGGTTAGAGTCAATTCAAATTTTATTAGCTTTTGTTGCCTTCAAATATTTTAAGTTATACCAAATGGATGTTATAAGTGTCTTCTTAAATGGTTTTATTCATGAAGAAGTTTTTGTAAAAAAAAACAGGGTTTGAAAATCCGTCATATCCAAACCATGTTTTCAAATTATCAAACGCACTCTACAGCCTCAAACAAGATCTAAAGGCTTGGTATGACAGATTTAGTACTTTTTTACTAAATAACAATTTTCAAATGGGTAAAATTGATACAACTCTTTTCATACAGAAGCTTTATTCAAATCTTCTCATTGTAAAAATTTACGTTGATGATATCATTTTTGGTAGTTCTAATATCTCTCTGTGTGAGAATTTTGCTAACTTAATGAAAGAAGAATTCAAAATGAGTCTTATGGGTGAAGTCACATTCTTCTTGGAATTGTAAATCAAAAAAACTTCCAAAGGCACTTTCATCATTCAAGCCAAGTACACAAAAGAACTCATCAAAAAATTTGGTATGGAAAAAGGAAAGGCATATAGAACTCCAATGATCCCATCCATAAGCCTTGATTCGCACTAGTCTGGTAAGAATGTTTATGAGAAAATGTACAGGGGAATGATAGGATCACTACTCTGCCTGACTTCCAGTCGACTAGACATCATGTTCAGCGTATGTAAGTGTGCCAGGTTCCAGTCGACTCCCAAAGAGTCTTATCTAACTATCGTTAAAAGGATCATCTGATACCTTATAAGAACACAAGATATTGGACTATGGTACCCTTACTCTTCCTATTTTGACTTAATTGGATATTCAGTTACTGACTTTGTAGGTGATAAATGTGATAAAAAAAACACCAGTAGAACCTGTCAAATTCTTGGTGATGCCCTAATTTCCTGGCACAACAAGAAGCAAACTTCAGTTGCACTATCAATAATTGAAGTTGAATACATAGCCGTTGAAAGTTGTGGTACTCAAATTTTATGGATTATGCATCAACTACTTGATTTTAATTTGTCTTTTGAATCTGTTCCTATTATGTACGATAATATCAGCGCTATTAGTCTATCAAAATATACTGGGCATCATTCTAGGGTAAAACACATTGATATCAAGAATTATTTTATTCGCGATCATGTAGAAAATGTTGATTTTTTGTTAACATTTGTTGATTCCAAAAATCAACTGGCAGACATTTTTACTAAACCCCTATTGGAAGATGGATTTTGTTATCTTAGAAAATGACTTGGTATTCTTAGTATCAATGACTTGTGAGCTTTAATTTTGGATAATTTTTTTCTCATTTGTTTTAAAAAAATATATTTTCAAAAGGGAGGTCAACATTACCCTCACTATTTTTCACACTATTATTACCACATCTACAACCCTTTACCTTCCTAATACTCCTTTGCCTGCCACCATTGTACCTCTATTAGCCACCATTTCTGTTACACCTCCTTAGCTTCCCCTCATCCATATTTTCCAACAGTTGCATACTTTCCCTCATCTCTCCCAAAGTTATCCTAACCATCCTCTCCTCTTCATATCTCTCTTCCCTATCTCCCATGACCAGACCTGATCAATGGAGACCTTGTCTAAATTTCTTCCCAAATCCCTCCTTGACAACCCCGTTTTTCTCTTCGAGTCATCTGATGGGTCCTTAATGGACTCCCAGTAAACTCTCATCATGAGATGTCATCCTAATTCATATCTAGCCATCTCTATCAAGAAACCTCATCCAAACCCTCCTCTCTCTCTCTCTCTTTCTCCAGATGATATGCATAAGTTTTGGATATGCTCTCACAAAGAAAAATTCCTTACCTTTATGAGTCGATCTATTTTACCCGATCGCATTGTTAATCTCCATCTATTAAAATATTATTTCTGTAATACCAATCCCTTCTTTAAGTTTCAAGATTTGTCCCTTGTCAATTGTCTCTGTGAACTTCTGGTCTATGAGGATCCAGTTCCCATGTTTTATACGAATCTTTGCCTCTCCCCTGATAGTGGTGAACTCGAGATTCTCGTGCTTTGCACGAGAATCATTGTGCATGATTTTTTGTTCGAGAATGCCTTTAATACCAAGTTCTTTAATCACGTCTGTTTTATTAATGGTAACTAGACCGATGATTTTGACCTATGAAGAGGCCAAGCAATTTTTGTCGGACATTGACTTTGATTCAACCAGCTTTTGTCCCCCGTCCCATTTCAAGTTTCATATTATGGCTCACATAATTTATACTACTCTGATTGCTCAGAAAGGATCTTTGAGAAATATCACCGGGTGAACATTATTGTACTGTATTGCTTGGTTAAGAAAATCAAAATAAATTAGGCAACCTGAGTTTGTGAGTACATTCTTGAAAGTGCAGCCGATGTTCATACCTCTTCCAGTTTACCATATGGCCTGCTCATTACTTGGATTCTTCAGTATTACTCTATTGATCTATCTTCTTATACCCCAGTGGAGGTTGCTACCACTTATAACTCCAAGATGTTTGCAAGTATTGGGTATGTCTTGGTTGAAGAGGAATGGTACAAAAAAGATTCTGCTCGGACAAGATAGGAACTTCCCAAGGTAAGCAAATCTGTCTCTAACCTTATGATGCCTATTTTGAATGAACTGGAGGAGATTAAGGATCAACTCAAGGACTTCAAAGAAAGTGTTGCGCTGTTGCAGGAGTCGACTTTTACACTTCTGGACCTCAGGAAAAGTACCAGCACAGACATAGGCATTGTTTAGTTGGCTTTTGATGGATTCAAATAGGAGGGAATAAAACTGTTCACTCAAATGCTCACCCGAATGGATACCCTCAAGACCCAAGTCCACTCCTCCAATGATGATCTCGCTATTTCTGTCGAACATTCCTATTCCTCCTCCTTAAAAAACATCAAAAAATCTTATGACACCTTATATCATAACATGCATAACACTCTGACCTACTTTCTCAAGAAGCGGCGAACAATGATAACTTTTTTTTTATTCAAAAGAGGGTCATGTCCCATATATTGATAGGTTGTAAGATGATTTGTTGCACTCTAACTACTCTACTATTTTTTTCCTACCTAGTTAATATATTATTTCGTATGCATCCCTGTTGCTTATGTCATGTTTTGTTTTTTATTATGCCAAAAGGGGGAGAAAGACAGGAACATCAGGAACTCATGAAGCGCCCACCAGTCAGGGGGATCAAGACGACTGATGATAAATGGAAGTCGACCAATATTCAAGAAGCATTTAAAAGTCAGGGGGTGCAAGCTGACAGACAGGAAAGTCAACTGATATTTACACTCATTTGTCATTATCAAAAAGGGGGAGATTATTAGCCTCCTAAATTTATGTTTTAATAATGGCAAACTAATGAGTAGATCATTGCAGGATATTGGAGGACCGCCAATGATTGAAGGATGAAAGAAGCAGGTAAGGAAGTAGGCTCCAAGAATAGAAGGACATCAAATCATGATCCACGACATCCAAGTAAATCAATAAAAATAAAAACCAACGGAAAGAGAATGTCGGTTCTGAAAATACAGCAAATTAGATCAAATCACAATGAAATAAAAAGAAGAAAATATCACAAATAATCTCAAAAGAGCATCAATCACTACAAGAACAAAAGGAAGAAAAGATCATGGACATATCTGATATGGACGTGAGTAAAATCCATATTTGGACATATCTCATAAGGACACATTCTATGGCTACATTCCTCAATCAAGGAATCTACTCAAATCCTTGATTGGGAAGAAATCTCTTGGGTTTCCTTATGAAGAGTAGTATCCAAAGACTATAAAAGAGGAAGACTGAAGGTGGACATGGGTTACGCAACTTCAAAGTTTATCAATCTTAGTCTCATAAGGCTTTGTAACTTTTAGTTTACAATTGTTATATAAAGAGTACGATCGAGTCAACTTTGTAACTTCAACTGAAGCAGTGTCACAAGATCTGAAGAACAAAATAAGTCTCTAGAACTTGTTTCTTATCATTGTACTTGAGCCCAACATTGAACGATCTAAGGAAACTTTGAAACCTAGGGGGACTGGAAGTAGGCATCAAATTGGTGTTCCGAACCAGGATAAATCTCGATGTATTTACTTTATGTTTGATTATTTATTTCTTAATTATTTTAAATCTAATATGTCTTGTGAAGTGTACTGATCTGCAGGTGAGTCGAATGTGAAGAGTCAGTGGTCGACTAACAAAAAAATTTCCATTCACCCCCTCTCTTGAATTTTAATGATCACGTATGCTATTGATTTTTCCACTGACTATGATGATGTGGCTACTGGTTTGAGTTCGAATATTATGATTATGATTATATATTGATACCCAGCAAGGTCGGAGGATGATTATGATGGCATATTGATACCAAAAAGGCCGGAGGATGATTATAATGATACATTAATACCCAACAAGGCCGGAGGATGATTATATTAGTGTGCCTAGGTATACATCTACCAGTTCGAGTCCATCTATGCCCTATGTATGGCTATTATATATATATACTTATATGTAGTTGGGTATGAAATTGATATTAGCGAGGTCGAATATATCCCAAAAGTGGTAAATGATTAGAAGATGGTATAATTGATGATTAGTGGTAATTGGTGATTAGTGATAATTGATGATTAGTAATCATTGATGATGAGTGATAAATAGATATTTGTGGTGGATATTGTTTAAGTGACTAAAACTGACTAGTTGGTAAATGAGGATTAGTTAATAAGATAGGGTTAGCTAATGTATGATGTTAGTTATGAAATGAATTAGTTAATAAGAGGGGTTAGCTAATGAATGATGACTAGTGAATAATGATGATAAGGTTGTTAAATAATGGTAGTATTATGGAATGTGGGTACATTATCAAATGTTGGTAAATGACCAAGTGATCATAGATTGTGGAATGATGGTTTTTTAACAAGTTGGTTATTTGTAAACGATGAGTGGTTGCTTTATTCTATCATTAAGTGTGCTCTCAGGCATATGGGAGTCTGTGATGAGTTATTTACTTTTCGCACCAATTGGCATATAGGAGCCAATTTTGTAGTTTGTGAATGCTTGTGTGATGCCTTGTGATGCCTTATTATTCTAATATATTTACTTATATTGTGCGGTGATGTTGGCATGTGTTGATGCCTTATGCTATATTATTAATTCCAGTTAAATTACTTATTATGTACAGCAGTATTGGAGATGATTCAAGTCCATTTCTATACCTTGACTTAGTTATGTTATATTGAATTTTATCTATCACAATTCGACCAGGGCCTGGCCGTGACGGATATCTCAAGCCCAACATGGACCGGAGACTACCCCTTAACCTAACCTCAAGAGCATAATAATAACAATAAAGCAAAAGACAAATAAATATAATAATAAAAGATAAATAAGTCAACTAAAAGTTCTAAGAGTCAAAACCAACAATCCAACCCACACTTGTCCACGAAAGCCTCAAAAACCAAAATAACATCTAAGTCAGGACATGGCCCTAACTATGATCAAAAGAAAAGAATCCAATAATACAATCCAATAATACTAAGTCAATAAATAAATAATAATAAAATGACAAGGCCTTTTGAAGGATGGAGGCTCACCACATCACAACAACTCAATAGACGTGCTCAACCACCTAACGCTGCACAAAAGCAACAGAAAAGTCTTCAAACCCTACCTCATGAAATGATGTAGCGTCCAAGGATGGACAGTGCGATAAGCACTGGAATGTAACTCAAGAAAAATGATAAAATAAAGCCATGTCCAAAAGTAGTCAAAACAACATACACACATTCATATATAGATATATAGGATACCAGGATAGTGTAAAGGGTCATGAACATGAGAATTTAAAGATTTAACCTAAATTGTGTTGCTCGATCCATCCTAAAGGCACCCATGGGCTATATGGGCTTAGCTCCCCCTGCTAAAAGGGCCCAAGTGCATGTTATCCACACGAACAGAGGGAAAATTAAAGCCACCAAGGCAATAGCCATCCCAAAATGTATAAATATCAAGTGTGCACCAAGTACGTGGTCGTATAGACCCCCAATGCTAGCAAATGGGGTTTTCAATGTTTGCCCCCCCCCCTCCCCGGGACTCACACCTTCATGGTGAGATACATAATTTCCCTTAAGCCTAAATAAAAGCAATTTGCACATAAAACCAAATAGTAACCCAGGAGTCATTCATTAAGGCATTTACCACTTGGTATCGTCATACAAATATGCTTGCAGGCTAAATTAATTATACCAAACCAAATCACACATCCAAATTGGACTCCCAAGCTCCATTAAAATACTAAAACCAAGGCTACTAAGGTCATCCAAAATCAAACTCATATCCATTTATCCTTTAGTGCAATGCGATGGGTTCAAAACAAGTTAAACCATGCAATTTTTCTTATTTAAAACCAAGATTATAAAGTGGGTCAAGGTTAATGCCAATTCCAATCCAAAATTCATCTAATTTGGGGAAACCAATGTCCCTCATTCCAATCATTTAAATAATGTACCAATTCAGTCCCAAAGTATCAATTTAAAACATGAATACTCAATTTAAAGTATGGGACAAATAATTCAATTAGTAACAACCAAAACCCTTCAACCCAATTTCAAAACCCACAATTTAAATCACACGAAAATCCATTCAATTAATGCCACAATGTAAAATTCAAATTTAGGAAAGAAAAACATGCCTAAAATACACAGGAAATTGAAATTAATTCAAAGTTTGGGGCCCCAATGATGAAGTCACAGTAAAACCCTTGAATGTTCTTGGGTTTTGAGTTTGAGAGAGAAAGAGACTAATTTGATCTTTGAAAAATGAAGGGAATGGGGTTATTTTATGTTATAAGATCGTACAAGGGGTAAAACTACCAAAAGCCCCTCACCCCGAGTGGAACAGCTAAAAATAGGATGAAATTATAACACTGGTGCAGCACACCTATATCACAAAAGCTAGACTCCATGCCACACTAATATTGCGGAGCTTAACCACCGTTACACGGCCTTATTGGGGACCCTCACTGCCTCGGGGCCCTAAAATGACCCTGAACCCCTTTCAAAAAATCCAAAACTTTTCCAAAGCACCATTTTAACATCCCTAATATAATTCAAGTCAAAAATCGACATTACGCACACAGGAGGGTCAAAAATAAAATCATCAAAATTATAAGGGGTCTTATATTATCCCCCCCCCCCTCCTTAGGATCATTCATCCCTGAATGATGAGTTAGGACATATTTAGCATTAGAATAGCAAGAATACACCAGAATCAAATGACAAACTCGAAAAGAGATAATAGGAAAATGAAACTCATACCTTAAGCACTTTTATCCAACACGGGGAACAAGAACGGATACTTGGCCTTCATATCTTCCTCAGTTTCCCATGTAGCCTCTTTTACCTTTTGATTTCTCCATAGAACCTTCACTGAGGTTATATCCTTAGTCCTCAATCTACGAACTTGCCTATCCAATATTTCAATCGGGACTTCCTCATAAGACAAGGCATTTGTAACAACAACATCCTTAATAGGCATTATAAAGGAAGGGTCACCCACACACTTTTTCAGCATGGACACATGAAATACGAAATGAATTGAAGATAAACTTGCGAGAAAATCTAACTCATAAGCGACATTCCTAATTCTCCTCAAAATCTTATATGGACCAATATAACGAGGACTGAGCTTCCGCTTCTTCCCAAACCTCATGACTCTTTTCATAGGAGATACCTTCTATAATACCTAGTCACTTACTCAAAATTCCAACTCTTTTCGTCTCACATCCGCATAAGACTTTTGGCGACGTCTTTCTTTAATCACTTTTACCTTCTCCATGTCTTAGTGAACCAAGTCAAAACCAAACAAACTAGTCTTACCAACCTCAAACCATCCAATAGGAAACCTATACCTCCTACTATAAAGAGCCTCAAATGGAGCCATTTGAATGCTAGAACGGTAACTATTATTGTACGTAAACTCAATGAGAGGGAAATGATCAAACCAACTTCCCTTAAAATCAATTACATAATCCCTTAGTATGTCCTCAAAGTCAGAATAGTACGCTCCACGTGTCCATCTATTTGAGGGTGGAAAATGGTGCTAACGTTCACCTGAATACCCATACCTTTCTGAAATAAATGCCAAAAGTGAGAAGAAAACTGCGTACCTTGGTTTGAAATAATGTACACTGGCACACCATAAAATTTCACAGTCTCTTAAAAGGATAACTTAGCATAAGCCTCTCCTGAGTAGTTAGTCCTCACAGGCAAGAAGTGAGCAAACTTAATCATTCTATCCACAATGACCCAAATAGAATCATACTGATTACGAGACCGCAGAAGACTCATAATGAAATCCATATTACTTATCTCACACTTCCACATGGGCAACTCTATCAATTGGGATATGCCATCAAGCCTCAAATGCTTAACCTTAACTTACTGACAAACCATACCTTAGCAACAAAATTCGCTACATCTCTCTTTATATTGTTAAACCAGTAGATTTCCTTTAAGTTATGTTACATGCTAGTTATAACTCAATGAACTGTATATCGAGACTCATGATCCTCGGTCAAAATATTTTCCCGCGGCCCATCAACATCAGGAATACACAACCTATCTTAATACTTCAAGATGCCATCTCCCACAATCTCGAAAGCCATAACTTTTTTCAACCCACATCATTTTTAATCTGCATAAGAAAAGGATCCAAAGCCTACTTCTCCTTCACCTCAACAGTCAAGCAATGATTTAAACACTTCTTAAACAATAACTTCCCCATCCTCAGAGTCCAAAAAATAAACTCCCAAGTTAGTCAACCTATGAATGTCCTTTACTAATCCTCTTTCCTCTTCATAAACATGAGATAAGATACACATAGACAACCTGCTAAGAGCATCAACAATAATATTATCTTTACCTAGATGGTAGTAAAGGCTCATGTCGTAATCTTTGAGCAATTAAAGCCACCTCATCTGCCTGAGATTCAACTCCGTCTGTGTAAACAGATACTGTAAGCTCTTATGATTTGAATAAATATCAACATGCACCCCATATAGATAATAGCGCCAAATTATCAATGCAAAAACTATAGCTGCCAACTCTAGATCATGAGTTGGATAATTCCTCTCATGAACCTGAAGTCGCCTAGAAGCATAGGCCATAACCTTACCATGCTGCATCAAAACACAACCCAGTCCCATACGAGATGTAGAACACTATACAACAAACCCACCAGTACCCTCGGGCAGGGTCAAAACTAGTGCAAAATTCAACTTGTCCTTCAACTTCTCAAAACTTATTTCACAAGCATCTGACCACAAAAACTTAGCCTTGTTCAGGTTCATCAACGAAGCAACAATGGATGAGAAACTCTCCACAAATCTTGTACAAGACCCAACAAAACCCAAAAAGCTCATAATGTCGGTTGGAGTTATGGGTCTAGGCCATTTCTTAACTGCATCAACTTTCCGTGGATCTACCTCGACCCCCTTACTAGAAATAACATGACTAAGAAAGGTCACAACACTTAACCAAAATTTATACTTAGAAAACTTCACATACAATTTTTGGTCCTTAAGAGTTTGCAATACAATTCTGAGGTGACTGGCATGATCCTCCTCACTCATAGAGTACACCAAGATATCATCAATGAAGACTATAATACAAAAATCCAGAACTTCCTGAAAAACAAATTCATAAGGTCCATGAAAGCAGTCGGGGAATTTGTCAACCTAAATGATATAACCAAAAACTCATAATAACCATACCAGGTTCAAAAAGCAGTATTGGGAATATCAACCTCTCTAATGTTTAATTGATGATATCTCGAACGAAGATCAATCTTAGAGAGACGGCTAGCACCCTGAAGTTGATTGAAAAGATCATCAATTCTAGGAAAAGGATACTTATTTTTTGTTATCACCTTATTTAACTGACAATAGTCTATACATATCCGAAGTAACCCATCATTCTTTCACACGAAAAGCATAGGAGAACACCATGAAGAGACACTAGGATGAATTAACCTTTTATCAAGAAGATATTTCAATTGCTCCTTTAACTCAGCCGGAGCCATTCTATAAGGAAAAAATGGAAATGGGATGGGTATCCGATAGAAGATCAATCCCTAAGTCTATTTCCTTATTGGGAGGAATTCCAGGAAGATCATCAAGAAATCTTCATGAAACTCATTAACCACAAGGATAGATTGCAAGGAGGGACCCAAAGAATTAAAATCCTTAACCTGAACTAAATGATACAGGCACCCTATTTGAAATTAATTTTTATGCTCGAACATAGGAAATAAACCTCTCTTTTGGTACTAAGGAACTCCCCTCCTATTCTAATATTAACTCCTTAGGAAAGGGAAAACTGACCTTTTGGATCCTACAATCAGAGAAGCATAGCATGAATAAAGAAAATCCATCCCCAAAATAACATTGAAAGTAACCATAGCTAATTCTATCAAATTCGCCAATGTCTCCTTATGAAAGATAGACACTACACCACCCCTATAGATTTTTCTAGCAACTATTGAATCACCCACCAGAATAGACACAGAGAAGGGTCAAAAATATTTTCATGACCAAACCAAAATACACAGCCACATAAAAGGTCATATAAGATAGAGTAGAATCCCGATCAAGCAAATAATAAACATTAGGGGAAAAGAGCTATAACATACCAGTAATAACATCTGGGGATGCCTCAGATTCTTTGTGAGTAGCAAGTGTATAGAGATAATTTTGTCCTGTGCTGGTACCAAAAGTAGTACCTTTAGGTGTAGGAGCCGAAGAAGTGGCAATCGGGACCTTACTAGCTCCAGTGGCAGCTCTAGCCGAAGGATAATCTCGCTACATATAACCAAGTTAAACACAAATATAGCATCGATTTCTCCCCTTCTCGTAATACCCATGATAAAGCTTCCCCAAAAATTGATATAAAGGGTAAGGTGGGGCTGACTGAGCTCCAATGTCCTGAGACTGGGCACCCTAGGCCTTAGGGCCACTGCTAGCCCAGAAATGATGATCACTTAAAAGCTTAGGATAAGGAGCACTAGCTATCAAATATGAATTTCACCAATTATTCTACTTGATCTACTGGCTACTATCTCTTCTACTATTATGCTGATTTGCACCATGCTCTGAATATCTAAACTTCTTTCTCTGGCTCTCTCCCATCTCTAGTTGTTTCTTTCTCATTCTCTACCTATTGCATATAAACCACCAGCATAGAGACATCCATATCATTATACAACATAGAAGACTTACACTCTAGCACCAGATCGAGGGACCTTATATTAAACACCAACTCTGGAGCATAATGAGCCAACTGCTGAAATTTTAGTGCATACTCCTTCATTCTTATCTTTCCTTGCTTCAAGATCACAAACTCTTCATCCTTAGCTACCCTCAACTCCTAAGGAAAGAAGTGATCAACAAAGGTACCCAAAAAATCATCCCACACAACCTATTCAGCATCATCACCCCTCATAGCTTCTCACTCCCTATACCACTAATAAGCTACATCCTTTAACTGATATGCAACAAACTCTACACCCTCAGAATTAGTAACATGCATCACCATAAAAATATTTTCTATCCCATCAATGAACCCATAAGGATCCTCCTTAACCTTAGAACCTGTAAAGGTTGGGGGATTAAACATCATGAACTGGCCAACCTGAGTGACCTCAGATGAATGTGAAATGAAACTAATAGATAAGATTAACGAGACTGTGATGCCACTAACTGAGTAAGCATACGAATAGACAAATGAAACTCTACATTTGATCTATCTCCCTAAGGTGACTAAGCATTAGTGTCACCAGCCTGGGAAGCTCGAGGAGGACTAGTAAGTAGTAAGGACGGTGGAACTTTATGTGGAGTGCTATAATCAGCAGCAGGGACCCTTGACCAGATCTACACTTTATAGACAAGGTAAGTCCTCTCCACATTCTCCTCAGGTGGAATAGAGGTTCCATTACAATTTCTACGAACATCAGATCTTTAAGAAGACATAATCTAAAATGCGATAAAGCCAAGAGTTAGAGAATTTTCAAGACAACTAGACTCTATAGACCAAAATAGAATACAAGAATGGAAATTATTCCTAAATTCCTTGTAGCCTCCTCCTTATAAGTGTGGACCACTACACACTCATAAAATGGACTATACTCGTCACGGCTTTTGTGGAAACCCAATGATCCTAAACCGTGCTCTGATACCAATCTTGTCATGGCTTGAACCAGGGTCTGGTCGTAACGTGTGTCTAAAGCCCACCATGGATCAGAGACCACCCCCTTAACCTAACCTCAAGAAAAAAATAATAACAATAAAGCAAAGTCTAAATCAAGATAGTAATAAAAGATAAATAAATCAACTAAAAGTTCTAAGAGTCAAAACCAACAATCCAGCCCACACTTTTACACAAAAGCCTCAAAAACCAGAATGATATCTAAGTCAGGACATGCCCCTAACTATGACCAAATGAAAAGAATAAAACAGTACTAAGTCAATAAAGAAAGAATAATAAAATGACAAGGCCTTTCGAAGGATAAAGGCTCACCACTTCACAGAAACTCAATAGACGTGCTCAACTACCTAACGCTGCACAAGAGCAATTGAAAAGTCTTTAGACCCTATATCATGAAATGATATAGCATCCTAAGATGATTAGTAGGATAAGAACAACATATAGCTCAAGGAAAGTGATAAAATAATGTCATGTCCAAAATCAGTTAAAACCAAATACACATATTCATATATACATATATAAGATTTTGAAATCGGGTAAAGGGTCGTGAACATGAGAATTTAAAGATTTGACCTAAACTATGTAGCTCGATCCATCTTAAATTCACCCATGTGTTATATGGGTTCATCTCCCCTAGCTGAAAGGACCCCAATATGTGTTAGCTGCATGAATCGAGGAAAAATTAAGGGCAAACTAATGCCACCAAGGCAATAGCCATCCCAAAAAGTATATATATTAAGTGTGCACCAAGTACACAGTCGTATAGACCCACAATGTAGGAAAAAATAGTTTTCAGTGTTCGTCCCCTCGGGACCTACACTTTCACAGTGAGCTACATAATTCTCTTTAAGCTCAAATTAAATCAATTTGCACATTAAACCAACCAGTAACCCAGGAGTCATTTATTAAGGCATTTACCACTTGGTATCTTCATACCAATTTGCTTGTAAGCTAGATTAATTATGTTAAATCAATTCACACAACCAAATTAGACTCCCAAGTTCCATTAAAATCCTAAAACCAAGGCCACAAGTCCATCCAAAACCATATTCATAACCATTAATCCTTTAATTCAATGCAATAGGTTAAAAATAAGTTAAACCATGCAATTTTCCCTATTTAAAATCAAGAATATATAGTGGGTGGAGGTTAATGCCAATTCCAAGCCAAAATTCATCTAATTTAGGGAAACCCAAGTCCCCTATTTCAATCATTTAAATAATGTACCAATTCAGTCCCAAAAATATCAATTGAAATCATGAATAATCAATTTAAAATAGGGGACAAATAATTCAATTAGTAACAACCAAAACCCCTCAACCAAATTTCAAAACCCACAATCTAAATCACATGAAAATCCATTTAATCCAGGCCATAATGTAAAATTCAAGTTTAGGGAAGAGAAACATGCCTGAAATACACAGAAAGTTGAAAGCAATTCAAAGTTTGGAGCCTGAATGATGAATTCATAGTAAAATCTTTGAATGTTCTTGGGTTTTGAGTTTTAAAAGAGAAAGAGAATGATCTGATCTTTAAAAACTAAAGAGAATGGGGTTATTTTATGTTATAAGTTCGTACAATGGGTAAAAATACCAAAAGCCCCTTACCCTAAGTAAATAAATAAAAACTGCACAAAATTAAAACACTAGCATGGCACGCCAATGTCGAAGAGGTTTGACTCCGTGCCACGCCAATATCGCAGGGTTAACCTCTGTTACACAACCTTATTATGGACCCTCCTATATTACACTGCAATAAGGTTTCTATAAATTTAGCAACGTGTGAAAATCTTAAATGCGTATAACGAATGACTGCCATATCTAGCTAGACGGTTGGTGACATCCAAGCTACATCTCCTCTCAGAAGATAATACATCGCTGCCAAATAGTAACCAAACAAAGGTTGGGGTAAAATACCAAGGGAATACGTGGAATCATGGCTCTCATCTGTTGAAATCAATGGGCGAAATTGGAAAAGTAAATAGGGGGATTTGAGTATCAATGTCGAACTAGTAGAAAATATCAACTTCAGTTGTAATCAACGTAACTGAACACTAGGAGTGTGTCCACCCTGGCTACTCAACTTTGTAGGCTTATCGTGCTCTGTTGAACCAACCTGATACATTGCATGCAGAATTTATAAGTTATGTACCTTCTACAGTCTTTTGGACGAGCAGAAGGATTTTACTCTTTATCTTCTGAGTCTCGGGATTTTGCCCTACTAACCCTTATCTTGATCCCAGTTAACTATTACCTTTTGATTCTCTAGTTATTAGATAAAATCTAACCATCTTACTAAGATAAAACCTAGAAGCGTCGATCGACAGTTGAACTCCAAATTACTACTGCCTTTATCTTTTCCTAGTCACTACTCCTTTATTGTTGTAAGTAGCAATAAACTAGGCATGATCCTAACATGTGCACCCATTAAGAAAACTATTATAATATAGATAAAGCAATGCATTCATGGGTATCAGTTCAGAACAACGATAGTATTTCCCCTACTTTGTCAATCCGCCAGGGTTTCTATAACCCTAGCTATAGGTTTTATCTGTTCATGCTTGTGAAGAAATCAACAATATTCATGATTGAAAGTATAGATGAAATCACAATAATAAGAAGTAGAAAACCTAAAACCATAGCTGAATTAATCAACCAAAGTAAATACAAGAGAATTCCAAGATCAAAATCGAATCTCAGCATCAAAAATATGTTTGTGAGTAGCAAAAGTGTGTAACCTCAACTAAAACAAACATAATGGCTATTTATAGTACTTGAGAAAACCCTAAAACCAAAGCCCAAATGATATAGAAGAAAAAGGATCGGTGGCCACTTATGGTCCCTACTTATGCCCTGTCCGTGGGCGCAGGTTGTACTTGCAGCTTGCAGGGAGGGAGAAAGTGGCTACCACAAGTGCCAGACCAAAATTTCCCTTTAAGTCAACTCTCAGGATTTTAAAATTCTGACACTTTCCTTAACCACGTGCCGTCCATAAGTACTACATATTGTATACATGTTGACTTAGCAAGTGTCGTGAGCCATCTTTTCAGCTTTTTTTCAATTGTCATACATGATTTGGTCACAAACATATCAAAGAGTGTCTCGAACATCCATAATTGCTCTCAAAAGTAGCTCTAAACACCTTTTTCCTTTTTTCACGAACTTAGCATCCAAACATGATTTCCTGCAAAATTACCCGAAAAGGATCATATCTGACAAAACACCCTAAAATCCTTACATATTTTCATAGTTTTAAGCATTGAAAGTGCGATATTTATATAGCACATCAACACCCTCAACTTAGAACGTTTTCATGTCCTCAGGTAACAAAAAACAACAAAACAAAGACGACGTTTAACTAGGAGAATCTAAGTTATTCAAGGCAGTCAATGAACACTTTAAGTTCAAAACTCAACACCCCCTCCAACCTCACGTTTCAAAACCAATTGTCTATAAACATGAAGAACAACAATGTCACATAATTGGATCAAGGTATGGCATTGCATTAGCAATAGACAACCACGCATATGTACAAGTTACACTATCCAAAACAAGCAAGCAGCTAGAAAGTTGACTCATGTGCCCTCACAACAAAGATGTCCCACTCACTCATATGAACTAATGCATGTCAATACAAGGACAGGTAAGAGACACTCACACTCAGAAGAGAAGTTCCAATCAATGTGCATTAAATATTATAGGCTTGACCTTATTTTCTTTACCTTAGCATTGAGACAGTCGAGTTAGGATCACTTAGGACTTTTCTAGACTTGTAATGTAGACTTATGGGCTGGTATGGTACATATGCACATATCAAGTGACTAAGCCTCTTTGGCACTACTCTAACTGTGGGGTCTCACTTATTAATCAATTTTCTTTTTATTTCTCCTTTTTTATTGTAAAGCACATTCAGGTTGGGTGTGGTCCTCTTTTCTTTTTTCAATTTCTATCATATTTTTTTTCTTTTTTGTCTTTTTCTCTTTTCTTTTTCTATTGCTACCACACCCAGCCTTACTAAGCTTTTTTCTTATTTTACCCTTCTACATACCCACTTTACAGTATGCACCCCTATGATATCCACCCTCAACTAAGGCGTTTTGCCTGAGTTAAGGTACATAATGTCTAAGGATACCAGGGCCAAAATAGGTTCATTCTAATATAAATAGGAAAGTGAAGAGGTCAAATCATAGAAATAGGCTAAAAGGCTCAAAACAGGGATCAAGGGATACTATTTTACACATGAAAGGTCATTTAGGCTAAAAGTAGTCTAAAATCAAAATAGCCTATGATCCTTTCTTAATAGACCATCCTTCAACTTAGGCAAGAATCACCAGGTAAGTTCTGAACTCAACACACAACGGGAACTAAGTAGCATCTCACACATACATAGCACAGAGTCAATGTTACAAGGCACTACTTATTCGATTTATGCAATTGTTAGCAAGTGATTATCATGCCCCTAGTACTAATGCCATATTAATATCTATATTATTTACACATATATACATTCACACAGTTCTAAAATATAATTTTTGAAGGGATATCTAAAATCAGTCAGAATATGACTACAATCCTAAATACTTAAAAATCTCTAAATTACATAAAAGTACAATACAATACGACACAGATTATCCTAGACATGTTGGTTCTATAACCATACCACGGCCAATGAGAATAGAAACATGACAATAAAACCCATGGTGGGTATGGTATACCCCACCCCCAACCAAACAATTATGCATTATCCTTAATGTGTGAAAATAATACAAAACAAAGAGAAGTGAGAACATACCTCGGACGCACTAAGCATCCATGTCATAAGCATCACCAGATGAGTGTATATCAACTGGCAGAGGCTATGGTGGTAGTGGTGCTCTGCTAGAGAATGCACCTATATCTATCTATATACACCTCTAGCTATCAACGACTATAGTCTCTATCGAATTATATCTGGCCCTTTTAACGGCTTGGTCATATGGCATATCACAATCTTGTAAGTCTCTTATATGACCTCTCTTGGCCCCAACTATCAGGGTCTCATCATCATCATCCGTGAAGAAATTAAATTATATGGGTACGTACGAAGGTGATATCTGGACCATTAGGGGTATAACTGAGGGAGTGGCTACTACACGGCTCTTTGTGAGAGAGTGTACCTCTGCTCATAATCTATCCAAATCATTCCTCATTTGGGCTAGATCTGGCACCTCTGCCTCTATAAATTGAGTTGTAACCCATCTCTCAAACTCATCAAGACATGCCTGGAAGTCAGCACGTAGCTCGGATAGTGCATCTCTCTATGTGGCTTCCCATCTGGCCTTTACCTTCTCGAATAAGTTCAAACCCCTAATATCATCTGCTCGTATAAGGTAGTTATCTTAGTCTAAATAACCCTCAACCAAGCATCAGTGTCCCTCTAATTATCCATTAAGCTCTATAAGAACTCACAAGATATAGTAATCATACCTGTAGCAGGATCTTTAGTGGATCGACGAGTAGGCTCTAAATATATGCCAGCCGAGATTGATGAAGAAATAGTTGATGTCCCCTCACCTTGACTACTTGAATCTACATTATCTCTCTGCTTCGCTATCTCAATATCAACACTAATACCCATATCACCTCCATATGAATCACCAAGCTTTGTGGAAATTAATGGGCCCTCAGTCTATGCCTAAAGTAATACGGTAGGCACTCTAGCTCTTCTGGAAAGGCCTGGACATACCAAATCCTTTATACTCTTTGTCTGTATAGTAGCCATCACACGTACCCTCTTATATACTCCTGATATCTTAGGTACACCAACCACATTGCATAGTCCCTGAATCATGCAAGGGAATGGCAGATTAGTCGTCTTCTTAAATTCTCTGTCATAGATCTCATACTGGAGAATAGCTACAAAATTAATAGAATATCCAACCATTATACTAGCAACCAGGGCTGCTCTCTTCCAAGTCAACAAATTATCTAAAGCAGTAAGGAACGGTCGATATCTAATTAGCAACCACCAAAACTTAGCCTCAAATGTCAACAGGCTCTTTTTTATCACACCATGACCCTCAATCCATGGGGTAGAATCACCTAAAGGTTAAATATAGTTGGCTGTCCACATAGCCATCTTAACCCTCTCTCTTTTGTGCTTAGCCTTTTGCATAATTAGTCGATCACGTGTAAATTTTAGTCTACAGTCACACTCAATTGTAGATATGGGAGTAATATAATCAGGACCAAAAATGACCCGGCAGATAGTCTCTGCTAAAAGATCATCTCTAACCCCTCTCACAAGTGTATGATCAAGTTGTGGCTGCTCTATGTGCCTTATCCATCCTGGAAATTTGCACATGGAAAGATCTATTATAGTTTGATATAATGTATAAAAATCACGTACCATGGTCAGGGTATAATAACTGAGTGGTCTGGTCATCCACTCTAACTGGTAAAGATCGAATACAACTCATAATAGTGGTACTCGTCTCAGTCCAAATAGATTGATCTAGCGCTCCTAATAAATAAGCCTCTTAGGCTTTCCTGTATCTGAGATACGACTGTTAATATCATAAAATGCCTACATATCCTCTACATACAACCTCAAAGTTGGCTTTGTGGCATGTGTGGGTAAAGGAATTTGCCCCTACTGTACTGGTGTATTATGGGAAGCCTGCTTTGTACCCTCCTCAGACAGGGTACATCTGACTATTGTACATGTGTGGTGGTACCCTCCTTAGACTGGGGTACTATTGATGACTCCTCCTGCTCAACATCCTCGGATGAATCCTGAACCCCTTCTCAGATTAGGGGTTTCTGAGCTGTAGTTTGTGGAGTAGACTCAGAATTTATATCATCATCATCATCTGGTAGAGGAGTGTGTGAGGGTGATATCCACGCTGAATTCATCTGTGATCGGGCTGCAACTTTCTAAGTAGCCTAGTGCATCTTCTCTCTAGTAACTTTGTGTGTCACCCCAACTGCAGTGTCTCTACGTCGCTACATTGGGTACTCATCCACTAAACCATTAGGCTTAAAAGACTCTGCCTGTCTTCTCAAGGTATCAGCCTTCTTCTTCTTAGCATCTTTAGATGTCATATGTACCTAAAAGACCAGTCGTTAGTTTCCAAAAAAAATTAGGGATGGCAAAAGTTGAAGAAAAACTCAAAATTTGAAAAGTTCAAATGTTTCCTCAATTTTCACACCCTTGTAACTTATTTAAAATCTCAACAAGTCCAATGTGCACACACCTATCAAGAATCATGATTTTCAAAGAAAACTAAATATTCTCAACTTATGGTATTACTCTACTCCTTAAAGTTCAACTTGCAGTTAGGGCCTAACCTTAGAATTCAATTCAAAACAAGGCCCTATATTATTAGTTTAGGCTACTTCAAGACTCCTATATACAACCATGATATAATCTATATATTTTTCATGGGAACACACATATCAACTTGTTTATACAATAAATAAATCAATTCATAATGATTAGGAGATGAGAAAGTTACCTCTTTTATGATAAATCAAAAGTAAAAATGAAGAACTCGAGCAAAATCAAAGTTGGAACTTGTTTTTAGTATGGTGGGATAAGTTGGTCTCTAAAATAAGTGTTAATTTAGCCTCTACTTAAGTGTAGGGCTAGTTTATATTTTTCGAGAGAAGTTTGAATTCAAAGAGAAAAGTGAAGTTTTGAGGATTTGGATAAGTTAGAATAAGGTTAAATGTGTTTAAATAAGGATGGGGGCTGTGTTAGATCATATATATGTGTTGGTGGGCCAAAAATTTTAATTAAAAATTGGGCCCACTCATGACCTAGACACGGCATCTACTTGCGCCTGCTACATGCGGCCAGGCATGAGGCACAAGTGCCACATGCGACCAGCATGTACAGGGCGCAAGTGCAGGGCAAAAAATTTTGGCCCACTTTCCTACAATCCAAACCTGGCTTTTTGATATTTTTTCAGCTATTTATGGTCCTGTAACCTAAGTTTATGGTCCCATAAGTATGATTGAGTACCAAAGTCCACAACTTTCTATTTTTCATCCTCAAAATTTCAACTTTTCAATTTATTGCTCAACTTACCTGGACCACGCGGGACTTGTGACCGTGATGGGTTGATCACACTGTCCTCTTACCTGAAATTGATGAATGTAGTAATTTTACCATGTTTTGGGAAAGTACATAAGCTAAAAACCTACAAAAGAATAATAATAAAATGAGAACACTAAAATAGTGGGTTGCCTTCCACTCAACGCTTGATTTAACGTCGTGACTCGACGTGGCTGTGTTGATTACTTAGACTTCAGCAACAAGCTCATGGGTTGCCTCCCATAAAGTGCTTGATTTAATGTCACAGCAAGATATGGTATCTTGATTACTCAGAATTCATCAATATACCCATAAGAGTTCCCTCCAGGGTCATCAATACAATAAATCACAAATACCACCCTCGTGTCGGTAGGTTGCTTCATTGATTTTTAGATGTTGAGTGTAGCCTCCTCACCGTTGGCTCTGAATTTCAGCTCTTCTTTATCCATGTCAACCATCAATATACCTGTGGCCATAAATGGTCTCCCTAATATGATGAGCATCTCGGTATCAACCTCACAGTCCATAATGATAAAGTCAGTCGGGAAGATAAAATTATTCACTCTCACAATCACATCAAATTAAATGCCAATAGGTTTCTTCACCGTGCGGTCAGCCATCAATAACCATACGGAAGCTGGTTCTGGATGGTTCAAACCAAATTGCTTGAATATATCCAGCAGCATCAAATTTATGTTGGCTCCTAAGTCACATAAGGCTCTGGCAAATAAGGATGGCCTAATAGTACATGGTATAGTGAATCTTTTGGGGTCACTCTTTTTTGGAGACAAAGATCTCCTAGTAACTGCACTATAGTGGTGCAAGCCATAGACCCTAAATTGTAGCTCCTTTCTTCTTTATAACCAATTGATTTATAAACCTAGCATATCCAGGCTTCTTCTCCAATGCCTTGAGAAGAGTAATATTCAAGCTCAACTATTTCAACATCTTAATGAATCGCTTGAATTTTTCTTCCTTTCTTTTCTGCTTCAGTCGCTGAGGAAAGGGTGAGAGCGGACTCAGAATTTATCTTATTTCCTGCTCAACAATCGAACCCTTACCTCTTTTCTTAGAAACTGAAGCATCACCATATGTTGTCTCTTTTGACTCCACAACAGGTGTCTTATTAACAACAGCTTCTGTAGAAGGTAGTGGGGAATCCATAGTAGTCATACCACTCCTCGTGGTAATGGCAAGAACATGACCACTGATATTTGGATTCTACACAGTGTTTCTCGAAAGGGTACCTGGATGCCTCTGGTTTAGGGTTGCTAATATCTACCCGAACTGGTGCTCCAACTAATTGATAGCAGTGGCATAAGATTCGACCTCTTGGGTCAACCCCGAATTGTCGGCCTTAATCTTCTTAAGGCTGATCTCCTAACTTTCTTGAACCTTTACCAGCTTAGTCAGCATCTCTTCTATTCTTGATTCTACATCTCGTCTACCAGGTGGAATGTACCTATCTCCCTTCTCTTTGTAGTCATCCTTCTTTCTCTAATCACTGTTTCTTTTTCTACTACGGTCTTTGTATCTATCATAGTTGTTCTGACCTTGGTTTCCTTGCCCTTGGGCTCAGAAACCTGCCAACTGATGATCCAGATAGTTTGTTTCTTCTTTCAATTCTGACTCATAATCTTTGGAAGTTGAACCTTGTGCTGCTACTGCATTCACTTTCTCAGACGTTGTTGCTGCAAGCTGCTTTGATAGCACCCCTAGATCAGTTCTTAGTAGCGCAATTTATTATGTTACTAATTCATCAACTACTTTCTGGTTGTAAGAGTAACCAATAGAATATATGCCAAATCCCTTCTTAGCCTCTTAAGTTTGCCACCCTCGGTTAGTAGGCGATATCTGATCTAGCATCTCTAAAGCTGCCTCCCAGTGTAGTCTCATAAAAGCTCCTCCAGATATGCTATCTTTCATGGATCTGGAGCTGATGGTAAAGGCTCTATAAAATATCTCCAATGAGCTCTTCTCTGACATCGGATAATTGTGCACCATACTCAGCTTCTTCTTGAACCTGATCCATGCCTCATACATAGATACTAACTACAGTTGTCTGAAATTATAAATCTCATCCTTAAGCTGCAATATCCTGGATGGAAGAAAGAATTGGTTCATGAATTCCACCGTAGATATGCTTCTCCTGTGAATGGGAAGGGGAACAACTGAAGTCTAAGTGATTCCTAATTCACCCCTGGATTTGTGTATGAATCACAGATCTCGATGAAATTGGAAAGATGCAATTTTGCATCATCTACAGGAAGACCTACAAACACACCCTTCAAATTTAAGAGTTGGATTATTGTGCTTGCTATGTCAAATTTGATGTATGGGGGTAAAACAAGAGGAATAATGGCTCCAGTCTCTATCGACTCAACGTATCAAAGATCTTCTAAATGATTTATATATGGTTGCACAAACTGATATGTTGGGATCACTTAAACATGGGTACCTCTAGCTCTATTCTGATTTCCACCGAGTGCTGCTTGGTGGTTTGCTGCTTATCTCTGCTCAGCTAGTTTTGCCTCTCTAACTACCCACTGAGCTTCTTTTGTTGCCCTCTGCTTGGTTTTAGCTTCAGCTAAAAGCTCACTAGTCTATCTATCAATAATATCCTAAACTTCTTCGGGAGGAGAGGGAGGTACAACATCACGAACCTCTTCAGGATTATAATCTATTTTCTGTTCTGCCATCATACTAGGTGTTTGTAGGATCCTCTCTAGATTCATATTCACTGGGAATAAGGGATTTCCTCTACTCTTCATGCTAGGCATACACCGGCGTATGCCCAACTAAGAACAAAGAGAAAAATAAAAACACGATATCATGACCCAATTTCTAAGATCGTGATGGCACCTATCATAACCCACTAGTAGGCAAGCCAACCCGTAGTCCGAAAGGGCTAGTAACGAATTACTCAACAATTTAAGGAAAAGAATGCGGAATATATAAAGTAAATAACAATACATAAGAAAAACCCCAATACCTGGTGGTATCAATAGAAGAGCCTCTAAATATATTAAGAGTGCAAAAGTGAAATATCAAGAGAGTTACACAGATACAACTTATCTCTATATATGATATAGAGACTAGTCTAATACATAAGAAGAGATGAGTAATACTTCGAACGTCAGGAGTTCACTCTAAGTCTCTGAACCATGCCTGCTCCGCACGATGAACACATCAACGGCGATAACCCGTACTATGATCTGCAGGTTGCAGAAGTGTAGTATGAGTACAAAATGAATAGTACTCATTAGGCAACCGCCAACTAAGATCCAAAGATAAAACAGATATATATAGCATATAAATAGAATGGAAACTACACTCAAGAGTCCAGAAATCATATGGCAAGGCAATGAGATAATAAAGAACAATTATCCTGCTCATGTCCAAGAGTCTAGCATAATAAGACTCAGGAAAATATCAAGGTGAACTATCCTGTTCCAGCTACATTCAATAAACGACAATGCTAAACTGTATATCCCAGGTCGATATATGAATTAAGAGAGAAAGAAAGATATATAGCAGTATACAAGCCGAAGAAACGACTATGCAATGTGAACAACGAAGAAAGGGATACATAGTAGCACCATATATTCATATAGCTATACATATATACATATATATATATATATACACACATGTAAACCTGAGATCATATCAAAGTATAACCTAGATCATTATATTCTCATATTAAGACCTCATTATAATACTATCAGGATTTAATGCTATCTTGTTCAGGGTTTTAAATTCACATGGCTAGACATGGTATAATCATGCATAAAAATGCAATCATAAGATAAAAAGGGCCGAAAACATACCTCAAATATTGATACTAAATAAATGGTCAATCTATCATAAGATATCCATAATAATGATCATAACAATGATAATAACAATATCAATAACAACACAAATAATCGGCTACTTCAAACAATCATATACCTAATCGAGCTTATGTGTATCCCCACTGCCCCAGACTTGGAAGATTCAATCAACATACAACAAAACAAGGCATATTCTTCACCCATATTTATGCAATCGTCCCATATCGGCTGATAGACATAAGTACATACTGGTGAAAGGTGATGCGCATAAAGTAATGAATGCAAGGTACACAATTAATATCACAACTCATCATAAATGTCATCATCATGACCATCATCATAGTAATCAACCTCCATCCTTGCCGGGTATCAACGTATCATCATAATATTCTTTGTCCCTGTCGAGTAATAATATAGTCATAATAGCATCCTCCGGCCTTATGAGGTATCAGTATCATCACAATAGTATCCTCTGGCCTTGTCGGGTATTAGTATTATCACAATTACTATTTCAGAATAACATATACTAATATACTCATGAACATAATTATATCACCATAAAGTATCTATCTAGACAATACTTCCCAACTACTCGTTATTAGCTAACCAACGCTACATATAATGAAATCACTAGTTTGCTAGTCATCACATGACCTCTAGTTATTTGTCTAAACATTATCTTTATCCAAGGGATCACAACTAACCATTATTTATTAGATAGCCAACATCTAACATCTTATCCAAGGTTCATCAGTAGACCATAATCGTTATTTATCCACTATTCCATATTATTAACTAATCATCATATAACTGTTAACCATTATTAGACAACACATAACCACTTATCATCTAACAATCTTTTATTAACTAACAACATTCATTAACTAACCATCATTAACCAACTAATCCTCGTTCAACTATTCATTAAACAACCATTTAACAACTAATCATTGTTATTAACTAGCCACTTCTTAGTACCAACATCACTTATTATCTAGCCTCGTTAATACACAACTCATGATTTAACAACTAATCGATATTATAAACTTAGGCATAATATCACTAATCTTCGCCTATGCTAAACCTGACATCATTCTTAGCCAAATATCAACCATCTCTAACTACCATATTTTTACTAAGAAAGATTCATTAACTAATACATCTGATTCCTAGCCCCCAACTACTATAATCTCCTAATATACTGCTAACTACCACATCGCTCAATCCTTAATTAAGCTGAACGATTATAAGATCTTATTTCATCTAGAATCACATAAGTTACCAATAGGATAATCATGAATGTACCAAATATATGCATGCTATCACCAGTATCCAATCAATAAAGTCGTAAGCAACATACCACATCTTTCTCCATCCCATACTGGATAGATGTGTATATAAAACATATATATGAATCCATAAACTATAATCATATCCCTTATAATAATAAGCACTTCTCGGATATCTAACCATTAACATAACATGGACCTTGGCCAAATAATATATCCGAAATAATCACAATATCATAAGCACGGCCTTAATCCCATATACGTATCTAAAACTCATATCAATAATCACATTTATAAGTCGTAGCATATCTCTCTAGTCATCTCGCATATAGGAGGCATATCGCATATAGGAGGCATAATATCAATAAGAACATAATCAACAATCACATAGGAGGCATCTCATATCTAGGAGGTATAATATCAATAAGCATGTAATCATCTCTCACATAGGAGGCATCTCAAATCTAGGAGGCATAATATCAATAAGTATGTAATCATCTCTCATATAGAATATCTTATATCAATAGGTCATATATCGGGACAATGAGGAATATCACCTCGTCAGGGCAATTGTCGTATCTAAAAGGAATATCGTCTCTAAAGGCCCAACAATCATAACCAAAAAAAAGCTAGCATCTCTATAGGACAATTATCAAATCTAAAAGGAAATAGCATCCCTATAGGCCACATAACGTATCTAAGGGAAATATTATCTCTAAATGCCCAATATCACTTCCACAAGGAGTATCATAGCCATAACTCAAAACCCACAATCTGGGGAACATCAATACAAGTTACCAACTCATGAAGTAACCTTATACTAAGGTTTACTAGCCCCATCTATGTCTAACATCCGCAACTAAGTCCACAAGGCTAACACAAGTCTAGGCCTAAGTGGGTCAGACGATCCCACTTCTAAACCTCAATTTCCATAATTAGGCACACCATGCCCCAAACTAGGCTAAGGTATATAGTTCAACTTATAGATATCAAATAAACCACATTTAATCTTAAGATAGTATCTTCAACTAGAAACAAAGGTACTCAAGTATACTCTACCCAAGTTACGATTTCAAGACTACCGCACTTGTCCAATAAGGTTAAATTCACAATTCATGCTTCAAATGCTAAAACCACAACCCAAACATAGCATTACATCGTAACCATACTACAACTAATCTAAACTAGAGAATGAAGGCACTAGGATTCAAAAGACTTATAAACACATCATCTTAAGGGTTCAAAACCCTCATCTACTCCCCAAAGCATCAACAATCAAGGCTAAGTTACTCTATGCATAATCAATCCTAATATCTAAATTCACACGCAATACATATCACACATCATCTATGAAGAGGAATAGATAGAGGCTTTCCTCGAAGTCGAACCGTAAAGCTTCACATCATACACCATATACTCGTCTCCACTTCACAATCCCCAAAATGCAATCATACTAACAAAACCATGATCTACTCATCAATACGAGTCTAATGATACCCATATTGCACTATTATGCTTCCGGTCCAAAAACGACACCAAAACCCCCAAGTGCGTCCCACATATGAAAAATGAGTTTCCAAGACCAACCAACGCTTAAAATACCATTTGGGAGTTATATCTCTCAAGAAATTGGTGAAAATCACCCATATTTAGGGCTAGGATCAAGCCTCAGGCTATTTGGGGTTTTGCGCCAAGAAATCAAGGATTCAACACAATAATTAAATATTTCATACCTTAGATTTGACGTAAATTACAATTACGCAAGTAATCCAAGATCCCACTCAACTCCCAAGACTCCCTCTAAGGTCTACACTCTCTATTAGGGTTTTGAGACCAAGATAATGGAGCAAATGGCCAAAATGGCTATTTATAGGACCCTTCCCAGGCCCTCGGGAAGGGCGATCGCGAACATACATGTGTCACAATTGCACCATCATGATCCCACCCTAATCCTCACGATCACGGTATCCAGCTACAGTTGACGATGGCGGAAACTTGAAATTTGATTCCAAGTTTTGGCCAAGGCCTTGGGATGCATCTGGAATTTAATTTTCACAAATAAGATAAGTAACCATACTAAATTCGACATTCCGGATGAGTTTGTAGAGTTGGATTTTCAATCTGAGGTTGTTTTACTGAAGTTTTTGACTGATGCCATTTGGAACCAGCGAAAACTTTTAAATAGAGAATTAGTTCTAAAAAATAAGTGAACTACCCGGAGACCGAATCGTCGATTCCAGTGAGTCATAAATGACTTGGGGCAGCTATGGAAAAGCCAAAACGGCAGAAATAAGTGTAAATATAGAAAATGACCTAAAGGGTCATTACAATATCCACTACGAAAAGGACTTTCATACCCAAAAGTCAATGAATAGAAAGAATCTCAAAAGCTTAAAAGGATGAAGTAATAGGCCCGCATACACTGAGAATGACTTCTCAGATAACCTCAGCAGAGAGAAAAATGCTTCTAAGGGATTATACCACAGGTATCCCTTTTTCCACCAGCTCCTTCATTCTTCTTCCAAATATTCAAAACTCAACCCAAGTCATGAGTCATATTACCGACTCCAAATCCAAATATACCTTCTATTTACCATTTAGAACATGTTATCCACTCCAATCCAAGAGGAACACAGTCTCATTATGGATAACTCAAAGAACTAAAGATGGCACACTGGAAGTCCATACGGCAAACAAGAGAATAAGGTCATAAGGCGTTGTCTGAGCACACCAATGGAGATAATCAAGGAATACAATCTATGCCAATATTGCAACCAGTCCGACTGACAATAAAATAAAAAATTTGAAGTCCAAGGTATAACTACTAATTAATAAATATCCTGCACCAGAGTGTCACATCTACCAGGAATAAAGTCATATTGAATCGAACTAGAGTATACTACTCTCATTCAGTAAATCTTCCAAAATTCCCAAAAAACTACTCTAAGTCAAGACTGAAATAACCAATATGGGGCCCATGGGTTATCATCTAAACACTTATCATCTAGAATCCAACCAACGTCGAGAAGATTGAATAGGCAATCACGGAGTAGGCTCAACCATCCTATAAATAAAACTTGAACAAAGACAAGTCTAAAACAAAAGCTACATACTAGCTCTACCACACCAGGCTGAAATCTCAATACCAAAGCTGAATCGCTTGATCTCAAATATCTAAACCAAAACTAAAAACGGGTAGGCATTAATGCTTCAAATCTATCATACTTCCAAATCACCATTCTAAGGAGTACACCTCAAAATAGAGCCAATAGGAGTATATCAATGCCAACAATCCCAACTTGACTTTAGTATCCAAATCTTACATATCTGAGATAAATCATGCCAAGCCACAATCAAGACATATCTGAAGAACAAAAATCACCACAGGGATAACCATCGAATGAAAATGTGAGCAACCAACTCTATCTAAGCTAGAGGGTATGGAATGTAGACATAAAATAGAAATCACTCCAAAGGATGAATCAGTGGATGAACATGCAAATAACCCACTCCAAATCCGTAGGAGGGCTTGAACTATCCAAACATACTCAAAAACTTTCCAAGGCTGAAACCCATACCAGTATTGGCAAAAACTCTAGAAACTCGGAGAAATATAACTTTAGCCTACAACCAATCAACCTAACACTCAATCTCACCAAAGAATAGCCACAGACACATATCATCAGGGAGAAACACTCTACCAGGCCTCATTAAGCCATACAAACTCTAAAATAAGGATTTTCCAATCCACCCAACTAGGACAATCACCACTCGATCCATTCAAGAATCTTATCATTATAGAAGAAATATACCAATCTCAAAACCAAGGTCAAAGTCAAAACCACTGCCAAAAAATCAACAACTTGAGATAAGGAACTTAAAATTGGCCAACTCTGGAAGCAATCATAGGAAAGGCAAGCAATCACAGGAAAGGCAACTGCCTCTAACTCTCTAACTCTACTTAATGCAAAACCATATCATAGGAAAGGAGCATCTAGTCTTCACTTCAATGACAAGAGCAAACCATCACAATGGAACAAACCCAACATATGTAAGAGATGAATCCATGACATCTTAATATCAGTAAAAAAATTATTATTAGACGAAGAAAGTAGTCACAAAATAAGAACAGACCTCAAACTGGTCAATCTCATAAATGGGATATATCAGAAGGGATAGTCAAAACAAAAGCCCTCACAACCCAAGTGATAATTCTAGGGGTCTCAAACTCAATAATAGGCAATATAACTAAGTTGCCAACTCTAGGGTCATAACAGAGCCACAAAAGGTCAACCTATCTTTTGATATCACAATATATCCCCGAATCAATCTAATATAGCTAACCAAGAGGGAACACAGTAAACCTCTCCGTACTAGGGGAAGGAAATCATCATGTCGGGCTATATCTACTCAAGCCACCAAATAATATCATAAGAAAATGAAAATTTAACTAGATAACACTAGTTTATACAGCTACCCAACAAGAATTAATTACATTAAGTAACAAAATAAAGTGATAATATCAAGTAATATCAGTAACCTCATGTAGTGGTAGAATAGCAATAGTAATATCAATATCAATCAGACTGAACATACGATACCAAAATAAAAATTAATATCATGTACCACTCAAGGGCCACAATAGGGCTAATGTGCCAAGATAAATAGGACTCAAACCTAAAAACCACACCCATAAGGGAAAACATAAATATAAATCAACTCTGCATCCACTACTAAAAGAAATAAACCATGGAGTAGTAACATAATCATGAATGTAATAACAAGGCATATAATAATCAATATCAATTGATCAAGGCGTATAATCACCAATGGGTATGAAACCCATAATACACATAATGAGAGATAAATGCGGTAATAAAAGTACACTAATCGTGGTTACATCCTCAATTGCATTTCTAACGAAAATAGAAAAGAAATAAATCTGAATGAGTCTGACTTGGATCGACTGACTAAATCATCAACTGAGATGCCAAACACACTACCTCTAACTGAATATGCGACAATATTATGAGGCTTATCAAAATAAGGTGAATGAATTGTCAGAAACACTCTTTAGACTAGTAGTCGATCTCTCTACAGTCATAAAAAATTATAAAGCATCAATAGGGAGAGAACACAAACTGAACCCAAATGGATGACCAACTAATGCTGAGAGAAATCCATAAAATTATGCCCAAACTTCTGAAATAATAGCCTATGTCGAGAACCCTAGGCTGGTGGGGAACACGTCCTAACCCTAGCTAATCATCTATTTTATACCTGGGGCATTCTCTAAACTAGTATCTCATCATGACACAATCAAACCAAGGTCTTAGAATACTTCAAGATACTGCCCTCAAGATCCAAAATAGCTGTCATTTCCTGAAGAACTATACCATACTCCATAAGTCTAATAGGGACTCTGCCCACTATGATCATTACGATAAATCTGAGAACTACTTATAGTATACAATACTATCTTCATAGAGCTGATGGGTTGCAGGTGAAGATGAACTCTACCGGAGGGATTCTCACACTCGAATAAAATACCAATAGCACTATATTGATGGCATGCCTCTTGCCATTATTTCCATATGTCTCAATACTTGTGCTCACTATGGTCTTGGATAACACTCACCTATACTATTCAATTTGGTAGAGGACGGTCATTGTAAATAGCTCAACTTACGTTAAGGTCTAATCCAGGAGGAGCGAAATTAAATTTCTAGTCCTATGGGTGTTAACAATTACAAATAAAATACCCGTAATGTAAACAAAGTAAAGTACATAATTTAAAATGGGGGGTTTGATTTGGAACAAGGGTTTATCACTATCAACTCAAGTCAACAAATTAAAGCAACACTTATGATTGAAAATTCAATATGAGAAGGATCTTGGGATTATGTCTACCTAAGGGCAAGTTATGCGTGGGAACATGATGATTTGATGTAAATTCTAGTTATTAACAATGCAGTAGGCTAGGTCGAAAGTCCTTGAGGCTAGTTTGTCAAAAAAAACTCAAGAATATCACTCATTGACCCCTTCGGGTACCTAACGAGTGTGTCAATTAAAGTAACCCAACACCTCAATTGGGTATCCCTATTTCTAGGAAGATGCCCAAGACATAGGTAACTCTCTATTCACCCTTATTTTAAAGATAGCAAAAAGATAGCAAACTACATCCATAATTGCACACTATTGCTTTGTCCTTCATAGCCCTCTTTCAAGGATGTCATTGGTTCAAAAAACTCACCCATATCCCTATTTCAAGGATGATGTCAGCTTTCAAGAGTTTGGGGTTTTCACCCACAAATACATTTAGGGTTTTCACCCATAAATCCCAACTAATTAAACCAAGCAATAGTGAAGCCCATCATCAATAAACTAGAATCTACATAAATACATCAGAACCGACAATTTCACCATAGTTTAACATAATCCCAAGACAAATAAGTTTAGCTACTTATAAAGTAAAAAAGGAAAAAATATACCAAAAGGTTCATTCAAAATATCCATCCTTCAATTTCATAAAATTCAAAGCAATAAATTCAAATACAATTGTTGCCCAAGATAGGGTTTGTAACTTCAAATTTAATTTCTCTCCAAAAGTCTATAATGCCAAAATGTAAAAAGGGTTTAAGCCTTTTAAGGGATTTGAGGTCGGTTGTGCAAAATTGACAAATTGCCCCACGCAATCGTGATTGTGGTAGCTTGTACGCTATCTCGGACACTGTGACCGAGGTCAGAGCCATACTATCGTAGAGCATAAGCCATTTTGACTGGCTGTGATCGTAGCAATTGAGACCAGATTCTACTCCAGGTCTTTTAGTTGCCCTTTCCTTCTCGTTTTGATCATTTTTTGCTCAAATCCATCTTTCTTCCTCATTACCTATAAGCCTGCAAAATGTGGAAATTAGTGAATTCAATCACAAATTTTTCTTATTTATACCGTAAAATCATAGTAGTGTGCATGAATTTCAAGTTCGTAGGAGTGGTAAATTCACCACTCATCAACACCCCCAACTTACACCTTTGCTTGTCCTCGAGTAATACTACTTTTTTATTCAATGAGACAATGCAACTTTAAGCCCATTTATACACCCCAATGATCACAAGGACTTCAAACTTGATTTGTACCACAAGTAACTCTTCAAACATGGGCAAAGTTATTCTTACAACACCTCTCAATCATAAAATACAAACTCAAAGATGTAAAGGACTTTAAAAAGCAACAATGCAGCAAACTCTAACACTCTAAAAGTGACTCCCTATTGACCACAACGCTACTATACTCCTTTTGCCTTATTTTTAGAAGATGACAATACCACCCACCTCAATTTGTTCACATGCCTCCTTATAAAAAGAAAATCCCACGTACCAAATTATCTAAAATGCCACAAGTGGTTTAAATACGAAACTCTCCTTCTCACACAAAGACTCTCGATGCTAACAAGTACCATGTCATAGGCTTGATCTTTTTTTCAATCGCCACTATAATGAATACACTTGGTTGGAGATCTCAAAGGGCTTTTTGAGCTTGTGACATAGGTTAGGGGAAGGGTTGGATAACATTTAGGAACAAAGTCGCTTCACCCTCCTTAAACATCTACATCACACTATTTTTTCCAACTTTTGACAATGGACCACTTCTTTTGTTTTCAAACTTTACACATGCCTAATTTAGGAGCCTTGATTTCCCCAACTTTTTGAGAGATATTTTCTTTTGCTTATTTCTTTTGCAATCTATACCTCATACTTTTTTTCATCATTTCTATTTTTTCACTTTTTATTGCTTAGGTAAAAGGCATCCACTTACACTACCATGGCCCAAATTCAACTCTTTCAAACTTACCCCCCCCCCCCCCAACTTTAGCATTTAGCCTTAATTTTCATTTTTCATTTTTCATGTTCAAAAAGGGTAGGGTTCAAGAGAGGGGAAATTTTTGAATGGTACAAGGCTTGAAACGTGGTTTCCAAACAAAGTCTTGTAACGTGGTCATATTCTATTCATGTGTAGGCTATATTGGCTTAAAGCGAGTTCATATCTCACAATGATGACCTAGGATCATTTCACCAACCAAGTGTAATTCAAGATTAGTTTTGAGAGACCAACAGAGCAAGTTTTAGATGGTACAAGCCATACATTAGATTTAGACACAAATGCTCACTGCACATGGCATGTAAACTCCTTAAAGGGGCTCAATTTCCTTTATTATTAGAGATAAAAAGGAGTAATCAACCAATTTTATCAAACCAAAATCTTGGATTCACAAAGAGAGGTAATGTATTGTTACAAGGTAGCTCACGTCCATGTCCTCGAATTTTGAAAGTTTTTTGGACGAAGGGGGATGTTTGTTTCCCATTTGCACCACGCACAATTTGCTATTTATGGCATCAAACCAAGCCAAAGTCTTACATTATAGCTTTCATACAGGCAAACCATATGGCTACTCAGACTTCACCATAGGTATAAATATGATCCCAAATCCAGAATGCTACGGGTACTCAGACTTCCCCTGTATTTATAGCTTTGATGTTATGGGCACTCAAACTTCTCCTGAATCCATGGTTCAAAACCCAATCACAATGATTTTACCTTAAAAATGTCATCACTCAATCTATCATAGGGAAATGCTCATCGAATATCATCACAAGTAAAATAAAGATAAAGTAAAAATCTAAAAACAAAACAAAATAACTAATCAATAAAAATGTAGGCACCATCAGAGTGCCCAATTATTACAACCCAATCAAATAAAAATAAAAACTATCCCTAATAACATCACAATATCCAAAAATATCAATAATATAGGTCCTAATTATTAAATACGGAGACAGGCACCCCCAATAAAAAGCTACCAGTGTCCTCACTACATAACGAAGCAAGCATAAAAAGAGACAAGGGTGCTCCCTAAAACCGCATCAAGAGTTGCTCTCGCCCTCGAACTCTACATCATCATTTGATTCCTCATGACTGGATCACTCTACTAGGGCCTCATCATCACTCTCCACTTGAGAGGAAGAAGTCTATCTTGGGGTTTAGGACCTTTTAAAAGCCCTTTCTTACCTTCCACATCTTGCTAAAAAAATTATCCCTCTTTTACCACTCATACGTATCAAAAATTCATGCATACTACTATGATTTGAAGCTATAAATGAGAAAAGTTTGTGATTGAATGCACTAATATTCACATTTTGTAGGCATACAGGTGATGGGGAAGAAAGAAGTGGATTTGAGCAGAAAAGGATAAAAAAACGAAGGAAAGTACAGCTTGAAGACCTAGAGCGGAATTTGGTCTCAATAACCGTGAACGTGGTCTGAGGTTCGTGATCGCAGTCAGTTAAGATGGGTCATTCTCTACAATTTTATGTCTTTGATTGTGGTCGTGGCAACGTTGGAATTTATATATGGGCAATATTATAATTTTGCACAGACGACCCCAAATCCCTTAAAAGGCTCAAACCCTTTCTTATTTTGAAATTGTAGACTTTTGGTGAGAAATTAAATTTGAAGGTACAAACCCTAGCTTTGGAAATAATTGTATTTAAATTTCTTGGTTTGAATTTGGTGAAATTGAAGGATGGATATTTTGAATGAACCTTTTGGTATATTTCTTCCTCTTTACTTCATGAGTAGCTAAACTTATTTATCTTGGGATTATGTTGAACTAAGGTGCAATTGTGTGTGGGTTGTGATGTATTTGTGCAGGTTCTAGCCTGTTGATGATGGATTTCACTATTGCTTGGTTTAATTAGTTAGGATTTGTGGGTGAAAACCTTAAATGCCCAAAATGGATTTATGGATGAAAACCAAAACTCTTGAAATATCACATAATCCTTGAAAAAGGAATGTAAGTGAACTTTTGGGATCCATGACATCCTTGAAAGATGGCTATGGGGGATAAAGAAATAGTGGACAGTAATGGATGTAGTTTGCTATCTTTTTGTTATCTTAGAAATAGGGGCGAATAGAGAGTTAGTTATGTCTTAGGCATCTTTCTAGAAATAGGGATGCCCAATTGAGGTGTTAGGTGGCTTTAATTGACACACTCGTTAGGTACCCGAACGGATCAATGAGTGATATTCTTGAGGTTTTGTACACAAACTAGCCTCAAGGACTTTTGATCTAGCCTACCACATCGTTAATAACTAGAATTTGCACCAAATTATTATGTTCTCATGCATAACTTGCCTTTAGGTAGACATAATCCCAAGATTTTTCTCATATTGAATTTTTAATCACAAGTGTTTCTTTAATTTATTGACTTGAATTGATAGTGATAAACCCTTGTTCCAAATCAAACCTCTCATTTAAATCATGTGCTTGACTTTGTCTATATTACAGGTATCTTTTTAGTAATTTTTAACACCCATAGGACTAGAAATATAATTTTGCTCCTTGTGGATTCGACCTCAACGTAAGTTGAGCTATTGACAACGACTGTCCTATACAAAACTAAATGGTATAGGTGAGAGTTATCAAAATGGCGTCCCTGTTGGGGGCTAAAATTTAGCTTTCACTTGTGCGGTGTTGATTTTTACTTAGGGTATATCCATAGTGGTGTTTTTTTATTTTGGTTATTATTTTTGTTCCCTTTTTAGGTGATTCCCATAGTGTTCACAGAACTATGAGTGACAATGCAAGTATTGTCGAGTCCTTCAACGGCCCTCTTGATGATAAAGAGCAGCTCAATGACGTTAGACATTCAAGTGTCATCCATTAACCCACCTACTCATGGTAACGATGTCTTTGATGTCACGAGCGTCATATTGCTTATGCTATAAATGAAAGGACTTTTTGTGGAAAAGACTATGAGGACACCAACTTACATTTAAAGAACTTTGTAGAAGTATGTGCACCCTTTGATATTTCACACATCACCCAAAATTTTATCCGTCTATGCCTTTTTACTTTCTATCTAACGAGGGAGGAGGTATTATGGCTATGATCTCTTCTGGCCGAATTAATTACTTTATGGGATGATCTTACTATTGCCTTCCTTGAGAAGTATTTCCCACCCCCCAGGGTGCTCTAATTGCATGATGAGATCATCAACTTTAGGCAATATAATGGACAACACTTATACAAAATATGGGAAAGATTTAATGGAAAATTCATGTAATGTCCCAACTATAAGGTCTAGAAGAAGATGCATCTCCAAATCTTCTACTAGGTTGTTTATCTTCTCAATAAAACTGTGGTAGACAATACGGCGGAAGGATCTCTTGTGAAGTTAAAGTATTAAGTGGCTACAAATTTTCTTGAGGAAGATACCAAGCAAAATTGGGGGTGGTATACTCATGATGCCGAGGTACACAAATGCTCCTCTACTAACTCCTTTGTTGATAAAGAGCAAAAGAAGAGAGAGGGAGGAAAATATAGCAAAAATTATAACGCAATTGGAGATTTTGACTAAGCATGTGATGGGTGCACCCACAAAAATAGTGAATGCCATAGAATCCAAGGCCTGCGATGATTAAGAATCCAAGAAGGTTGATGAGGAGATTTGGTATTTAGCCAATTATTTAAGGGGGGTCCCACCCAGCCTATCAAAGGCAATGTAGGAACCAAGGTTAGATGGAACATAATCCTGGCCGTGATTAGAGAGACAAAGATCAAGATATGATCTTTATGTTCCCCCTCATGACCTAGCAAAGAATAAAGAAGGTAACCCCATCGACATTGACATATACAAAACCAATGATGTCTTGGTAAAAATTTGGATGAAAGTGGAGGGAACTAGCAAAATGGTCCATGAATTGAAAGATGATTTTTCACAACTCAACTAAATAATTGGATCCCTATCTGCTTCTACCAAATAATTGGAAACACAAATTGAGCAAATCTCCATTTAATTGAATGTTAGACCAAAGGGGGGTCTTCTTAGTCATATTATTATGAATCCTAAAAATGAAGCTCAAGTGTTGGAAATAGCCACTGGAGTGGCAAGACACTTAGTGATTATTTCAAGAAAGTTGAGAGAGAAAGTTTGGGTACAAAAAAGCTCAATATTGAGCAAATGAATGTGAAGAAAAAGGTTGTGGTTGAGCTAAGAGAAAAAACCCCAAAATCTTAAGAAGAAAGGGATGAAAAAGAATCGGTGGAAATTGATAAAGAGGTGGTAGATAATGATAAGACACAAAGTGATGTATTTCTCACCATTCGAATCCCTCCTCCATTTCCACAAAGGCTTAAGAAGAAAGAGGAGAATGATAAGCTCAAGAAATTTATGGCCAAGATTAGCAATCTCTCTATCAATATCCCGTTGCTTAAGGCAATCCAAGAAATTATGGGGTATGCTAAGTTTATGAAGAAATTGATGTCAAAGAAGAAGTTTGTTGAAGGTGACATCATTGAAGTCACCCGTGGGTGTAGAGCTATCATGAGTAGCGAAATAGAAGAAAAGAAGGAAGACCCCAGGGCCTTTACAATTCAATGCACCATAAGGACACATAAGTTTTAAAAGGCTTTAAATGACCTTAGTGCGAGTATTAATATCACGCCCTTTGTAATATAACAAAGGCTTAGTTTGGGTACCCCCACTCCAACATCCATGAGGATTTTAATGGCAGACCGGTCTATAAAAAAACCGATTGGTGTTTTGTTTAACGTGTTGGTGCAAGTGGATAGATTTATCCTTTCAACAGATTTTGTAGTGATTGATTGTGATATGGAAGAATTAGTCTTATAGAATACTTTTTCTAAGGCCTTCTTAGGTCGTTTCTTTCCCCAAGAGTTGAGAGAAGCAAAGATGAAGGAGTTTGTGAACCTCAAAAAGGGAGGATGTCTGTCAAGGAAATTGCCTTGAAGTTTCACCAATTGTCAAGGTATGCTCCTGATTTAGTTGCTGACATGCAAGTAAGAATAAAGAAGTTTGCTTCTGGGTTGAATCGGGATCTGATTTTAGAGAGAAAGACTGTCTTGCTGATTTAAGATATGGACATCTCTAGGTTGACGATTCATATATAGCAAGTGGAGAATGAAAAAAGGAAACAGGCAAAGTTTGGGGATAGACTGGGTAAGAGGAGTAGGTTTTCTGAACAAGGAGGTGCTCAGTCTCAAGGTGGTCAGGATGGTGGCAAATGGCAGAAGAAGAAGTGGGGAAGTTCTGGTTCCTATGCTTCTGCTAGTTCTCCTTACCAGGCGAGCGACAGGCATTATCAAGGTGGTGATAATTTTCAAGCACAGGGTGCCCAATATCAGGCAAGCGAAGGTCGGTTAGTTTCTTTATGCCCTCCTTGTTGGTTTTGTGGTTATCCTCACCGGGGTTATTGCGATGATGGAAGGGACAAATGCTTCAAGTGTGTTCACGTAGGCTATTAGCTCAGGGATTATCTGTTAATAAGGTTACTACTGGGGCAAATAAGATTCTTGTGGCTTCATTTTCTACTCCTACACCTAGCGGTGTTGCATCTACTTCTGTTACTTCTCCTAGTTCTAGTGTTGGTCAGAATATGTTGTATATTTGGCGTCTCGACAGAAATTCGAGGTATCACCAGATGTCATTACTGGTACATTACAGTTTTCTCTTGTGACGTATATAGTTTGCTTGATTTGGGGTCCACTCTCTCCTATGTGACTCCTTATGTGGCTGTATCTTTTGGTTTTGATCCGAAAGTTATTTCGGATCCTTTTTTCTATTTCTACCCTAGTAAATAACTTGAATATTGCTAAGAGAGTCTATAGGGGGTGTGGTATTTGTTGGTGGCAAGCAAACCTTGGTGGATCTATTTGAGTTAGGTATGGTAGATTTCGATGTCATTCTGGGTATGGATTAGTTGCACTTTTATTACGCATCCTCAGATTGTCGGACCCATAGGGTTATCATTAGGTTCCCGGGTGAGTCAATTATAGAATTAGAAGGTGGTTCTTTAGCTCCTAGGGGAGATTTATTTTTTATCTTAGAGCTTAGAGGTTAATCTCTAAAGGTTGTCTTTATCACTTGATCCAGGTTAAAGATTCTAACTCGAAAGGTCTTTTTTTCCAGTTAGTTCCAGTGGTTAATGAGTTTCCAAAGGTCTTTTTGGATGATCTTCCTGGTGTTTCTCCGGATAAGAAAATAGAGTTTGGTATTGACTTGGTTCTAGACACTTGTCTAATTTTTATTCCTCTATATAGAATAGCTACGGCTGAGTTGAGGGAACTCAAGGAGCAACTTAAGGATCTTTTGGATAAAGGGTTTATTAGTCCTAGTGTATCCCCATGGGGTGTACCAGTGTTGTTTGTTCACTAAAAGGATGGTTCCCTCTAAATGTGCACTAACTATAGGCAGTTGAACAAGCAGACGGTCAAGAACAAGTATCCCCTTCCAAGGATTAATGATCTGTTTGACCAGTTGCAAGGTGTCAAGTTCTTTTCTAAGATTGATCTTTGGTCTGGGTACCATAAGCTAAAGATTAAAGAGGTGGATATCCCTAAGATGCCTTTTCGTACTTGGTATGGGCACTTTGAGTTTTTGGTAATGTCATATGGATTGACTAATGCTCCGATGGCATTTATGGATATGATGAATAGGGTTTTCGTCAGTATTTGGATCTTTCTGTTATTGTGTTTATTGATGATATTCTGGTTTATCCAAAGAGTAAGGTGGATCATGTTAATCACCTCTGTGTGGTATTACAGACCTTAAAGGAATAGCAGTTATATGCCATGTTCTCCAAGTGTGAGTTTTCATAGAATGTTGTATCTTTCTTGGGTCATATTATTTCTAGTGACGGGATCATAGTGGATCCGCAAAAGGTGGCTATGGTAAAGAGGTGGCCTAGACCCATGACTCCATTCGATATTTGGAGTTTCTTAGGTTCAATCGGGTATTATAGGTGGTTTGTAGAAAGCTTTTCATCTATAGTTGCTCCTTTGACTAAGTTGACTCAAAAGAAGGTTAAGTTTTCTTAGTCAGGTGCTTGTGAAGAGAGTTTCAAGAAGTTGAAGGATAAGCTGACTTCGTCTCCAATTCTGACATTACCGGAAGGCAATAATGGGTTTGTGGTTTATTGTGATGCATCTCGGGTAGGTCTTAGTTGTGTTTTGATGCAGCATGGGAAGGTGATTTCCTATGCTTCCAAGCAGTTGAAGGTACATGAGAGAAATTATCCTACTCATAAATTGTAGTTGTTGGCGGTTGTGTTTGCATTGAAAATATAGTGGCATTTTTTGAATAGTGTGCTTGTGGATATCTTTTCTGATCGTAAGAGTCGACAGTATGTGTTCACTCAGAAAGAGCTTAATCTCAGGTAGAGAAGGTGGCTTGAACTTCTCAAGGACTATGATATGAGTCTTCACTATCACCCAGATAAGGCTAATGTGGTTGCTGATGCGCTTAGCAGGTTATCCATGGGGAGTTTAGCTTATGTAGAGAAAGGAAAAAGAGAATTAGTGAAGGATATTCACCGCTTGGCTAATCTTAGGGTTCGCCTCTTAGACTTTAAGGATGGTGGTGTGATGGTGCAAGAAGTGGTTTGATCATCTCTTGGTACATAGATTAAGAAGAAGCAAGTGTTAGATCCTATCTTGATGAAAATCAAGAGTGACATTGGTGGGCAAAAGGTAGTGGTATTTAAGATCGGTGGTGATAGTACTTTGCAGTACCAAAGGAGGTTGTGTATTCTTAATGTCGATGGCTTGTGACAAAGGATTTTGACTGAGGCACATGAGTCATGCTATGTTGTTTATCGCGGCTCGACTAAGATGTATCATGATCTTGAGGAGATCTATTGGTAGAGTGGTATGAAGAGGGATGTAGCTGATTTTATGGCCAATTACATGGTGTGACAACAGGTTAAGGTTGAGCACAAGAGGCCAGGATGGTTGTATCAAGAAATTGAATTACCCGAATGAAAATGGTAAGTGATCAATATAGACTTCATTACCGGTCTTCCTCGATCTCAGAATTAATATGATTAGATTTAGGTTATCGAGGATAGAATGACTAAGTCTTCCCACTTTTTGCCAGTGCGGACTACCTTCTCGATGGAGGATTATGAGAAGTTGTATCCTCGGGAGATTGTGAAGTTGCATAGGGTGTTTGTTTTGATTATTTCTGATTGTGGCACACAGCTTACATCTTACTTCTGGCAATTTTTTCAGAAAGGGTTGGGGAAAGGTTAGTCTAAGTACTGCTTTCCACCCGCAGATGGATGGGCAAGCAGAGAAAACTATTCAGACATTAAAGGATATGTTTTAAGATTGTATGATTGATTATGGTGGCAATTGGGTTGAGCATTACCTTTGGTGAAGTTTGCTTACAATAATAGCTATCATTCTAGTATTGGTATGGCCCCTTTTGAGGCATTGTACGGTAGGAGGTGTAGATCTCCTATTGGTTGGTTCGAGTTTGGTGAGGCAAATATGTTTGATCCCGACTTGGTTTACCAAGCTATGGAGAATATGAAGGTGATTCGGGAGAGTCTTAAGGCTGCCCAAAGTCACGAAAAGTCCTATGCGGATGTTAGGTGTAGAGACTTGGAGTTTGAGGTTGAGGATAAGGTTTTACTCAAGGTATCTCCTATGAAGGAAAGAGTGCAGTTTGGTAAGAAGGGGAAGCTCAGTCCCCGGTATGTTGGTCCTTATGAGGCTTAACGGAGAATTAGTAATGTTGCTTATGAGCTGGAGTTGCCTTCGAGCTTGAGCTTGGTTCATTCGGTCTTTCATATTTCTATGTTGAGAAATAGCATTGGTGATCCATCTTCGGTTATTCATTTAAAAGGACAGGGTATCATGGATTATTTATCTTATGAAGAAATCCCGCGTCGGTTGCAAACTAAAGATGTGGCTTCGGTTAAGGTTTTTTGGCAGAACCATAAGATAGAAGAAGCTACATGGGAAGCGGAAGAGGACATAAAGTCCAAATATCCTCATTTGTTTTCTGCTCCTGGGATTTGTGCGGAAGGTATGTGTCTTTAACACATATTTATTTTCAGAGTTTATTAAAGGAAATATTAATATCTTTGCCTATTTATTTTCAAACTTCGTTAAAGATTGGAAATATATTTGATAATGCAAATGGCTCGTGTGTGTGGTTACCCCTACCTTGTCTGTCATTCGGAGACGAATGTTCCTAGGTTTCTAGTAGGGGAGACTGAAACACCCTAGTTTTTGGACCTTAGAAAATTTCCTAGAATTATAATCTCTGGACCCAATATGACTCATGGGTACGATCCATATGTTGGGGTATGGATGGTATGGTCCAGTCGTATACTGACCAGTGTTGGTTGGTAGGATGTAATTTGATTACTGGAATGGATACGACTTAGGGGTACGAGTTGTATTGGTGGTTATGGATCGCTTGGTTCCTTAACTTAACCTTAGACTTGGCTACTTAGGTTGGATTTGAGTACGACTGGCTCACCATGAGCCATAAGCCAGGGTACGAGTCGTACCAAGGACTCGTATGGTGGATAATGTTAAAATCTTCCTTGGGTTTAAATCTGTCAGGGATACGGATAAAGGGTATAGATCATATGCTTTGGATACGATTTGGTTGGATGATACGTATGCTTGAAAGTGTTAGGTCCAAAGGTTGATGATAGGATACAAGTGGAAGGTACCACTCGTATTGAAGGGTATGACTCGTGAGGGTCAGTCGTACCTCTGTGATGGGATTTAGGTGCAACTTAAGTGGGGGTATTCTGGATATTTCCCCACTTATCCTAATAAGGTCCCATGACTTCTAACCTACTTGGAAGGCTATTTACCTATTATTCTATTCATTAACACTTAGAAACTCTTCTAAAACACTATAATTCTCTCAAAAGCTTTTGGGCAAGAGAAGCTAGGGTTTTAACTAGAGGATTGATTTAGGTCTTGTCTTGGTGATTTCTTTCCATCATCATATTGGTTTAAGGCATGTTCTCTTCCTTTATTGTTAATTCTAACTATAAGCATGGTTTATATGGATGTTTTCATGACTTCATTGATTGTATGATTTTGGTTTTCAAATATGAATTGGGGGTTTTGATATTAAATGGTAGATTATGGTTTTCCATGGTTTTAATTATGCTTTATGTGCATTAATGGTTGTTTTGGATAATTGGATTGTATGGGAATGGTCTAATGGTAATTGGAATTGGTTTTGGTTATATTATGCCCCCAATGTGTTTGACAAAATGCCTATAATTATGCTTTCATTGCATTGAGTATTTTAATGGAACTCTTGTATGTTTTAAGACTTGGTAAAGGAACTGTGCATGATTTAAATGGCTTGGAAAGATAAATGGATAAATGGTTATGCTTGTAGGGTACATGGAATCCCCCGAGTGGTTTAATATGGTAATTGGAAAGGGCACTTGAAAGTCCCCTTAAACCTATAAATGGTTGGTTATGGATGATACTTGCAAGTAAGGATTGGTATGATGATACCAATAATAATGGCATTAGTTAATAATTGGTTAATGGTTTGGTTATTTAGAAAATGGTTTTAAGTGGGCATTAATGGAGGGATGTGTAGCAAAGTCGTGAAAGGTGGAGGTCCCGAGAAGACCAAAACTGGAAACTCATATTTGCCGATGTGAGGCTGGTCTTAGTGACCGTGTGCATGATGTCATACTATATTTTGGGAGATGTACTAGTCATCCAAAGATTTCTTCCCTGCTCATATGGCTTCACACACTAGGGCCCTTTCAGCAGGGGGAGCTAAACCCATATAGCCCGTGGATGGTTAAGGACGGCAAAGCTATACAACCCACATAAAGGTTTTAAAGGCATGCTAAACCTGGCCGCTTTTTTCGGCACGGTTGTATATATATAAATATATGTATGGTTGTGTGCATATGGATGGTTTTACTTGGTTTCATAAATAGTATTATTTTATCCATATCCTGAGATCATTCTAGCGTCTACCCGCTAACCCGTCTACTAGCGGTTGTATACCCATGTTATGCAGGAACCATCTTTTCTACTCCTCCTGCATAGTGATTGACTCAAAAATTAGCATTTGGACTGAAGTAGTGAGTTTTCATCCTTTCAGAAGACTCCATTTCATGTTATGGACACTTTTAGACATTTTAGTTTATTTCTGAATATCGATTTTGGCCATGGTTGGGGGCATGTCCCAACCGGATTTTATTACTCTTTTGGTTAGAGGCTTTGTGGTACTGTTATGGGTTGAAAAGGGCGGGATCGGTATTGGTGTCAGCCTTGGTATTGGAATAAGCTGGAGGGATGACATCATTGGGCGATATTGTTTGTTGTTCCATCGTATTTTATTTAGGGATTAATTATATTATGTTTTGAAACATCTTTGGTCATGGCTTGGTTTATTGCCCTTGTTTCGGAATTGATTTGGTATGGTTGGATTGTTGGTATGGGATGGTTGGACTCGATTGGGTCTGTCAGGGTTGTGATCTTATCCCAGAGTCTTCATGTGAGTTGTTACACTATCTTGATATATGCTCGAGATTCAGCCAACTCAGGACAGGCAGCAGGAGGTTGGGTTAGGTAACGGGGGTAGTCTCAGGTCCCGGTTGGACTTGGGATGCCCATTACGACAAAGCCCCCGATCGGGTCACATCAGTGGCACCTCAGTTAATGATTCAGTCATCCAGTCCTAATCAGACTCGTTCAAATTTATTTCTTTTCTATACCCGTTAGGCATGCGATTATGGATGTCACCATGATTAGTGTACTTTTATTTCCCATATTTATCTCTCATTATGTGTATTGTGGTTTTCATACCCATTGGTGAGTATATGCCTATTGATATTGATTAATATGTGCCTTGTTATCAAATTTATGATTATGTTAGTACTCCATGGTTTATTTCTTTTAGTAGTAGATGTAGTAGATTTGTATTGATGTTTTCCCTTATGGGTGTGATTTTTGGGTTCGAGTCTCATTTATCTTGGCACATTAGCCCTATTGTGTCCCTTGAGTGGTACATGATATTGATATTCATTTTTGTATCATTTGTTCAGTCTGATTGACATTACTATTGCTATTGCTACCACTGCATGAGGTTATTGATATTACTTGATATTATCACTTGATGTAATTGATTCTTGCTGGGTAGCAATATAGACTAGTGTTATCTAGTTAAATTTTCATTTTCTTATGATATTATTCAGAGGCCCGAGTAGATATAGCCTGAAAATTTCTAAAGCAAGAAATTCAAACACAATTGTTGCCCAAGTTAGAGTTTGTAACTTCAAATTTAATTTCTCTCCAAAATTCTACAATGCCCAAATGAGAAAGGGTTTGTTCCCTTTAGGGGATTTGGGGTTGGTTGTGCAAAATTACAAAACTACCCCTGGGCATATTCTCACGTTGCCATGATCGCGGAAGCTTGTACTCGATTGCTTCCATCACGACCTCAGTCAGAGCCATGTGATTGTGAAGAATGACCTATTTTGACTGGCCGCGATCGCGATCGTGGTAACTAAGACCAGATTTTGCTCCAGGTCTTCGAACTGCAGTTTACTTCTCTTTTTGATCCTTTTCTACTCAAATTCACATCTTTCTTCCTCATCACCGGTAAGCCTGCAAAATGTGAAAATTAGTGCATTCAATCAGAAATTTGTCTCATTTATACTTTCAAATCATAGTAGTATACATGAATTTTGGATGTGTATGAGTGGTAAATTCACCACTCATAAGTCTTTTCATAATAAATATCCAGATGAAAGGAAAATCCAGCTGCCATCCAGTGCTTCAATGCCAAACGGAGTGAAAATACTCACCCTCTAACACATCCATACACCAATGTCCGACTCAGAAGGATATAACATAGCAATAAGTTTGGCCCACTCGATAAATCCAATCTCGCACTCAGAGCTGGTAAGAAACCCTGATGAACACCAATAGACCCAACTCTGGTCTAAGAACTGCGCGATGAATCGAATGTCATACATGGCTGGGGATCTCTACAACATGACTCGAATTCTCAATGTTGAACCTCGAAAGTTGAAGGAGTCACAAGCTCTACTGGAGCCAAATTTGGCCCAAATCCTTTTTGGTTGCCGCTAGAGATCTTCGATATCTATCTCTAACTCACTAATCCAATGTTACGCTAAAACTCTAGGAATGCATGTTGAAGTCTCATTCGCATCTGTCGATAAGGTTGCATCATCCTTTGGGGATAGAATAAAGTCAAAGAAGGTATTTGAGGTTCATAGGAAAGGCGGACACATGATAAGAAGTCAAAAAGTGAATTTCCTAAAATATCCCTGTAGCCTCCCGGAGATAGGTTACGGACGTCTCCGCACCGATCCGCAGGACTCTATTAACACTTAGTTCTTGTACTAATACACCGATGAAACCTAGTGCTCTGATACCAATTTATCACGGCCTAATTTCGCAGGTCATGATGGCACCTACCATAACACACCAGTAGACAAGCCAACCCGTAGTCCGGAATGGCTAGTAATAGACTACACAACAATATAAGGAAAAAATGCTGAATATACAAAGGAAAGATTAATACACAAGAAAATCCCAAAACCTGGTGGTACCAGTCCAAGAGCTTTGAAATATATTAAGAGTACCAAAGTAAAATATCAAGAGAGTTACACTGATACAACTTATCTCTGTATATGATATAAAGACTAGTCTAATACATAAGAAGAGATGGGTAATACTCTGAACGTTAGGAGTTCACTCTAAATGTCTGAACCATAGCTGCACCGCACGATGCACACATCAACGATGATAACCCGTACTATGATCTGCAGGCTGCAGAAATATAGTATGAGTACCAAATGAATGGTACTAAGTAGGAAACTGCCTACTGGGCTCAAAGATAAAGCAGATATATATAGCCTATAAATAGAATGGAAACTACACCTAAGAGTCCAGAAATCATATGACAAGTCAATGAGATAATAAAAAACAACTATCCTGCTCATGTCCAAGAGTCTAGAATAATAAGACTAAGGAAATTACAAGGGTGAGCTATCTATTCCAGCTACATTCAATATACGACAATGCAATATCGTATACCCCAGGTTGATATACAAATTAAGAGCGAAAGAAAGATATATAGTAGTATACAAGACGAAGAAACGGCTATACAATGTGAAATACGAAGGAAGGGATATATGGTAGCACCATAGATTCATATAGCTAGACATATATACATATATATATACACATGTAAACCTGTATATTCTCATGTTAAGACCTCATTATAATATTATCGAGATTTAATGCTATCTTGCTCAGGGTTTCTAATTCATATGGCTAGACATGGTATCATCGTTCATAATCATGCAATCATAAGATAAAAGAGGCCGAAAACATACCTCAAATCTCGATACCAAATCAACGGTCAATCTGTCATAAGCTAGCTATAATAATGATCATGATAATGATATAACAATATCAATAACAATGCGAATAACCGACTACTCCAGACAACCATATACCTAACCGAGCCTATGCGTACCTCCACCGCCCCTAACTCAAAAGGTTTAATCAATATCAATAACACAAGACATATTCTTCACCCATATTTATGCAATCGTCTGGTGAAAGGTGATGCGCATAAAGGAATGAATGCAAGGTACATAATTAATATCACAACTCATCATAAATGTCATCATCATGACCATCATTATAGTAATCAACCTCCGTCCTTGCCGGGTATCAACGTATCATCATAATATTCTTTGTCCCTGTCGGGTAATAATATAGTCATAAGAGCATCCTCCGGCTTTACGGGGTATCAGTATCATCACAATAGTATCATCTGGCCTTGCCGGGTATTAGTATTATCACAATTACCATTTCAGAATAACATATACTAATATACTCATGAACATAATCATATCACCATAAAGTATCTATCTAGACAATACTTCCCAACTACTCGTTATTAGCTAACCAACGCTACATATAATGAAATCACTAGTTTGGTAGTCATCACATGACCTCTAATTATTTGTCTAAACATTATCTTTATCCAAGGGATCATAACTAACCATTATTTATTAGATAGCCAACATCTAACATCTTATCCAAGGTTCATCAGTAGACCATAATCGCTATTTATCCACTATTCCATATTACTAACTAATCATATAATCGTTAATCATTATTAGACAACACATAACCACTTATCATCTAACAATCTTTTATTAACTAACACCATTCATTAACTAACCATCGTTAACCAACTAATCCTCATTTAACTACTCATTAATCAACCATTTAGAAACTAATCATCGTTATTAACTTGCCACCTCTTATTACCAACATCATTTATTATCTAGCCTTGTTAATACACAACTTCTCATTTAATAACTAATTGACATTATAAACTTAGGCATCAATATCACTAATCTTTGCCTATGCTAAACCCGACATCATCATTAGCCACATATCAACCATCTCTAACTACCATATTTCAACTAAGCAAGATTCATTAACTAATACATCTGATTCCTAGCCACCAAGTGCTATAGTCTCCTAAAAGACAACTACCTATCATATAGCTTAACCCTTAATTAAGTTGAACGATCATAAGATCATATTCCTTCTAGAATCACATAAGTTGCCTATACAATAATCATGAATGTACCAAATCTATGCATGCCATCACCAGTATCCAATCAATAAAGTCATAAGCAACATACTGCATCTTCCTCTGTTCCATATTGAAGAGATGTGTATATAAAATATGTACATAGATCCATAAACTGTAATTGTATCCCTTACAATAATAAGCACTTCTCGGATATCCAGTCATTAGCGTAACACGGCCTTAGGCCCATATATGTATCTGAAACTCATATCAATAATTATATTTATAAGTCATAGCATATCTCTGGTCTTCTCACATATATGAGGCATCTCGTATATAGGAGGCATAATATCAATAAACACGTAATCATCTCTCACATAGGAGGCATAATATCAATAAGCATATAATCATCTCTCACATAGGAGGCATCTCACATCTAGGAGACATAATATTAAAAAACATATAATAATCTCTCATATAGGATATCTTATATCAATAGGTCATACATCATGACTATGAGGAATATCACATCTCTAGGGCAATTATCATATCTAAGAGGAATATCATCTCTATAGGACCAACGATCATAACCAAAAAGAGATAGCATCTCTATAGGCACAACAATCATATCTAAAAGGAAATAACATTTCTATAGGCCAATCATCAAGTCTATGAGGAAATAACATCTCTATAGTCCACATAAAGTATCTAAGGGGAATACCATCTCTAAATGCCCAATATCACTTCCACAATAAATATCATAGCCATAGCTCAAAATCCACAATCCAGGGAACATCAATCAAGCTACCAAGTCACGAAATGACCTTATACTAAGGTTTACTAACCCCATCTATGTCTAACATCCGTAACTAAATCCACAAGGCTAACACAAGTCTAGGCCTAAGTGAGCCGAACGATCCCACTTCTAAATCTCAATTTCCATAATTAGGCACACCATGCCCCAAACTAAGCTAAGGTACCTAGTTCAAATTCTAGATGTCAAATAAGCCACATTCAAGCTTAAGATAAGAGTTTTAACTAGAAATAAAGGTACTCAAGTCTACTCTACCCAAGTTACAGTTTCAAGACTACTACACTAGTTCAATAAGGTTAAATCCGTAATTCATGCTTCAAATGCTAAAACCATACTCCAAACATAGCATTACATCATAACCATGCTACAACTAATCTAAACTAGAGAGGAAAGATACTAGGATTCAAAAGACTTATAAACAAATCATCTTAAAGGTTCCAAATCCTCATCTACTCCCCAAAGCATCAATAATCAAGGCTAAGTTACTCTATGAATAATCAATCCTAACATCTAAATTCACACGCAATACATATCACACATTATCTATGAAGAAGAGTAGACAGAGGCCTACCTCGAAGCCGAACTGCAAAGCCTCACATCATGAACCATATGTTTGTCTCTACTTTACAATCCCCAAAATGCCATAACACTAACAAAACCATATTCTACTCGTCAATACGAGTCTAACGATGACCATTTTGAACTATTGTACTTTGGGTCCAAAAACGACACCAAAATCCTTAAGTGGGTCCCATGTACTGAAAATGAGTTTCCGAGACCAACCCACTCGTCAAATACCATTAGGGAGTTATATCCCTCAAGAAACTGGTGCAAATCACCCATATTTGGGACTAAAATCAAGCCTCAAGCCATTTGGGGTTTTGGACCAAGAAATCAAGAATTCAACACAATAATTAAAGGATTCATACCTTATATTCGACGTAAATCACAATTACGCAAGTAATCAAATCTTCCAATCAACTTCCAAGACTCCATCTAAGGTATGTACACTCTATTAGGGTTTTGGGACTCAAGAAAATGGAGCAAATAGCTAATTCTCGGCCAAAATGGCTATTTAAAGGACCCTTCCCAGGCTCTCAGGAAGGGCGATCGCGAACATACGCATACCGCGATCATAGCCATCGCAATCGGACCCTAGTCCTCACGACCGCAGTATCTAGATACACTTGACAACTGTTGAAACTTGGAATTCGGCCAAGGCCTCGGGATACATTCGAAATCCAATTTTTGCAAACGAGATATGTAACCATACTAAATTCAATATTCTGGACGAGCTGGCGGAGTTGGATTTTCAATTCGAAGTTGTTTCACTTAAGTTTTTTCCTGATGGTCATTTGGAACCAACGAAGACTTCTAAATAGAGAATTGGTTTTAAGAACCAAACAAACTGTCTGATGATCGAATCGTCAGTCCCAGCGAGTCATAAATAACTTGAAGAAGCTATGGAGAATCCCAAATGGTGTAAATAAATGAAAATATAGAAAATGAATTGAATGGTCATTACACCCCAAAACTACAACAACTTTAAATCACAAATACCACCGTATTTCCCAGCAACAACGCCAAAATTTGGTGACGTCCAAGCTACACCTCCTTTTAGAAGATGATATGATCGCTGCCAAATATAGTAACCCAACAAAGGTTGGGGTCGAATCTCAAGGGAATACGTGGAATCGTGGCTCCCAACTATTGAAATCAATGGGCGAAACTGGAAAAGTAAATGAAGGGATTTGAGTGTCAATGTCAAACTAGTAGAAAATATCAACTTTGGTTGTAATCAGTCATAAATGAACTCTAGGATTATGTTCTCCTTCGCTTCTTAACTTCGTAGGCTTATCGTGCTCTGCTGATCCAACACGATACTTTGCATGCAGAATCAATAAATTATATACCTTTTATAGTCTTTTAGACGATCAGAAGGATTTCATCCTTTACCTTTTGAGTCTCAGGATGTCGCCCTACTAACCCTTATCTTGATCCCAGTTAACTATTACCTTCTTAGTCTCTAGTTATTAGATGAAATCTAACCATCTTACTAAGATAAAATCTAGAAGCGTGGATCGACAGTTAAACTCCAAATTATTGTTATCTTTATCTTTTCCTACTCACTACTTCACTTTTGGGTAAGTAGCAATAATCTAGGCGGGATCCTAACGTGTGCACTCGTTAAGAAAACTATTATAGTGAAGATAAAATAATGCATACATGGGTATCAATTCAGAACAACGATATCACTTCCCTTACTTCATCAATCCCGCATGGGTTTCCACAACCCTAGCTATGAGTTTTAGCCTCTCAAGCTTGTGACGAAATCAACAACATTCATGATTGAAAGCATAGATGAAATCACAATACTAAGAAGTAGAAAACCCTAAACCATAAATGAATTAATCAACCAAAGTCAATACAAGAGAATTTCAAGATCAAAATTGAATCTCAGAATTAAAAATATATTTGTGAGTATCAAAAGTGCGTAACCTCTACTAAAAAAACACATAATGGGTATTTATAGTACACGAGGAAATCCTAAAATCAAACCAGAATGAAATAGGAGAAAAAAGGGTCGGTGGCCACATATGGTCCCTACTTGCGCCCTGTCCTTGGGCGCAGGTAGTACTTGCAGCCTGCTGGGAGAGCGCAAGTAGCAACCGTAAATGCCAGACCAAATTTTTCTGTAAGTCAGCTCTCAGGATTTTGAACTTCTGACACTTGCTTTGCCCACATGCGGTCCACAAGTACTACATACGATCCGAATATTGACTTAGCAAGTGCCGCGAGTCATCTTTTCAGCTCTTCTTCAATTTTCAAACATGATTTGGTCATGAACAATCCGGAAAGTATCTCGAACATCCATAATTGCTCTGAAAAGTAGTCAAAAACACATTTTTCTCTTTTTCACGAACTTAGCATCCAAAACATG